>CM067217.1:111264910-111792233 GCA_034190945.1 Octodonta nipae
CCGCGCCGGATACTTCATATAAGCAATTCGCAAACTTCAACTTGTGTTCGAGTTCTGTTGCCATATCCTACCATCTTCAAAAATTTCTATTAGCTGCTTTTCAGTTAAACTCGCCATACTTGAAACTTTGCAATTGCACTTGACAACTTCTTATTTGAAGTAAAATTATAGTACAGTTTATATTGAATTAAACAAATTGTTTTATAAACTCCATCATTAAAAAAAAGGGTTTCCATTCATGCGACTAAAATACTGCAAACAATTATAAAAATTACAAGTAAATAAATAGGTTCAAACCAACAAACACCTTATTTTTACCGTTGTTTTCTTAACTTTACAATATATGTTTTTTTAATAACTGTTAATTTTGGTCTAGGGCATTGAACATGAAAAATACTTAAAATTCATGCAGAATTCAAAATAAAATAAAAACAATGGTTTCCATTTGAAAATATGAATTGATGATCGCAATTTATTTCTGGCCCACCCTGTGTAAATGAGTATATTATCACAAAAACCGCAGTCCACAACAAAAAAACAAACGTGGCCGAGCGTTATTCCAAAAAACCAACACCTGAATTTAAAATGAATTTGTTCCAGCCCCACGCGTCCTCACTCTATAATAACATAACTGAATTAAATTGCCCCTTTCTAAACATTCAGGTTTATCATTCCAGTGAAGGAAAACAAAGAGTGATTGGCATAACAAATTTCCAAGAACTGTTCCTATAATACAAATTATTGCCACACTCATTGAAAAAAGAATTATTGGTTTATCATAGGTTTTTAAGAGGCCGCATTGGTCGCAAAAAGTTAATAAATTATGAATTACATAAAATATGTATTATTTCTACAGTTGATATCCTAAATAATAAATAGATTTTATCAGTAGTAGGTAAATCATTGCAATAAAATACCTCAGCTAAAAATATTATTATTTCTGCAAATTTAAATATTATGTTAGTAGTTAAACAAAGAGAGTTCTGGGACGGAAGTAGGCATAAAGGTAACCAGTCATCGAGTTCTCGCTGGGAGCTGATGCCGAGCTGTTGGTAGTTGGTGTTTGGATAAGAAGAAGAAGCCATTGGGAGAGAGAAGACATTGGGTGTGGTCGTAGGGTGCGCGAAAGACATTTGGTGTGTCGCAGAGGTGCGCGCCATCTGTTGTTATAAATTAAAGCCATTGTATTGTAGGTTGCAGGGTGCACGCCACGGTGTTGTTGGTTGCGGTGGTTAGAAAGAAAAAAAGCTTGGCCGGGTATCGAACGCGGCTTGCCTGATTACAAAGTCAGGTGTCCACCGAGCTGCGCTAATGCGATTAATCGAGAAATGTTTATTTGAAAAGGTATAGGATATGCCCGTTGCGCGGACGCGTGTTTTTGGGCGTTGTTCGGTTAGATATTTGGGGCTGGTTGGGGGATATGGTATTTAGTTGGCTGTAAAAAGACGCAAGTCCGTGGCACGGCAACTTTCGTCGGACGTCGAGGTTATACGCAAATGACGTAGTTCGATGCTGATAAATAAAATAATTGTGATTTTTTATTACATTGTTAATTCGACTCCCACCCCAAATGAAACGTGCAGGTATGGGCGGTCGTACAGTAAGGCCGCCATCATCCAACCACATATTCAGATTCAAAGAAATAATAATTTATCTAACGACTAGTTCAAGTATGCCTTTAATACCGTCAACGGAAATGGTGACCGCAACAAAAAAGACACTGCAAAGGGCTGTTAGAAATGATTGAAAGGTTGAAGTAGGACCTTACAAAGGGTAGAAACGGTAGAATGGTTGGTACAGAACTGATACAAAGGGTAGATAAGCAACAAATGTTAAAAATGACTGGTACGGAACGTTGCAAATAACTAAAAACGGTACAAAAGCTAGAAATGGCCCGTAGAAACGACTGGGGCAATAGAAATCGCTGCTAGAAATGGTTAGAGCCACTACAAAAGCTAGAAATGGGCCCGTAGAAACGACTAGAACCTTAGAAATGGTTGGAGCCGCTACAAAAGCTAGAAATGGCCCGTAGAAACGACTAGGAACCTAAGAAATCGCTGATAGAAATGGTTGGAGCCGCTACAAAGCTAGAAACGTCCCGTAGAAACGACTGGGACAGCAGAAATCGCTGCTAAAAATGGTTGGAGCCGCTACAAAAGCTAGAAACAACTCGTAGAACGACTGGGACAGTAGAACGCCTGGAGAATGGTTGGAGACGCTACAAAAGCTAGAACGTCACCTAGAAACGACTAGACCTTAGAAATCGTTGCTAGAAATGGTTAGAGCCACTACAAAAACTTGAAATGGCCCGTAGAAAAGTTTTTAAAGTTAAATATAAAAATATTCTTGACTGCTAAGGGGAACAAAAGTCCTAGAACTTTTACTGCTATTTTCCTTTGAATAATAAACATATAGAACAAAGATCGAAGCTCATACTTACACCCCTGCCAGACCCCTATAAGGCTTTCATGCAGGATTATGGCATGCTAGCTTTCGACATGTTGAAAGACAAAGTAACGAACCACCACACGCAGCCAAAACTGAGAATTTGTCACTGGAGAACGCTACTAGACCCAGTCACAACCAAAGCAACTCCGTAGCAGAAAAAAGACAAGTTCAATTCATCATTCCACATGCTTTTAACCCTGCTTCGATATATACAATGAAGATAAACACCAAAGCATTCAAAAGTTTGTAAATGGAGCCACAACAAAATTTGTAGCATCAAATTAACATCTTTTCAATTATATGCGTATTAAATAATCTATTGCAAGATTTAATGGTTGAGATTATTTCATTATTTATCATAGCAGAATATTCGAAATATTTAGTTCAAAAGGCAGCCATTCAACACCACACACAGACAACAACACACCACCGAAAAAGAAAATTACTTAAAAGAAATGTTGTAAAATAATGAGTAGAAATTCTTGTTAAATAGAAATTAATCATTCAAATATTCTAAAAATATACGATGTTTGTGCTTTATTTGATATCAGCATCACTATCATTCATTGCGGTTTTCTTAACCTTGAGTGAAGATGTTAGCGAATCTTATAATTTGTCAAAACAGAATTCATTAGAAATGAATTTATTCGTATCTAAGAGTTTCAATCAATCATTTGAAATACTGTAAGGGCTATTTGATGTAACAATATTGTTCTTCCAATAACACTTTGCTTTGAATTAAATTACTGTTGGTAGAAAGAGTTGAAAATCAAAACTGTGAAATAAAAGTCATATGGTTTAAATATTTTTTTTGTTTGAATCATGTACATACAGATTGAACATGGAGGGTCTGTTACATTCAAGTTTCGTTCGCCTTGATGGAGTTAAGCTTCATTCAACAGGCCAAAATCTTAGTCAAGAATGGGTGAACTTCGTTTTGCAACAAACAAAAGCCATTAAACCATGCGTTGGCATGTCATCCTTCAATATCAATGTGGATAACACGAATTTATTGTAAGATATACGAGTGTGAGATAATAGAAAACATATTCCTAGTGACGATGTATACATAATGAATAACATTTAAGAAACGTATCAAACATATTAAACTACACACAAACAAATTTAAAACTAGCAACTCACAGGGTTATAATTGTGAACACACTAGAAGCAATATAAGACAAAAGAAAGCTGTAACCAGCCTCGTGTTATCCAATTATACTTTTTGATCAGCATCGATCTCCATCACACAAATAACGGAAACATTATCCATAAGTTTATAAGCATATTGTATGAAATTGAAAAGTTTACTCCAGGCACATATATATTGAATCAAAATGTGCTATTGAACAACATTGTCATGAGTATCAATTTCTGTGACGTCATCACTGTCATTGCTTAGTTTATCAGCAGACCTGCCATTAGTATATATAACTCACATGTCTGATTTTGGATCATAACATACATTACACTTAAGATCAAAGCCATAATTTTCAGAGATCTAAGGAAATATGGTATTCCTTTTTTCTGCGGCGTCATTAGTCGGACATTTCCTCTGTATAACGAGAACATAACCTGTTCAAGGAATATGATGTCTCACTCTTTCTCTTAAGTATCTATCAAAATGATTCCTTTCTCATTGGTTTATTCAAACAAGCCACGAGACCTCAACATATCAACCATTAGGGACGGAATTTGTACTAGGTCTCTAACACACCCTAACATATAATAACAAACGTTGTCCCTGGATTGAGATGCAGCAATCAGCCATGGAAAATCAACAATCTGTTTGATTGACGGTGATTTCAACGATATCATTGTTGCCGAATGACTTGACGTATGGATAGTAGGTTCGCAACTCCTCGCGTCTTACACTATCATCAAAATTTGGTTTGCGGAAGATATCGAACATTTGAGGAGTTGACATGGTACACAAGGCGTTTGTAGAAACAATCTGTTTGAGAGCGTGAGTGATCTCTTGAGAGGTTTCATAGAAACTGATGCTAGGCGAGGAGCGGTTGACTTCTTATATGGTTCATCATCAAATACAAGTCGGCCCATGATTATTGTAGTTGTTTCAGCTTAAGTCGAATGATGATTTCTTCACCACGAAAATTCACAAGTTCAGAGTCTTGATTCAAAATTTGCAATGTGAGGTTATGTATTTCGTTTCTGTTAATCGGCAAATAGATTAAATGGCAAAACCAGGATCAACTGCAACGGCAAACTCGTAAATGGTGTTTGAAGGAGTGTTGTTGTAGGCTCCCCGATGTGATGTTGCTATCAATGTGGATGGCGCACCTTGATAATGTTCACTGGTAAATCGGAACTGTGAACTTGATTGCGTGGTAGCAGTTGTTTAGAGAAGCCCAATATCACCGATGCTGTCTTGCGGTTGAAAGTCCACAGCGTACTTGCTGCTGAAAAGCTCACACTTGAGAGTATTGTTGTTGGGTTTCAATGAGAAAATATTCTTAACGTCCTTTGCCAAATGAATGCCAAGTGCCTTTCAAGTATAAGCTTCGATGTCACAAGTTCGTATGAACCTTCAGGCAAGTCGATGAATGTTTGCGTGTTGTGATCGTCAAACAGGTAGATCTTGTCACTCTCTCAATGTTTGGGATACTGTCGTACGAGTGAAAACTCAATAAAGCTAGTCCGTAGTTGTAGTTGGGATACAACTGAATAGGTGGTTGAACATCAATCGACACTATTGGGCTGTGACCTTTCAATGTGATGATCACAGGCATGACTGAAAATGGGCTGCTTGTTAGCTGCTAATATAGGCAAAGGTAAAACAAGAATAATGCATAATATATATTTTTTATTATAGAGAAATTTCAAGCATAAATGGCCACAATTAGATTGATTGTATGTCTGATAAGAGTCATTGTTGTAGAGGATTTTCACTCCACAGCCAAAGTAGTTGGCTAACTCTCGGGGTGGTTTCAAACATCCAAAGCTATCAAAGTACTGAACGGTGTTTCCATTTCGCACATAAGCTACACAATGCGTACCGTGACGATTAGGTAAGGCGTCTCGCATAAATACTCCCCTAAAGTGGGGGATCTTCAAATGTTTGGCATATTGCTCAAGCTCGTGATTGTAGAGTGCTCGATGGGTAGCTTTATTGGGAGTTTTTTTGCTTCTTTAAGTAAAGCCCGAAGCCGTTGCGAGACTTTTTAAGAAAAATACCGCTTCCTTTCTTCGCAAGCTCTTCCATGGCTTGTTTATGGCGCTGGTCCTCCTCCAACTATGGTTAGGGTAGGTTAGGATCGACCGAATCTAACCTACCCTAACCTTAAGTCGTTCAATCGATCCTAACTTAACCTCAGTTGATAACATCTAACCGCTCTGTTTGAAGGGCCTCCCTAAACTTTTACTTTGACAACATAAGCTACTCATGTTCATCATTGGTTGATGGACTTGGGAGCTACACGATGAACTACTTCGTTCCTCAAGCGTTTCACTACCTGAGACTGTATTCTGTTAGAAACAACGTTCAGAACCTCATGTTGACGATGCCTTGACAGATTCCTTATTTTAAGGTTTTTCATAATTATTAAAGACCCAGCGAATTATTTACGTTTGTGTTTGGTATCCACAAACTACCTAAATTGTGAATAATGATCTTACTGCATTCAAAATTTTACAAAAGAAACACTGTTCCTATAATGCTATAGACATATTATCGGTTACTAGTACTCAACTGCCTATTTTTTTAATTTAAATGGAAATAGAACAATCTCACTTGAATTATTTTAAAGAGTGGCGTTCGTGCAGTGGAAATCTTTTCACTACATGAAAGCTGAATCGAAAGCTTTTATAATGTAGTTTCAGTGCATAATGATTTAGTCTTATGTATTTCTCATTGTCTTAAAATCATTTTGACACAGTTCGTCAAAGATGTCATTTTTTCATACATTGTATTCCTTATATGAATAACGTTTGTTATTATATGTTAGGGTGTGTTAGAGATCTAATACGAATTCCGTCCCTAATGGTTAATATGTTGAGGTTTCGTGGTCTGTTTGAATAAACCAATGAGAGAGGAATCATTTTGATAGATACTTAAGAGAAAGAGTGAGACATCATATTTCTTGAACAGGTTATGTTTCTCGTTATACAGAGGAAATGACCGACTAATGACGCCGCAGATAAAAAGGATTACCATATTTTCTTAGATCTCTGAAAATTATGGCTTTGATCTTAAGTGGTAAATGCTTCGTATGTTATGTTTTTTTTGTTTGTACTGACTTCTGTCTTAGAAAAAGTTATATGTGATAGAAACATTTGTTTGTTGTAGCAAACAACTGATGTTTTCTCCTTGATGGCTAAATTTTTGTGCACCTAGAAAAAAGTTTTCATGTACCACTGAATAAGCTTTGAGTACCTGTCTGAAAAGATTTATGTACCTGTGTTGTTGTTAGAAACAAACCCTTTGAGTGCCTAGAAAAGGTTTATTTGTACTGATCTCTGTCTTATAAAAAGTTATATGTGATAGAAAGATTTGTTTGTAGTAGAGTGATGTTTTCTCTTTGATGGCTAAAGTTTTGTGCACCTAGAAAAAAGTTTTTATGTACCACTGAATACGCTTTGAGTACTTGTCTTAGAAAAGATTTGTTTGTTCCTACCGCTGGCTTAGAAAAAGTTATATATTTATTCCCACTATCACATTTCCAACATTCCTGGTCTATACTTTTTGCTACGGATTTGTTTCAAACCATTTGTAGCAACAGTTTCTAGCATTTGCAGTGGCTTTGTTTAAACTCACCAGTCATTTCTACGGTTGCTGTCGTTTCTACGGCCATAGCCTTTGTAAAGGTTTCAAACATTTCTACCCTTTGCAACGCCCTTACTTCAACCATTCAATTATTTCTAACGGTTCCAGTCGTTTATACGGTTCCAGTCGTTTTTACGGGCAACCTGTATCCAACCACCGTTTCTACGGTTCCTGTCGTTTCTACGGACCTAGCTTTTGTAGTGGATTCAACCATTTCTACCAGCCGTTTCTACTGTCTCAGTCGTTTCTACGGGCCATTTCTAGCTTTTATAGAGGTTCCAACCATTTCCAGCAGCGATTTCTTCTGTCCCTGTCGTTTCTACGTGCCGTTTCTAGCTTTTGTAGTGGCTCTAACCATTTCTAGCAGCAATTTCTACTGTCCCAGTACGTGTCATTTCTAGCTTTTGTAGCGGCTCCAACCATTTCTAGTAGCGATTTCTAAGGTTCTAGTCGTTTCTACGGGACGTTTCTAGCTTTTGTAGCGTCTCCAACCATTTCTAGCAGGGATTTCTAAGTTTCTAGTCGTTTCTACGGGACATTTCTAGCTTTTGTAGTGGCTCCAACCATTTCCAGCAGCGATTTCTTCTGTCCCCGTCGTTTCTACGTGCGTTTCTAGCTTTTGTAGTGGCTCTAACCATTTCTAGCAGCGATTTATAAGGTTCTAGTCGTTTCTACGGGACGTTTCTAGCTTTTGTAGCGTCTCCAACCATTTCTAGCAGGGTTTTCTAAGTTTCTAGTCGTTTCTGCGGACCTAGCTTTTTTAGTAGATTCAACCATTTATACCAGCCGTTTCTACTGTCTCAGTCGTTTCTACGGGCCATTTCTAGCTTTTATAGAGGTTCCAACCATTTCCAGCAGCGATTTTTCTGTCCCCGTCATTTCTACGTGCCGTTTCTAGCTTTTGTAGTGGTTCTAACCATTTCTAGCAGCGATTTCTACTGTCCCAGTTGTTTCTACGTGCCGTTTCTAGCTTTTGTAGCGGCTCCAACCGTTTCTAGTAGCGATTTCTAAGGTTCTAGTTGTTTCTACGGGACATGTCTAGCTTTTGTAGTGGCTCCAACCATTTCTACCAGCGATTTCTACTGTCCCAATCGTTTCTACGTGCCGTTTCTAGCTTTTGTAGCGGCTCCAACCATTTCTACCTGCGATTTCGAAGTTTCTAGTCGTTTCTACGGGACATTTCTAGCTTTTGTAGCGGCTCCAACCATTTCTACCAGCGATTTCTAAATTTCTAGTCGTTTCTATGGGACATTTCTAGCTTTTGTAGTGGCTCCAACCATTTCTACCAGCGATTTCTACTGTCCCAATCGTTTCTACGTGCCGTTTCTAGCTTTTGTAGCGGCTCCAACCATTTCTACCTGCGATTTCGAAGTTTCTAGTCGTTTCTACGGGACATTTCTAGCTTTTGTAGTGGCTTCAACCATTTCTACCAGCAATTTCTACTGTCCCAGTCGTTTCTACGGACCTAGCTTTTGTAGAAGTTCCAACCATTTCCAGCAGCGATTTCTTCTGTCCCCGTCGTTTCTACGTGCCGTTTCTAGCTTTTGTAGCGGCTCCAACCATTTCTACTAGCGATTTCTACTGTCCCAGTCGTTCCTACGGGCCATTTCTAGTTTTTGTAGTGGCTCTAACTATTTCTAGCAGCAATTTCTAAGGTTCTAATCGTTTCTACGGGACGTTTCTAGCTTTTGTAGCGTCTCTAACCATACTACCAGCGGTTTCTACTGTTCCAGTCATTTCTACAGGACGTTTCTAGCTTTTCTAACGACTCCAACCATTCTACCAGCCGTTTCTACAGTCCCAGTCATTTCTATGAGATGTTTCTAGCTTTTGTAGCGGCTCCAACCATTTCTAACAGCGATTTCTACTGTCCCAGTCGTTTCTACGGGACGTTTCTAGCTTTTGTAGGGGCTCCAACCATTTCTAGCAGCGATTTCTTAGGTTCTAGTCGTTTCTACGGGCCATTTCTAGCTTTTGTAGCAGCTCCAACCATTTCTAAGGTTCTAGTCGTTTCTACGGGTCATTTCTAGCTTTTGTAGTAGCTCTAACCATTTCTAGCAGCGATTTCTACTGTCCCAGTCGTTTCTACGGGCCATTTCTAGCTTTTGTACCGTTTTTAGTTATTTGCAACTTTCCCGTACCAGTCATTTTCAACATTTGTTGCTTATCTACCGTTTGTATCAGTTGTGTACCAACCATTCTACCGTTTCTACCCTTTGTAAGGTCCCACTTCAACTTTTCAATCATTTCTAACAGCCCTTTGCAGCTATTTCTACCATTTCTACCCTTCAGAATTATATTTTTTATTTAAACCAACCTGGCTGTCCATTCCCAATATATTTCCATAATTTCTTACAAATTGTTAATTTTTATATCACATTTTCTGTTCTAAATGTGACAACACATTTTTTATCTTGCAGTTGCGGTTTAGTTTCCTTATATTTGTTATTGTCGTCGTTGAATTCTTCCGGGTCAGACAGATATATTTATAATCGGAGCTATTTATTTCCAATGTTCTATATACACACAGTAAATTAATTGGAGAATGCTATTGCGATATTGGTAAAATATTTGGTTGTGTTTCGGTATGAAATAAAATATTATAACAGGCCATTATTAAGTATATTATGTGAGCATTACATTTGGATAGTATTAATCTCGGGTATTTTGTTTTAACGATATATTTGATGGTGTTTATTTTGACAAGAAAAAATCCTTTAGCGTAAACATGATATCACAGTGTCTTTTCGTTGAGGTCGCCATTTCCGTTGACAGTATTAAAGGTCTACTTGAACTAGTCTTATTATTATTATTTCTTTGAATCTGAATATGTGGTTGGATGATGGCGGCCTTACTGTACGACCGCCCATACCTGCACGTTTCATTTGGGGTGGGAGTCGAATTAACAATGTAATAAAATATCGCAATTATTTTATTTATCAGCATCGAACCACGTCATTTGCCTATAACCTCGACCTCTGACGAAAGTTGCCGTGCCACGGACTTGCGCCTTTTTACAGCCAACTAAATACCATATCCCCCATCCAGCCCCCAAATATCCAACCGAACAACGCCCAAAAACACGCGCCCGCGCAACGGGCATATCCTATGCCTTTTCAAATAAACATTTCTCGATTAATCGCATTAGCGCAGCTCGGTGGACACCTGACTTTGTAATCAGGCAAGCAGCGTTCGATACCCGGCCAAGCTTTTTTTCTTTCTAACCACCACAACAAACAACACCGTGGCGTGCACCCTGCAACCCACAATACAATGGCTCTCATTTATTAACAACAGATGGCGCGCACCTCTGCAACACCATAAATGTCTTTCGCGCACCCCTACGACCACCCCCAATGTCTTCTTCTTCCCAATGACTTCTTCTTCTTATCCAAACACCAACTACCAACAGCTCGGCAGCAGCTCCCGGGGAGAACTCGATGACTGGTTACCTCTTAAAATGTACGGAGGTGACAACTTAATACGTATACATACATATATATATATATATATATATATATATATATATATGAAATATAGTCCGTGGGTTCAATTTAAAATTACAAAACTAATATTCATTTTCACTTTTCTAGAACTTTATTTACATTAAAACAGCTGATTCAAATACAATAAAAATCCCATAACGCTAGTCGTCGCGGTATAACTGAACTGCGTTAGTGGTGTGTTTCCTTTATAATACTAGCGTCGAATTCTCCAGTAAAAATCATTATCACTCCTTCCGCTGCCGAGTCTTTTCGAAAACCGTTTTTTTATCTCAAGGCGTTTGTTGTCGTACTGAGATGAAACAGGGTCGGCTTTGGGTAAATTTCGTAACACTGCCCCCCGATCAGAAACATCCTCTCCATGGTAGGGAGCGAGTCGATCTAAATGAACCACCTTCGATTTAGCCTTGGGGTTTCGACGGATCCAGTAGACGACGTCATTCAGCCTCTTGACCACCTCGTATGGACCATCCCAGGCGGGTGTAAGCTTTGGGGATTTACCCTTGCTCCGTTGGGGGTTGTACAGCCAGACTTTGTCCCTCTCCTGGAACCCGACTGAATTGGCCTTGAGGTAGTATCGCGTCTTCATCCGGTCATTGGTGGCCAACATCTGCGTTCGGGCTAATTCGTGTATTGCCAGCAGGTTATGTCGGAGCTGGTCGGCATAATCGTCGATGTCTTGGGGAGGTTCTTCGGGGGAGCCAAATGCCAAATCACAGGGTAATCTCAGCTCCTTTCCGAATAGGACCCCTGGCTGGGGTCAGGCCTGTACTATTATGTACGGCAGAGCGATATGCCAACAGGAATAGGGGAATATGATCATCCCAATCACGCTGGTTATTGCTGACGACCTTGGATAGGTGTTGTTCCAAGGTCCTGTTGAATCTTTCCACCATTCCGTCTGACTGTGGGTGTAATGGTGTTGTTCTCGTTTTCCTGATCCCCAACATCGCGCAGACCTTCTGGAATACATTCAATTCGAAGTTACGCCCCTGGTCTGAATGTAATTCCATCGGGACGCCAAACCTGCTGAATAGTTGTTCTACTAGCACCGTCGCTACCGTGGTTGCCTCGTGGTTGGGTATCGCATATGCCTCAGGCCATTTGGTGAAGTAGTCCGTTGCGACCAGAATGTATTTGTTCCCCCTCTCAGACTCGGGAAACGGACCGGCGACATCGATGGCGATTCTCTCAAATGCTGGCCGCACAGGTGGCACATTTGCGGCACCAAGCTCTGACGTCTTCGAAGTAATTCACCCAGTAGTACCGCTGGCAAACTTTGTCTAGGGTTTTATTCATGCCCAGGTGGCCTCCGGTAATTCCATCATGTACTTCGGTCAGGATGGCTGGTACCTTTTTCTTCGGAACTACCAGTTGGGACTTGGTTTCTCGTCCATCAGCGCTTTCCCAAACTCGCTTGAGCATTCCATTGTCTACTCTTAGAGAGTCCCATTGAGCCCATAACGATTTCAGCACGCCGGAGTATCTAGCTACCTCGTCCCATCGTGGCCTGGGTGCCCCTCTCGTTTTGAGTGACAAGATTGGTTCGATGTCTGGATCAGCCATTTGGTCCTGTATGCACTGTTCCGTTGTCCAGTCTTCATTGGCCTGCACTCGGATCTGCTTGATGGAGATACCCTCTCGCTCATCCGTCTTCAGACAACAGGGTCTTCTGGATAGGGCATCGGCATTATTGTGCAAACGGCCGGCACGGTGTTCCACCTTGAAGTCGTATTGCTGTAATTTCTCCATCCATCTGGCCAGTTGTCCTTCCGGTGTCTTCATGTCCAGCAGCCATTTGAGTGCGGCATGATCTGTTCGGATTAAGAAATGACGACCATAGAGGTATTTGTGTAAATGGTCTATAGCCCTTATTATTGCAAGAAGTTCTTTTCTGGTGACGCAATAATTTCTTTCCGGTTTCGAGAATCCACGGCTGTAATACTCGATCACCCTCTCTTCACCATCTTGCACCTGGGATAGGACGGCCCCCAAACTTGTGTTGCTGGCGTCGGTTTCTAAAATGAACTTGCCGGACTGTGTAGGAAAGGCTAGGATTGGGCTGGAACATAGTGCTGCCTTCAGTCGTCTGAATGATTCCTGATTCCAACGGAAGGTCTCTCTCTCAGTGGTCTGCCGATGTAAAGTGGCGGAGATGGTGGGAAATCCCTCAACAAAACGTCGGTAGTATGAACAGAGGCCCAAGAAGCTTCGGAGTTCATGCTTGTTTCTTGGGACTGGCCAATCACGGATAGCTGCTATATTGTCTTCGTTGGTGCATATTCCTGACTCGGACACGAAGTGGCCCAAAAACTCTACTTCTTTTTGGAACAAGGAGCAGTTCTTCGGGTTGAGTCTCAGGTTGGCATTATTAATTCTGGAGAATACTTCCCCCAGGTTTTTCAGATGGTCGTCGAATGTCTGACCCATTACTAGAATGTTGTCGAGGTATACTAAGCACGTCCTCCATGTTAACCCGCTCAGTACATACTCCATTAGCCTCTCAAATGTAGCGGGTGTATTATATAACCCAAAGGGCATGACCGTGAACTGAAACAGCCCTTTACTGGTGGAGAACGCTGTCTTCTCTCTGTCGTTTGCGTGTAGACCAACCTGCCAATATCCACTTTTTAGGTCTAGTGTGGAGAACCAACGGGAGCCTGCTAGTGTGGTCAAAGTGTCATCGATTCGGGGTAGTGGATAGCTGTCTTTCTTCGTGACATCATTCAGCTTTCTGTAATCCACGCAAAATCGGGTGGTTCCATCCTTCTTTTTAACTAGCACGACGGGAGCAGACCATGGACTGATGGATGGCTCAATAACTCAATTTTGTAACATGGACTCGATGTTTTACTCGACTGCCTGTTGTTGCCCCAATGGTAGTCGTCTAAGTGGTATTCTGATGGGTTGAGCCTTTCCGGTATCTATTCGATGCTGGATGATGTTGTTGCGACCGGTGGTTCCATTTTTACTGTTAAAAATTTGCCAGTGTTTTGTGATAAATTGCTTGGCTTTCTTCTGGTTCTCTGGTGTCAAGTGTGTCAAATGGTCAGCAAACTGTTGTAGGAACTCTTTACTGGGCCCTGTCTCCTTCACCGACGTCTGGTACTCTTCTTCGCAATTGATGATGGTCTCTACTGGCTCGAAACAAGCTATCTCTTGACCATTGGTAATTCTGATGTCGTTGTTGGACAAATTCAGGACTCTGATTGGTATATCTCGTCCGGTTTTAAATATAGCCCGTCCAATTAAGTAGTCATGAGTTGAGTGTACGGGCTCCACCATTCCAACGCAGCTCCCAGGATTGCTAGCTGCCCATGAATAATCTGTTCCGTTCGACCGGGAATTCTAGCTGAAGACTTTGCCACTATTTTTATGGGGTTGACTGATGTGTTGACGGGCCGTGTCAATACAAATTCCTCATTTAGGAACCGAAGAACATCATATCTCGGATCGAACATAAATCCATGCTGACTAATTAGGTCCATTCCCAGTATAAAATGGTCCTCAATATTAGCTATCAGGACCCTATGCCGGATCATGTTGTCCCCTATCTGTAGCACGACATCTGCCTCACCCTGTATTGACATGGACTCGCCGGTGACTGTTCTGAGCTGGATGTTATTGGTAACTGGCCGAATTTCTGATGTTCTCAAAACCCTGGATTTGGCAATGGACACAGCGGCGCCGGTATCGATGGTGATGGTGACTGTTCGGCCGTTGATGGTGCCTCTGATGACTAGGCTGCCGCTATCTCAGCAAAATTCCCGGATGGATACCGTTTTGGGGGCTGGTGGGGGGTGAGTGAGCATTCGCCCCCTTATGCTGACTGGTTGGAGTTTCCCTGGTTGGTAAGGTCGGTTTGTTGGCTACCCCTGATTGGTGATCGTTCCGGTAGCCTTACTCGGCAGGCACGTTGGAAATGCCCTGTCCGTCCGCAGCGGTAACATGCCCCTCTGGTGCCAGTTCTTTGTGACCGTTCTAATATTTTGTTCAGGCCAGCCAGCAGCGCTTGAAATGGGGACTCTGACTTCCTGGTTGAAGGAAACTGCTCGGACCCTCGGCTTGGACATGTTCAGGACGGCCTCTACTTCCAAAGTCCGAAGTAGAGCTTCATTACTTTTCTTGACGCCATTTATCTTAGATTTCGCTGTACTTCCACATCTTTGATGCCGTTTATGAAACTCTGTGTGGCCAACTGGTCTTTCGTTTCCTCTGGCAGGTCTGGGTAGGACAAGTGAACTAACCGTCTAATTTCTGCTTCGAATTCTTGGAGGCTTTCACCGGATTTTTGCGTTTTTCTACTCAGTTGGACTTGGTATACCTGGCTCAAGGACTGATTGTCGTAACGTTTGTCCAGGATGGCGATGATCTTGTCGAAATTGCCTTGTTCCTCGACTGGAATGCTTTGGTGGAGTTCTAGAGCCGGACCTCTTAACGAAATTACCAGAGAAGTAGATTTTTCTTGATTATCCCATCCATTAACAGTAGCCACGGCCTCAAATTGCCGTTTATACATGGGCCAAGATGAACTGCCGTCGAATGTGGGTGGTTTACTAAAGGAACCTTTGGTACTCACGGTGTTCTGGTATTTTCCTAGCTGTAAGTCCTGTCGCATTTTTTTAATTTCTGTGTCTAGTTTATTTTGGATGGCACTGATTTTATCTTGTACTTCACTGTGTACTGTTTGCTTGATGGAACTGATTTGATCTTGAACTGTGTCTTGAATTGAACTGATTTCAAATTTTACCTGGCTTTGGATGGAATCGAGATCATCTACTTTTGTTTCAAGAGTATCCACGGTATTTTTTATGGTCTTAATGTCATCATTTATCTCTTTTATATCTGACTCAACTATTTGCATTCTTTCATTATCTGTTTCATTAACTTGTCCTACTATTTGCATTAATTGTTCGAACTGCATTTGTCTTTTTTCTTGAGTTATTTTAAATTCATTTTGTCGCTTAAATTCAACTTGTTCTTGTTTTTCTTCAAATAATTTAAAATCATTTTGTCGTTTTTCTTCTAATAATTTAAATTCATTTTGTCGTTTTAATTCAAATTGATCTTGGTTTTCTACAAATTTCGAGAATAATCCTTCAATTAAATTATGTTGTTCGCTTTTCACCGTAGTGACAAGATTTTCTAATTCTATTTTACGTTTTTCATCAAAAGATTTTACTAACCTTTGTTGAATTTCTTCTTGATGTTGTTTTTCCTTCTTGTCACGTTTTTCTAGAATCTATGCAATTTTTTCGTCCAGTCCCTCTGTAACCTGCTTGACTATTTTTTTGGTAGTTTCGTCCATCCTACGGGTTTCCATAAATCAAATTAGGATAATAACTGCACTTAATCCTTCACTTCTAACACCAAATTGCAATATAGTCCGTGGATTTAATTTAAAATTATAAAACTAATATTCACTTTCACTTTTCTAGAACTTTATTTACATTAAAACAGCTGATTCAAATACAATAACAATCCCATATACGCTAGTCGTCGCAGTATAACTGAACTGCGATCGTGGTATGCTTCCTTTATAATACCAACGTCGAATTCTCCAGTAAAAATCATCATCACTCCTTCCGCTGCCGAGTCTTTTCGAGAACCGTTTTTTTTATCTCAAAGCGTTTGTTGTCGTACTGAGATGAAACAGGGTCGGCTTTGGGTAAATTTCGTAACAATATATATATATATATATATATATATATATATATATATATATATATATATATGTTTTAGGTGGTTTCCGGGAATTCATGGAATTCATCTGCGTAGTTGATAACTGATCCCTGCCGGGATCGATGGTAACATGACGACGTTTCGGCAGAGTCACTCGAATACTAAGATTTTCAGCAGCGCTCGCGCTGTTATATAGTCGCGGCTCGGCGCCTATCGGTTGGCACCGTGAACGGCTGCCTGTGATTGGCCCTTGGCGCTCAGTGGACACGGTTCCATCCTGCTGATTTGTTATTTCCGGTTGAGTTGTTATTGGACGGGTCCGGGCCAGTATGGTGTTTAATAGAATTTTCCAACAATTCGATAAGTTCTGGGTTTCATTGCGTGCGTTTAGACTGTGAGGCCTCTTCGCTATTTCAATTGCCTCTCTTACGAGTCTTGATTTCGGGTGTTCTATATTTGCCAGTACTCTGGTGTTCTCAAAGTCTATTCGGTGTGACGTCGTGGTGGCGTGTTCCGCAATGGATGTTGTTTTTTCCTGCTTCCTTATAGCATTCTGGTGTTCATCACATCTAGCTTGAATTCTCCTGTTAGTTTGCCCCACATAGGTTTTATGACAGTCTGCACATGGAATCTCGTACACTCCCTGTTGTTCTAAAGGGATCCTCGTCTTCGGAGTCCTCAGCACCGTGCTTATTTTTCTGTCTGTATTGAAAATAGTATCGATATTGTGTCTCCGTAGAATTCTTGCAATACTGTCCATGGTCCCCTTGACATACGGTAAATAAGCCTTGGTTATTGGTGTTTCATGCTCCTCGTCTGTTTGTCTCGGTTTTGACTTTAGGGCTCTTTGTATATTTCGGTCTGTAAATCCGTTTTGTCTCAGAGCTGTTTTTCAAACTGTCCATTTCCTGTTTGATGTTATCCTGGTCAGCTAGCTAGTCTTTGTGATCTGGTTACTAAAGTCTTGACGACGGCTTGTAGTTGGGCTGGGTGGTGATGAGAATTAGCATGAAGGTATCTGTTGGTGTGAGTTGCTTTCCTGTATACTGTATGGCCAAGGGTTCCATCTTCCTTCCTATTTATGAGAACGTCAAGGAATGGCAGTTAATTGTTGGCTTCAACCTCCATGGTAAATTTTATTTTGTGATGGATGCCATTAAAGTATTGCACGATACTTAGAAATTACAGAATTAGAAGCTTTTCAAACAGATTCCGACCTTGTATTTATACTCAGAATTCCACTTATTGAACAGCAATCATTCACTGCTCTCCGCTTATACCCAATCCCAATCTATGATGATAGAACTGGGTTATACCATGTACCTTCATTCACTCATAAATATATAGCAAAAAACGACGATTCCTTACTATATATTCCGATAAAAGACCTTTGTGTGTGCAAACCGTTGAACAATCAAAATAAATTGTGTTCCGAACTCTATGCCTATCCGATAGACTCAAATGCTTTGTGCGACTTTCAAGAAATTTTAAAAAAGTGCCGGACAATTGTCACAGTGCCGTGATTTTTGCTCCAGGGTACCACGTTCAAAAACTCGAAACCAACGTGTGGTTAATTATGGTTACCGAGCCTCTCAGTATTACCATCAGCTGTATCGACATCAATACAAAACCCTTAACACTCAATGTTAACTCTTTATTAAAACTTCAGAAAGATTACAGTGCCTTCATTGGGATAACCAAAATCGAAGCAGAAGCCACAAAAAGTAGCAACATCCTTGACAAATATCAACCAGTTCTTATCCCTTTCAACTACTGCGATACCATACCAGAAAATTTGTCGTTCCCGAACTCAAACCTTTGAAGCTCCATGAATTGAATTTCGAGGAGTTAAACGTCGCAAACCACAAACTCAACGACTATTCAAAGGACCTAGATGAATTAATAAATCAGCCATTCGTCAAAAAGAACATTTCTTGGTTCACCTACGTGACAATATTTTCCATTATAATAATTGTCGCTGTATTTGTCCTACAAACGCTTTGGAGTAAACACAATACAACTAGCGAAAGTCCATCACCCACAACCAGAATTTCAAAATTGTTGCCAAGATTGAGACCGAACCTCCGACAGAACGAAACTGAAGACATCGAGCTAAGTCCCCAAAATAATTTCAAAAATTGTTTTTAAAACCTATTTATCACTAAAAAGTATTTTTTTTATTTTTAAGGACCTTAATGCTAATTATATTTTTATTTTATACATTTATACAATTTACGCTATTTTATTCATTTTTGCCTTTTACAAATGTCATATTTATACAACCCTTATACTTTATTATATTTACAAATTCTGTATTCAGAAAAGTTCCTGTAAAACAGCAACTTTTTCTTTGTGAGGGGAGTTGTTATATACATCGTAAACAATACTTAGAATATTAATATGACAACACCCTGTAACCGGTCAAATGAATCGTTCACATGGTGTCATATTACACGATATAGCAATTCCCAGGAAATACGCACATGCCCATCGCACGTGTAAAACTGCTGACTGCTGATAAAGCAACACATAGCTTATAAATGCACATGCGATGGCTGTTAGCCTCATTAAGTGTATCGCGCTTTCATTTATTTCATTTATATTGTTTAACGTAACTTTCAAGTAAAATATTTAATTTGTGTTTTAAATAAAAATATATTTTTTAAAAAATCATTTGTGTTTGTGAAGATATAAAATATATATATATATATATGTTGCAGGTGGTTTTCAGGAATTCATCAGCGTAGTTAATAACTGATCCCTGTCGGGACCGATGGTAAAATGACGACGTTGCAGCAGAGTCATATCTGCCCTCTGCAGGTCGGTTCGCATAAATCTCGTAGCCTTCTGCTTTCGCTTCTAGTTACTCGAATACTAAGATTTTCGGTAGCGCTCCTGAAAATCTTAGTATTCGAGTAACTAGAAGCGAAAGCAGAAGGCTACGAGAATTATGCGGACCGAACTGAAGAGGGAAGATGTGACTCTGCCGAATCGTCGTCATTTTACCATTGATCCCGGCAGGGATGAGTTATCAACTACGCGGATGAATTCCCGGAAACCACTTGCAACATTTAGTGCCCACGAAAACTTAAAAACATATATATATATATATATATATATATATATATATATATATATAAATGGTTTCCGGGAATCCATCCGTGTAGTTGATAACTGATCCCTGTCGGGATCGATGGTAAAATGACTACGTTTCGGCAGAGTCACATCTGCCCTCTTCAGATCGGTTCGCATAATTCTCGTAGCCTTCTGCTTTCGCTTCTAGTTACTCGAATACTAAATACTAAGTAACTCGAATACTAAGTACTAAGTAACTAGAAGCGAAAGCAGAAGGCTACGAGAATTATGCGAATCGACCTGACCAGGGATCACTTATCAACTACGCCGATGAATTCCCGGAAACCATTTAACACATTTAGTGCCCCCGAAAAATTTAAAAACAAATATGTATATATATATATATATGTCTAGTGGTAGGCTTTCACGGATGGAACCATATGAAGAAATATTTATCCGGGAATACATCCGTTCGTTATATTGATTCATATTTGAATCCTGCAGACGTTTCGCCAAGGTCTTACTTGACATTCTCAATGCGTTGTTGCGGTGAACTATTCTGCACACATTACATCACCGCAACAACGCATTAAGAACGCCAAGTGAGACCTTGGCGAAACGTCTGCAGGATTCAAATATGAATCAATATAACGAACGGATGTATTCCCGGATAAATATTTCTTCATATATATAATCTTATATGAATTATTTAACAAAAACATTGATTTACGCCAAAAACTCACCGGACATTGTTCGCAAAATTTTCCATATCGACCTTCTGGTGTAATTTCACATTTGCAAATACCGCATTCGCAATCGCCATGTCCAGAACAAATTTTTCCATCAATAACATCCGGTTCGTAACAAGTTGCTGTAGACTTTTTGCAAGAACAATTAGATCCTGTCCATTCGCCGTTACAGATACATTCACCGCAGTCACAAACTCCATGATCGGGTCCATTACATAATTGGCCGCCATTACGTTCGCAAGAGAAGTTGTCACATTCGCAGTATTGGCCGTATATTTTCTATAAAAGATTTTCAACATGTCATCTTTACTAATTAAAACATTCGTTAGTTAAATGTAGTTATGTTATGTATGTTAAAGGCATAACCCAATAGTTTTTTTTATTAAAATAATTTAGAATAACACTCCTAAATCTTTATTAGTTTGGTTATTTTTTCTACAAGTAATATATTAACCTCGATAGGAAACGGCTGGTCTATAATTGCCTTAATATCTTAAAATAATAAATCCGCAATAACTGAGCAACCCAGTATTATATAATTTCAATTTATGTGTTTTAAAATGCACAAAAAGCTCTATTTTTTTAACTTGGTGCTTTACATTCTAAGCACTACGAAATGAAAATGACAATCTTACAATTAAATAATTATATTAATATATAATTATAATTTGTATTATCTCTTTTTAAAGATAATGTGTGCAGAATAGCTATTGCTAAATACACAAGAATGTTGAATCTTCTTTTCTAAATTGCAAGTGCTCTTTCTACAACATTTCTGGTTCTAACGTGAGATTGTTGGTAAGATTTTCAATCTGGGGATTGTTAATGGGTGTCATTAAATAATTACTCAATATGCACTGTTCCCATTCCTCGATTTTGAAATAACATTTATATTCTTGCATTATGAAATACATTGGTATCATGTGATGATCTAGGCCAACGAATTAATAGTTGGCTACAATCTGCACATTTATAGAACAAAACACTTCTGTTCTTGAACATTTCAGCGTTTTCTCCCCCTATAACAAATAGATGCATGAAAATAATTATATTATTTTTATATTATATTTTTAATGTACCTGTGCAATCGATAGCACCTATAGCTCTCGGGAAAACTAGCTATTGTAAAAAGGGGCTGTTTTCATCGAATAATCTTTATTTTTGAAGACGCGAGATGTAACACCGACATTTAGGATTTTCAAGAGAATCAGTACACAGAGGTTCCGAATCTGGAGCCGTTCCGTGTAATTGCTGTTCTCCCCTTAACTCCTAGGACAGAATGTCACGATTAAATTTTCAGGTTACTTCACCTGTCAGAGATATTGAATACTCTCTTCGAGATGTCATTCCTTTGTACGCAAGACAAGATATATTATATATAAATATAATATATATTATATATAAATACAATATATATTATATATAAATATAATATATATTATATTTATATATAATATATATTGTCTTGCGTATAAAGGAATGACATCTCGAAGAGAGTATTCAATATCTCTGACAGGTGAAGTAACCTGAAAATTGTATCGTGACATTCTGTCCTAGGAGTTAAGGGAGAACAGCAATTACACATTCGGAACCTCTGTGTACTGATTCTCTTGAAAATCCTAGATGTCTGTGTTACATCTCGCGTCTTCAAATTTAACGAAATGTATCAAATGCATAAAGAAGTGTTCGAGAGGACATTCAATTGTGGGAAGCGCAACTGATGAAGGTTCCCGACCAGAAACAATATATATTATATTTATATATAATATATATTGTCTTGCGTACAAAGGAATAACATCTCGAAGAGAGTAATCTTTATTTTGTTGCACTTCATATAGATAGACTGTTTCTTTAACGCACAAATAGTATCACTTGTACCTTTTATTATTAATCTCGCAATTATGTTATGAACTGAATTTTATATAACAGTTTCATTAACTAAACGGAATCTTTTTGCTTTATCCATTAATTCAAAATGTTCACAATGTTGAAACCTATTGGGTGATTTATTGACGTCGTACATGATCTATATTTTCAACAATCAGAATCTTTTTTCGATAAGGATATCTTCAATAATATTTTATTCAAAAATCATAGCAAAAAATATTAGAAGGGATGGGGGCACTTGCGTGTGAGAAAATCATCAAGGTCACGTCCTCCACTTGAGAACCAAGATGACACCGCCAGTGCTCATCCGCACGTGCCATCGGCTGGGCCTCAATGACCTCGGCTGACAGGGGCGTTGACACGAAACGTTGGCATAGAACGACGGAACGTTGGTATGGGGCGTATGGCATAGAACGACGGAAGGATGGTTTGGGGCGTTGACGTATGGCATAGAACGATGGCAGGGAATGTTGGTATGGGATGTTGACGTATGGCATAGAACATTGACACGGAACATTGACAGTTGACAGGTAGGCCCTAGAGTCAGAAGTACGGAACACGAGTGACAGCAGACTTATTGTACTACAGACAGGTTATGACATAATAGATAGGCAGTTACCCTTGAAGCGCTCTCATTGCTTAATTACCACGTGCTCAGCCATATCAAGCTCTCATTGGTCAATAGTCACCACGTGATCTGTTCAATCACGCCAAATTTCAACGATGTACAAAATAATTTATATATTTATATCACAAAAACCGACGCAGTGATGGGGAATCGAGCCCCAGTCCAGCATATGGGCAAACAAGATCACTGCATTTGAATATTCTAAAAGTTGAAAGTATGTTGAAAGTATGTTGAATAAAAACCCGTTATCAGTCACAGGCAACGTAGAGAGATAGCTGTTGGGGTTACCGGTTAAGTTGCCTATAGTTTGAGTGGTGTTGAAGACAGTCTTTATTTGATGTCGTTGTAAAATCCGTGCTATTTGGTCAGTGACTTCTCGAATATATGGAAGGACTGCTTTTCAATGTTGTTGGTCTGTTTCTGACGGGGTTGGTGTGATTGGGGGTTGTTAAGATTGATAAATTATACGCGCAATGTGGTCCGGATGATAACCGTTTTGTCGAAGGATTTGTGAAGATTATTAAGTTCGTTTTGTCTATTGTCAATATCTGTTAAACGAATATATCTAAGAGTCAAAGATTTCATTACAGAACTCAATTGGGCAGGGTGGTGGTGTGATTGGGCATTTAGGTATCGATTGGTTTGGGTTGGTTTCCTATAGACGGTATGTGAGAATCTGTCATTGTTGGTTTTTGTTATGAGGACATCAAGAAACGGGAGAGAAGAATCGGACTCGATTTCCATTGTAAATTGTGTATTAGAATGTATACCATTGAGGTGTTGTCGAAAGAAGTCTAGTGAATCTCTGCCATGAGGCCAAATGACAAAAGTATCATCTACATATCTAAGTCAACAGGAAGGTTTTAAATTAGACACCTGGCCCAAAAGAAAGCAGTCACTCAAAAACTTAAGCTAACACGACTTATTACAAAACAACAACCCGCTGTCACCTCACCCCCTCAGACGACCGTCCATAACTTTTCTGACTTCCCCTTAGACTCTACCAGTTTACACGTCCTATCCAAAGGTTTCAATTTCGCAGTGACGCCGAAAACTACCCCAACTGAAAGAATCATTTCTCAAGTTGAAGTAGCTTTGGTTGAACTAACAGATATTGAGGGTGAAGATACTCGTCAAGACATTGCTAGAGTATTCCGCACATCAAAGCCACCAAACTCAAACCTAACTTCTAACGAAAGACATGCACTAAAACAACTATGTAACAACGATGACTTAACTATTCTTCCTGCCGACAAAGGTAACGCGACTGTTCTTCCCAATACTAAGGACTATGTTCACAAGATGAATTCCCTACTCCACACTGCAGACCACGAAATAGGGGACAATAATCCTACTACCTACTACTAAAAGACTAAGGAAATCATCAACAGGACACAACTTCCTCTTGACGTCAAAAAGATTATCATTCCTCGTGAAAAGTCTTTTAAAATTCCGAAAATTTACGTACTACCCAAAAATTCATAAGCCGGACATTCCTCTTAGGCTCATTGTCAGTTCGGTACAATCCCCGACCCATGAATTAGCCCGGTACTTAGCCAAAACCCTTCAACCTCTAGCCGAGCAAGCATCCTCGTACGTAAATAACTCTTCTTCCTTCCTAGATATGCTAAGTGCCTATAGAATTTCAGAAAATGATATCCTAGTTAGCTTCTATGTTGTATCTCTTTTCACCAATATCCCCATTTCAGAAACGTTAGATATTCTAAAAACAAAACACAATATCTCTTCTGACATCATCAAACTTGTACAACACTGTTCTTCTAACACTTATTTATCATTTCAAGACACTCTGTTCAAACAAGTCCGTGTGGCCCCCATGGGTTCACCTCTTTCTCCAGTGCTTGCTAACATTTTCATGGAACAAATCGAAAAGAGATATCAAGCAAACTCTCTTAAAAGAAAATTTTTGTCAGACCAATCATCTGTACCTTTTGGCTTAAACACACACACACACACACACCACCTCAGCACCTATATGGAAACACAGTCTTTTTTTTCAAAACTGTCGTTTCATGTCCTAGAGGCCAGTATCAAAGAGAGAGTCTTAGGTGGTGAAGCAACAGAGGCATTCTAGTCCAAAGAAGTGAGACTGTTTTTTTCTCGACGTACTGGAATGGTCTCTAGGTGAAAAACAGAATATGTGAAAATGAATGGCACAAATACGACATTCGGTTTGAATCATTATGCTTAATTAAATGTGTATTTATACACACAATTCTGATTAACTTCAGAGCCCTGTATTAATTTATGGAGGTGCGCGTGCAAGTGGTCTCAGCAAACGTTTGATTACTATGGAGGATCCCAACGGTGCTATATACAACACCTAGGAACTGTAGAATGTTTACTACAGCATTTCACAGTCCGTAGGTCCTTCTTGTTACTAATTAATAGTTGGGGTAGGAATTTTATTGAAAAAAGGCTAACCGTCCACTGGAACCGGAAATGGTCGGCCCTATAAGGCCGAACAAATCATCTGACAGTCTGACGTTCCTCCACTTCAGGGGATTTAAATTCGACCCAGTTCATTGCCAGTATACTGCATTCTTCCGTGATATTTTCCCGTACCTTATTTCATTTACCACATCGAAGAAACTCTAATTTATTCACCAAAAAACAAAAAAATACAGAAAATGAATTGTATGAGTTATCTATATCCATATTTGTTTGTTTGTTCGGACATCACATAAAAACTACTTGATTGATTTTGCTAAATCGGTTTTTTGTCGAAAAGCCTATAATTAGGCTTAAAAATCAGATATATATTTTAGCCAAAGACTTCTACGGTGTAGAAAATCACACAATTATTCTATTAGTTCCACCGCCTCCACCAAACATTATGTAATGATACTTAATATACTTGAATTAGCTTGGCTTTTATTCAAAAGTCGAAACACGTCAGTGTCAAGCGTAATTTTACAGGTTATTTTACGACATATATAGGATATTTTAAATATAGAGAGCGCAGTAGAATTACAGTTATACACATGGACTTTAAAAAAGTTATATTGGCCCATGAGCAGCTATCTATATACAATGTGGTCGAAATAAAGATGGAGAGGACTAGTCAATACAAGGTGGTTCAAAAACTGTTATGTTGGATGGATCTTAAAAAGTTGCATATACTGTGGTGAAATTAGGGTAGAGTAGAATTATAGTTACACAGGGTGGATAGGGGGTAATACTTAGGTATTTCTCCGAAGGAGTTGGAGCAATAAAATTTTATTTGGTTCAATAAATGAACAGTTAATTAGCAATAAAATCTGGCACAAAGAACAGACATATTTTTTAGTTTCTGCTGTGTTCACATCGGAACTGTTTGTCCGAAGGGGATGGAGTAATAAAATTTTATTTGCAGCAATCAATGAGCAATAAATTCCGTTTCTGAGATATAGCTATATCCGATGTGGCTTAAGTCTTAAACTACATCGAAAACTGTTTCCCTAAAAGCAATAAATTTTATTTTAGGGCAATAAATTAATAATAAAATATGCACTAGGTCTGGATTTGGGGATGTAACTTGTCTGATGTGGCTTAATAGACATGACTAGTTGTATGTATGTTTTCTGTCGTTCAACTTCTTCATTTTTTTTATTTTTATTTTCTCATTGGAATATTAACACTTTTGACCTAGCTCCTCCCAGCAAAGATTTGCAGTTACCGGCCTTGAGTGAAAAGACATATCGATCAAATACATCTCATTAATTAATATTACAAAATAAAAGCAAAATAATGTCCAAATCGTACAATAATATGAAGATTAAACTTGTTATATAGTAGCTTTTTTAGAGGAGACAAATTAGCTTTTAGGGGGTGTACGTTTTTCTGCACAATACTTAGTTCATTGGAAAGTAGTCAGTCTGATCTGAAACAGGAGTGTAGTTAGGAAGGAAATATAATTTCTTTGCCCGTTGCCCTCCCCCCCCCCCTTAAATATAAAACCTGCGCTATCCCATATTTACAAATTAATTTTCTAAAACATTTTATTAGTCATATTGTAACCTATAATGAATGTTGAGAAAAATAGCTTATATAGTTCCCTACCTCATGTTCCCCAGGTCTTGAATCGCAATCGCATTTTCCGCAAATACATTTACCTTTGCCTGAACATATCAAACTGTTATAACTATTAGGTGGAATGCAGCCCATTGTTGTAATGTGATCTAATGTACATTCGCAACGGCTTCCAAACGCTCCTGGATCACACTGACATATACCGCATTTATAGGTACCACGATTTGAACAAGCTTCTGCATTTTCTTGGTAATACTGCAATGAAACCGCATTTAAACAGTTAGCAAATAAGGGTCAACAAATATCTCAAATTTATGCAACGCCGTAGCAAAGAATTTTCTTCGGGGTGGGTTTTGGGGGGTTGGAGATCATTTTTTTGCTTGATGATGGGATGATTAGGACTGCAAAATGTATATTTTTGTTCATGTATTTCCAGGATATATAAAATTGTATAAATATAAAATTTATTCTTATGAAAACATGATTAATTGGTTAAAATTGAATCTTTAAACAAAAAATTCCAAACTTTTAGTTGGGGGGGGAACCCCCGTCCCCCCCACTGGCTACGGGCTTGCATAGTTTAATATTGTACCTCATTCCCAGGTTTTTCGCAATCACATTCACATAACATTTCCAATTCAATTATCAAACTTTCATTAATACCGACTGGATATATTTGAACAGTTTGCAAATGATTAGCACGGTCTTCAGGACATTTCAGAACTTCAATAACAATTTCGAAGTTTATTATATCTCCAACCTAAAAACAATGAAAATGAAGAACACACAGTTAGTATGAGATGAGTTTATAAACTTATACCTTAATATTTTCGCATTTATTAGTATTTACTAAAACACCAGTTGTATTTAGACATCTACTGAAAAACTTCATACTGATGGCACTAGAAGCATTGTGTTTCATTTCCACTGTTGAAGAGATTTGTTCATACTGATCTTTGATCAAAGACACGATGTTCGAACTGTCATCTTCTAATTTGCCCACAGAAGAACCTTCAATACTTTGTGCTAGTTGTTTGTAAATGCTAATTGTAGAGTTGGTTGCAGCAAAAATAACATTAATAGAATTATTTTTTACCGCTACATTAATTTGTTCTACGGAAGGTTGGTCTTGATAAAACGATTCATTATAATATCCTTCTCTTGACAGATGACATAAACCATCATTTAGTTTAACATTAGCACCAAGCTGAAATACATGAATATAATTTAGATATTAATATTATTCACAAACGATTGCTTTAAACGTATAAAAGTAAAATCTAGATACACTATCACTATAACTGTAGGAATATAATGTAGTATTCAATTTCGGTATTCTGACTGTTTGTAAAATAAAACTTTTTTTTAAATATCAACGGACTTCAAAGTAGAACCAAAAAGTCGAAAATAATTAACGAAACATAACACCATACAGTACGCAGAACCTTCAGTGTTGTTAAGGATCTACGCACAAAGTAAAGACTGTAAATAATAAAAGGTGCTCATTCTGTACAAATTAATTTCCGACCTACCCAGTATATTTTTGAAGCCGGTGCCTAGCAAGCTTTGCTTCCTACATCATCAGACTTAATTATTGGTTGGTACCGACTTTAAAAATCTACTAGTTAAATAGGTAATCAATTTGAACAGTACCCAGTGAACACATTTACATAATTGTTACGTCAGAATGACATCATGCTGTGTCACGATTTACATAATATAGAAGTCATATTTGAGTCACATATGAGTCATTATTTCACACTTCTTGACGTAAGATTCTTACGTAATATATATGGCGTAAATATGACATCCATAACTGAATTGTGATTCATTTGATCTCAAGATGACATAACCCTAACATAGAGGAGATGTAAAATTTCTTTCATATATGACTAAAATATATATGTGTTTTTAAGTTTTCGCGGGCACTAAATGTTTTAGATGGTTTCCGGGAATTCATCCGCGTAGTTGATAACTGATCCCTGCCGGGATCGATGGTAAAATGACGACGTTTCGGCAGAGTCACATCTGCCCTTTTCAGGTCGGTTCGCATAATATACTGAATACTGAGTATTCGAGTACTAGAAGCGAAAGCAGAAGGCTACGAGAATTATGCGAACCGACCTGAAGAGGGCAGATGTGACTCTGCCGAAATGTCGTCATTTTACCATCGATCCCGGCAGGCAACTACGCGGATGAATTCCCGGAAACCATCTAATACATATATATATATATATAAATATGCCCAGAGCAAGAAGTGAGCCACCTCTCAAAGAAATTCCCGGTAATAGTGAGGTCCAAGTCAAAGAGAGGACCGTATACGGTCCTCACTTTGTATATCACTCTCAAATAGTCCCAAAATGTGTAATTATTAATTGTAGCATTATTTTGACTGGACCTCACTTTGACGAAAAATGCAAATTTAGTTCACCGAATTTTAGACTGAGGGCGCTTCACCGGTTGTATATTTTCATGACGTATATTTTTACGACTATTCAAATATTATGCTATGCAATAAGTGAGGACATATAATCGGCAACCATGTACAGTCCTCACTAAGAGTGTAGGTTGGTATAACATTCTATTTATTAATATACATGTTATTTCCATTGACGTTTATGTAAGTAGTAAATTTCTTTGGTCGATGTTTACAGTTAAACTGAAAATTCTAATTTTCGTTTATTCTTTGACAATCTTCAGGAATAAAATATTTGAGCCTAGATATTGTTATAAACTCCGAGGGTTCAATTAATTAAAAACTAATATTCACTAAGTATCACTTTCTAGAAACTTTTATTTACATCAAATATTCACAAGAGCTGATTCGAATATCACAATAATAACACGAAATAATCTCTTCGCAATAAATAACTAACTCCTCGATGCTGGGCCGCTCCTTTTAAAATCCGCATCGAATTCTTCTAGCAAAACCGAGTGTCAATTTTAGAGTTGTCGAGTTATTTCGAGATAATTTTTTTTGTCCTCTCAGCGATTGATGTATTGAAATAAAATGCTTTACGTTACTCGCCAAGGACGGAATAGATAATTTATAACACTGCCCTCCTTTTAATTCTGATCGTCCCGGTCAGAAACATCCTCTCCATGGTAAGGAGCAAGTCGATCTAAATGGACCACCTTCAACTTAGCCCTGAGGTATCGACGGATACGGTAGACGACGTCATTAATCCTCTTGACCACCTCGTATGGACCATCCTAGGCGGGCGTAAGCTTTGGAGATATACCCTTGCTCCGTTGGGAGTTGTATAGCCAGACTTTGTCCCTCTCTTGCAACCCGAATGAATTGGCTTTGAGATCATATTATGTCTTCATCTGGTCACTGATGGCCAACATCTGCGTTCGGACTAATTCGTGTATTGCCATCATGTTTTGTCGAAGCATAATCGTTGATGGCTTGGGAAGGTTCTTCGGGGGAGCGAAAAGTCAAATCATATGGTAATCGCAGCTCTTTTCCGAGTAGGACCCTGGCTGGAGCCAGGCCTGTACTATTATGGACGGCCGAGCGATATGCCAACAGGATTAGATGAATATGCTTATCCCAATCAGGTCTTGTTTCAATGTCCTGTTGAATCTTTCCACCATTCCGTCTGACTGTGGGTGCAATGGTGTTGTTCCCATTTTCCTGATCCCCAATATCGTACAGACCTTCTGGGATACATTCGATTCGAAGTTACGCTCCTGGTCTGAATGTAGTTCCAACGGGACGCAAAACCTGCTGAATAGCTTTTCTACCAGCACCGTCGCTACCGTGGCTGGCTCTTGATTGAGAGTCGTCTATGCCTCAGGCCATTTATTGAAGTAATCCATTGCGACCAAAATGTATTTGTTCCCCCTCACACTCCCGGGAAATGAACCAGCGACATCGATGGCAATTCTCTCAAAGGGAACGCCCACATTGTACTGCTGCATTCTGTCCTTGGTCGGGGTCTTCGGGCTCTTACTGGCTGCACAGGTGTCACATTTCCGGCACCAAGCTCTGACGTGGTCGAAGTAATTTCCCAGTAGTACCGCTGGCGAACTTTGTCTATGATTTTATTCATATCCAGATGACCCCCGATAATCCCATCATGTACTTCGGTCAGGATAGCTGGTACCTTTTTTTGGAACTACCAGCTGGGACTTGGTTTCTCGACCGTTAGTGCTTTCCCAAATTCGCTTGAGCTTACCATTCTTTACTCTTAGAGAGTCCCATTGGGCCCATAACGAGATCAGGACGCCCGAGTATCTAGCTACTTCGTCCCATCGTGGTCTAGGTGCCCCTCTCTTTTTGAGCGACAAGATGCACTGTTCCGTTGTCCAGTCTTCATTGGCCTGCAATAAGATCTGTCTAATGGAGATACCTTCTCGCTGTTCGGTCTTCAGACAATGTCCGCATTCTACTTTACAGGGTCTTCTTGATAGGGCATCGGCATTATTGTGCAAACAGCCGGCACGATGTTCCACCTTGAAATCGCATTGCCAGTTGTTCTTCCGGTGTCTTCATGTCCAGTAGCCATTTGAGGGCGGCATGATCTGTCCGGATTAAGAAATGACGACCATAGAGGTATTTATGGAAATGATCTACAGCCCTTATTATTGCAAGAAGTTCTTTTGTGGTGACGCAATAATTTCTTTCCGCTTTCGAGAATTCACGGCTGTAGTACTCGATCACAATCTTGCACCTGGGGTAAGACGACCCCCAAAGCTCTGTTGCTAGCGTCGGTGTCTAAAATGAACTTGCCGGAGTGTGTAGGAAAGGCTAGGATTGGGCTGGAACATAGTGCTGCCTTCAATCTCTGAATGATATTTCGCAATCATGATTCCAACGGAAGGTCTCTTTCTCAGTGGTCTGCCAATGTAGAGGCGCGGCAATGGTGCCAAATCCCTCAACAAATCGCCTGAAGTAGGAACATAGGCCTAAGAAGCTTCGGACTTCATGCTTGTCTCTTGGGACTGGCCAATCACGGATGGCTTCTATCTTGTCCTCGTTGGTGCGGATTCCTGACTCGGAAAGAACGTGGCCCAAAAACTCTACTTTTTTTGAAACATGGAACACTTCTTCGGGTTGAGTCTCAGGTTGGCGTTAATATCTGGAGTTCTGGTTTTACCCATGACCAGAATGTCGTCGAGGTATAATAAGCACGTTCTCCATGTTAACCCGCTTAGGAAATACTCCATTAGCCTCTCGAATGTTGCGGGAGCATTACATAACCTAAAGGGCATGACCGTGAACTGAAACAGCCCTTTACTAGTGGAGAACACTGTCTTCTCTCTGTCGTTTTCGTGTAGACCAACCTGCCAATATCCACTCTTTAGGTCTACTGTGGAGAACCAACGGGAGCCTGCTAGTGTGGTCAGAGTGTCATCAATTCGGGGTAGTGGATAGCTATCTCTTTCTTCGTGACGTTATTCAGCTTGCTGTAATCCACGCAATATGGGTGGTTCCATCCTTCTTTTTAACTAGCACGACGGGAGCAGACCATGGAGTTATGGATGGCTCAATAACTCCGTTTTGTAAAATGGACTCGATGTTTTCCTCAACTGTTTGTTGTTGCCCTAATGGTAGTCGTCTAGGTGGTATTCTGATGGGTTGAGCCTTTCCGGTGTCTATTCGGTGCTGAATGATCTTGGTGCGACTGGTGGTTCTATCTTACCTGTTGAAAATTTGCCAGTACTTTGCGATAAATTGCTTTACTTTCTTCTGTTCCTCTGGTGTAAGGTGTGTCAAATTGTCAGCAAACTGTTGTAGGAACTCTTTACTGGGACCTGTCTTCTTCACTGATGTCTGGTACACTTCATTGGTATATTTCGTCCGGTTTTATCTATAGCCCGTCCAACTAAGTAGTCATGAGCCGAGTGTACGGGCTCCACCATTCCAACGCAGCTCTCAGGATTGCTTTCTAGCTGCCACTCAATTATCTGTTCCGTTCGACCGGGAATTCTGGTTGAGGATTTTGCCTCAATTTTTATGGAGGTGGCTGAACTGTTGACGGGCCGTGTCAATACAAATTCCTCAGTTAGGTACCGAAGAACATCATATCTCGGGTCGAATATAAATCCATGCTGGCTGATTAGGTCCATACCAGTATGAAATCGTCCTCAATATTCGCTACCAGGACCCTATGTCGGATTCAGTTGTCCCCTAATTATAGTACTACATCTGCCTCACCGTGTATTGACATGGACTCACCGGTGACTGTTCTGAGCTGGATGTTGTTGGTAACTGGCCGGATTTCTGATGCCCTCAAAACTCCGGACTTGGCAATGGACAAAGCGGCGCCGGTGTCGATGGTGATGGTAATTGCTCGGCCATTGATGGTGCCCCTGATGAGTAGGCTGCTGCTATATCGGCAAAATCCCCGATGGATACTGTTCTGGGGGCTGGTGGAGGGTTAGGTTGCATTTGCCCCCTTATGCTGACTGATTGGAGTTTCCCTGGTTGGTGAAGTTGTTGTTTTGGCTACTTCTGGTTGATGATCGTTCAGGTAGCCCCACTCTGCAGTCACGTTGAATGTGCCCTGTCCGTCCACACCGGTAGCATGCTCCTCTGTGGTCAGTTCTTTGTGATCGTTCTAGAAGTTTATGGATTCCGAACAACACTGCCTGGAAGGATGGTTCTTGTTCGTCCTGGATGAAGGAAACTGCTCGCACCCTCGGTTTGGACATATTCATGACTGCCTCTACTTCCAAGGCCCGAAGTAAATCTTCATTACTTTTCTTGATGCCACTAAGTCTTATAGTTCTTTGTACTTCCACATCCCTGATACCGTTTATGAAACTCTGTGTGACCAATTGGTCTTTCGTTTCCTCGGGCAGGTCTGGGTAATACAAGTGTACTAACCGTCTGATCTCTGCTTCGAATTCTTGATAGCTCTCTCCGGATTTTTGCGTTTTTTCACTTAGTTGCACCTGGTATACTTGGCTCAGGGATTGATATCGTATCTTTTGTCCAGGATGGCGATGATCTTGTCGAAATTGCCTTGACTGGAATGCTTTGGAGGATTTCTAAGGCCGGACCTTTTAAGGAAATTACAAGAGAGGTAGATTTTTCGTGGTTATCCCATCCATTAGCTGTAGCCACGGCTTCAAATTGCCGTTTATACATGGGCCAAGATGAACTGCCATCAAATGTGAGTGGTTTGCTAACGGAACCTTTGATACTAATGGTGTTTTGGTATTTTTCTCGCTGTAAGTCCTGTTGAATTTTTTAATTTCTGTTTCTACCTTGTTTTGGATGACACTGATTTTATCTTGTACTTCAATGTACTGTTTTTTTAATGGAACTAACTTGGTCTTGAATTGAACTGATTTCAAATATTACTTGGCTTTGGATGGAATCGAGGTCATCTACTTTGGTTTCAAGAGTATCCATGGTATTTTTTATGGTCTTAATGTCATCATTTATCTCTTTTATGTCTGACTCAGCTATTTGCATTCTTCCATTAACTGTTTCATTAACTTGTGCTACTATTTGTATTAATTGTTTATCAATATTAGTTAAAAGGTTTTCTAATTCTACTTAACGTTTTTCATGAAAAGATTTCACTAACCTTTGCTCGATTTCTTCTTGATGTTGTTTCTCCTTTTTTTCAAATCTGTTCAACTATAGAAATCACTATTATATGGCCGTAGTTTTAAATTCTCTCCGTCAACTTTGAATGTTATTACATTTTTACGTTAACAAATGTTCAGTGTTATACCGAGCAGAATATTATTAAAATTGTATGACTAGTTTTCGACATATAGAGTGTTAAACTTCAGAAATGTCACCTTTATCGCATCAGATTTCTCATAATAGATGTGTTTTATTTCCCTTTATTGCAGAAGACGTGGTATGCACATTGTTTGACATAAATATTCCACAAAAAAATACTATTAATTATTTATTATTACAGGGTGTTTCTCATATACGTAACATTATTTTTTAGAAAACTCATTTTTTTATTATAATGTTGAATACATAAGAAGATCTAATTGCTCAGTTAATATAGTGTCAAAGAAATTAAGTTTTGGACGTATTCATACATTATACAGTGTAAGTTGTAAATATTGCTAAAGGGGGCATCTATTATTTAGTCCATTAATAGGTAACCCTGTATAAACCATGCGTCCTGGAATGTTTATATTAAATTATAGAAATCAACGACTCGTCACACTAAATTCTACAGGTTTGCAAAAATTGTACAAATTAAAGTATTGTAGTTTATACAGGGTTACTCATTAATAGTAAAAAATGGTATATCCCCACTCTAGCCATATTTACGACTTACACTGTATAATATATGAACACATCCAAGAACTCATTTCTTATTAATTGTGCGATTACATCCTCTTGTATTTATCTTTGTAATAAAAAATGGGTTTTCTGAAAAACATGTTACATATATTGGAAACACACTGTAATCAAAGATAATTAACGGTAATTGTTTTATTTAATATTTTTGTCAAATAATGCGAAAATTATCTTTCCAGCAATGTACGAAAATAATGCATGTCTGCTATGAGAAATCTGATAAGAAAATGGAAACATTTCCGATGTTTAACACCCTATATCTCGAAAACTTGTCATACAATTTTAACAATATAATAACACTGAACATTTGTTAACTTAGCAATGTTATAACATACAAAGTTGACGGAGAGAATTTAAAATTACAAGATATTATAAAAAACTACTTTTTTTCAATATGTATACTTTTTGCAATGAGTTTAACATCCTATTGAGTATCAAGAGACGGATCATATATCTGTTTATTGTCTTATTAAAATTGCAGTACGAATGGTTCATATAGGGTGACTCATTAATGGGAAAAAAACAATATATGTTTTCTCTAGCTATATTTATGGCTCAAACTGTATATTGTATGAATCATATCCAAGAAATTATTACTTTAATGAGATGTTAATTGAGCAAAAACATCTTATGTTTAAATGAATTTATTTCAAACGCACCGTTCTGAGTCAGAACGTCTGACCCTGAATCGCCACAATATAAAAAACCTAAACATATAACGACTAGTCAAAACAACTGTGAATTTGCCGGAATAAAAATCTATGGATCTCACTTCATGCGTAGATTTATAGGACGTTATCGCCACAATATACATAACTACTTAAATGTTGCAACTATGCGTAGCTCTCGCTTTGGTAGGTCCAAGTTATATACTGTCCTCAGAATGTTAGTAGTACATTAAAATTATTGTTGGGCCTGAGTTGAATAGTAGCTTATAAGGTTCTCACTTCGTTTTAATATATTTAGGGAACAAAAAAATTTTATCTTACATTTTTTGTGCGTATATTAGTGAGAAAATTGAGGCTATTTTAGAATTAATATTTGCTGGATAAAAAAATTCCCTTAATTTTTATTCCTTCTGCTTCTGCTATATATATATATATATATATATATATATATATATATATAAATTTAGCTGTAGTATAAAGTGAGGGCCTACTGTAGAGCACATGATATGAGAACCGGCAGAAGGAATAAAAATTAAGGGAATTTTTTTATTAAGCAAATATTAATTCTAAAATAGCCTCAATTTTCTCACAAATATACGCACAAAAAATGTAAGATAATTTTTTTTGTTCCCTAAATATATTAAAACGAAGTGAGAACCTTATAAGCTACTATTCAACTCAGGCCCAACAATAATTTTAATGTACTACTAACATTCTGAGGACAGTATATAACTTGGACCTACCAAACCGAGAGCTATGCATAGTTGCAACATTTAAGTAGTTATGTATATTGTGGCGATAACGTCCTATAAATCTACGCATGAAGTGAGGTCCATACATTTGTATTCCGGCAAATTTACAGTTGTTTTGACTAGTCGTTATATGTTTACGTTTTTTTATATTGTGGCGATTCAGGGTCAGACGTTCTGACTCAGAAAGGTGCGTTTGAAATAAATTCATTTAAACATAAGATGTTTTTGCTCAATTAATATCTCATTAAAGTAATAATTTCTTGGATATGCTTCATACAATATACAGTTTGAGCCATAAATATAGCTAGAGAAGACATATATTGTTTTTTCCCAATAATGAGTCACCCATGAACCATTCGTACTGCAATTTTAATAAGACAATAAACAGATATATGATCCGTCTCTTGATACTCAATAGGATGTTAAACTCATTGCAAAAAGTATACATATTGAAAAAAAGTAGTTTTTTATACTATCTTGTAATTTTAAATTCTCTCCGTCAACTTTGTATGTTATAACATTGCTACCTTAACAAATGTTCAGTGTTATTATATTATTAAAATTGTATGACAAGTTTTCTGGAGATATAGGGTGTTAAAAATCGGAAATGTTTCCATTTTCTTATCAGATTTCTCATAGCAGACATGTATTATTTCCGTACATTGCTGGAAAGATAATTTTCGCATTATTTGACAAAAATATTAAATAAAACAATTACCATTAATTATTTTTGATTACAGTGTGTTTCCAATATACGTAACATGTTTTTCAGAAAACCCATTTTTTATTACAACGCTGAATACATAAGAAGTAATCGCACAATTATCAGTTCTTGGATGTGTTCATATATTATACAGTGTAAGTCGTAAATATGGCTATAGTGGGGATATACCATTTTTTACCATTAATGAGTATAAACTACAATACTTTAATTTGTACAATTATTGCAAACCTGTAGAATTTAGTGTGACGACTCGTTGATTTCTATAATTTAATATAAACATTCCAGGACGGATGGTTTATACAGGGTTACCTATTAATGGAATAAATAATAGATGCCCCCTTTAGCAATATTTACAACTTACACTGTATAATGTATGAATACGTCCAAAAATTAATTTCTTTGACACTATATTAACTGAGCAATTAGATCTTCTTATGTATTCAACATTATAATAAAAAAATGAGTTTTCTAAAAAACATGTTACGTATATGAGAAACACCCTGTAATAAAAAATAATTAATAGTATTTTTTTGTGGAATATTTATGTCAAACTATGTGCAAACCACGTCTTCTGCAATAAAGGGAAATAAAACATATCTATTACGAGAAATATGATGCGATAAAGGTGACATTTCTGAAGTTTAACACTCTATATCTCGAAAACTAGTAATACAATTTTAATAATATTCTGCTCAGTAAAACACTGAACATTTGTTAACGTAAAAATGTAATAACATTCAAAGTTGACGGAGAGAATTTAAAACTACGGGGAAGTATAAAAAAATACATTTTCTCAGTATGTATAGTTTTTGCATTCAGCTAAACATCCCGTTGAGTATAAAGAGACGGATAATATATCTATTTAATGTCTTATTAAAATTTCAGCACGAATGGTATGGACAGGGTGAGTCATTAATAGGAAAAAATAATATATGCATTCTCTAGCTATATTTATGGCTCACACTGTATATTATATGAAGCACTTCCAAGAAGTTATTAATTTAACGAGGTATTAATTGTGCAATAAAAAAATATTTTTTCAAAAATCACATGTTACGTATTTTTTAAATACCCTGTAATCCACCAAAACTTATGACAATTGTTTTGTGAAATATTTATGCCCAATAATGTACAAATCACAATTTCTCCAATAACCGGAAATAAAGCACGTCTATCATTGGAAATACGACATCAAAAAGCGGCATTTTCGATGTTTTACACTCTGTATCTCGAAAACTAGTCATAGAATCTGTTTGAGCGCACGGACTCTTTTTATCAGAACGTGAACTTCTACAACATACCAAAAGTGCAAACAATGTGACGGAAGTCCATTTTTCCACAAGAAAGGTGTCTGGTCCTTTAAAGAAGCAACTTCCAGCCCATATAATAGTGATTTCTATAGTTGAACAGATTTGAAAAAAAGGAGAAACAACATCAAGAAGAAATCGAGCAAAGGTTTGTGAAATCTTTTGATGAAAAACGTAAAATAGAATTAGAAAACCTTTTAACTAATATTGATAAACAATTAATGCAAATAGTAGCACAAGTTAATGAAACAGTTAATGAAAGAATGCAAATAGTTGAGTCAGACATAAAAGAGATAAACGATGACATTAAGACCATAAAAAATACCATGGATACTCTTGAAACCAAAGTAGATGACCTCGATTCCATCCAAAGCCAAGTAATATTTGAAATCAGTTCAATTCAAAACCAAGTTAGTTCCATTAAAAAAACAGTACAGTGAAGTACAAGATAAAATCAGTGTCATCCAAAACAAGGTAGAAACAGAAATTAAAAAAATTCAACAGGACTTACACCGAGAAAAATACCAAAACACCATTAGTATCAAAGGTTCCGTTAGCAAATCACTCACATTTGATGGCAGTTCATCTTGGCCCATGTATAAACGGCAAATTGAAGCCGTGGCTACAGCTAATGGATGGGATAACCAAGAAAAATCTACCTCTCTTGTAATTTCCTTAAAACGTCCGGCCTTAGAAATCCTCCAAAGCATTCCAGTCAAGGCAATTTCGACAAGATCATCGCCATCCTGGACAAAAGATGCGATATCAATCCCTGAGCCAAGTATACCAGGTGCAACTAAGTGAAAAAACGCAAAAATCCGGAGAGAGCTATCAAGAATTCGAAGCAGAGATCAGACGGTTAGTACACTTGTATTACCCAAACCTGCCTGAGGAAACGAAAGACCAATTGGTCACACAGAGTTTCATAAACGGTATCAGGGATGTGGAAGTACAAAGAACTATAAGACAGGGCACATTCAAAGTGACTGCAGAGTGGGGCTACCTGAACCATCATCAACCAGAAGTAGCCAAAACAACAACTTCACCAACTACTCTCCAATCAGTCAGCATAAGGGGGCGAATGCTGACTAACCCTCCACCAGCCCCCAGAACAGAATCCATCGGAGATTTGGCCGATATAGCAGCAGCCTACTCATCAGGGGCACCATCAATGGCCGAGCAATTACCATCACCATCGACACCGGCGCTGCTGTCTCCATTGCCAAGTCCGGAGTTTTGAGGGCATCAGAAATCCGGCCAGTTGTCAACAACATCCAGCTCAGAACAGTCACCGGTGAGTCCATGTCAATACAGGGTGAGGCAGATGTAGTATTATAATTAGGGGACAACCGAATCCGGCATAGGGTCCTGGTAGCGAATATTGAGGACGATTTCATACTGGTATGGACCTAATCAGCCAGCATGGATGTATGGTCGACCAGAGATATGATGTTCTTCGGTTCCTAACTGAGGAATTTGTATTGACACGGCCCGTCAACAGTTCAGCCACCTCCATAAAAATTGAGGCAAAATCCTCAACCAGAATTCCCGGTCGAACGGAACAGATAATTGATTGGCAGCTAGAAAGCAATCCTGAGAGCTGCGTTGGAATGGTGGAGCTCGAACACTAGGCTCATGACTACTTAGTTGGACGGGCTATAGATAAAACCGGACGAAATATACCAATTAGAGTCCTGAATTTGGCCAACAATGACATTAGAATTGCTAATGGTCAAGATATAGCTTGTTTCGAGCCAGTAGAGACCATCATCAATGGCAAAGAAGTGTACCAGACATCAGTGAAGAAGACAGATCCCAGTAAAGAGTTCCTACAACAGTTTGCTGACAATTTGACACACCTCACACCAGAGGAACAGAAGAAAGTAAAGCAATTTATCGCAAAGTACTGGCAAATTTTCAACAGGTAAGATAGAATCACCGGTCGCACCAAGATCATTCAGCACCGAATAGATACCGGAAAGGCTCAACCCATCAGAATACCACCTAGACGACTACCATTAGGGCAACAACAAACAGTCGAGGAAAACATCGAGTCCATTTTACAAAACGGAGTTATTGAGCCATCCATAACCCCATGGTCTGCTCCCGTCGTGCTAGTTAAAAAGAAGGATGGAACCACCCGATTTTGCGTGGATTACAGCAAGCTGAATAACGTCACGAAGAAAGACAGCTATCCACTACCCCGAATTGATGACACTCTGACGACACTAGCAGGCTCCCGTTGGTTCTCCACACTAGACCTAAAGAGTGGATATTGGCAGGTTGGTCTACACGAAAACGACAGAGAGAAGACAGTATTCTCCACTAGTAAAGGGCTTTTTCAGTTCACGGTCATGCCCTTTGGGTTATGTAATGCTCCCGCAACTTTCGAGAGGCTACTGGAGTATGTCCTGAGCGGGTTAACATGGAGAACGTGCTTATTATACCTCGACGACATTCTGGTCATGGACCTGATTGGGATTAGCATATTCATCTAATCCTGTTGGCATATCGCTCGGCCGTCTATAATAGTACAGGCCTGGCTCCAGCCAGGGTCCTATTCGGAAAAGAGCTGCGATTACCCTGTGATTTGACTTTTCGCTCCCCCGAAGAACCTTCCCAAGCCATTAACGATTATGCTCCGACATAACATGCTGGCAATACACGAATTAGCCCGAACGCAGATGTTGGCCATCAGTGACCAGATGAAGACATAATATGACCTCAAAGCCAATTCATTCGGGTTGCAAGAGAGGGACAAAGTCTGGCTATACAACCCCCAAGGGAGCAAGGGTATATCTTCAAAGCTTACGCCCGCCTAGGATGGTCCACACGAGGTGGTCAAGAGGATTAATGACGTCGTCTACCGTATCCGTCGATACCTCAGGGCTAAGTTGAAGGTGGTCCATTTAGATCGACTCGCTCCTTACCATGGAGAGGATGTTTCTGACCGGGACGATCAGAATTAAAAGGAGGGCAGTGTTATAAATTATCTATTCCGTCCTTGGCGAGAAACGTAAAGCATTTTATTTTAATACATCAATCTCTGAGAAGCTAGCTCTGCTAGAAGAATTCGATGCGGATTTTAAAAGGAGCGGCCCAGCATCGAGGAGTTAGTTATTTATTGCGAAGAGATCATTTCGTGTTATTATTGTGATATTCGAATCAGCTCTTGTGAATATTTGATGTAAATAAAAGTTTCTAGAAAATGATACTTAGTGAATATTAGTTTTTAATTAGTTGAACCCTCGGAGTTTATAACAATATCTAGCCTCAAATATTTTATTCCTGAAGATTGTCAAAGAATAAACGGAAATTAGAATTTTCAGTTTAACTGTAAACATCGACCAAAGAAATTTACTACTTACTTAAACGTCAATGGAAATAACATGTATATTAATAAATAGAATGTTATACCAACCTACACTCTTAGTGAGGACTGTACATGGTTGCCGATTATATGTCCACACTTGTTGCATAGCATAATATTTGAATAGTCGTAAAAATATACGTCGTGAAAATATACATACGGTGAAGCGCCCTCAGTCTAAAATTCGGTGAACTAAATTTGCATTTTTCGTCAAAGTGAGGTCCAGTCAAAATAATGCTAGAATTAATAATTACACATTTTGGGACTATTTGAGAGTGATATACAAAGTTAGGACCGTATACGGTCCTCTCTTTGACTTGGACCTCACTATTACCGGGAATATATATATATATATACAGGGTGTAAATAGTTTGAGTGCATATATTTTAGGTGGAGGTAGTATACAGCAAATTAAACAAAAAACTCTTATACCACTATGGTCAGAAGGCCTTAATAACCAAGAAAATCCCTAAAACATATTAAGTAAATTATTGTCAATCCGGCAACGTCCCTCGCGTTCGAAGCAGATTCACTCTTAGCGCGGATAATAAAGGATAACTACGCGGACAAAAAAATAGACACCTGTGTTTTTGTATTGACTGATATTGATCTTAGAATTAAATAAAAATGTATGAAATATTTTGTTGAAAATATTTACGTTTTTAATACAAGGTATTGCAATTAGAATTTGTATTTGGCGGTTTCTTTTATGCAATTATACAAAGTTGGGTAAATATGATATTCAACTCAAGAGATCTGTATATGTAGTTTTTTACCAGTTAAATTATTCGAAGAGCCATTATTACTGATTCAATGAATATTATTTATATTAGACAAGTAAATATGTAATCCTACTTACCGAATTTATTATAATGATAGAACTGAGTTGAAACAACGGATTATTCACAGCAAATGTTCAAAATGCCCACCATTACTAGCGACACAAGCACGACACCGTTTAATCCAATTTTCACGTATGCGAGAAAAAATTCCTGGAATATTTCGGATTTCGTCAGCAGCTTCAAAAATGCGTTGTCTAAGGTCATTCTCGTCAATAATTGGAGTCGTGTAAATTGTCGATGTTTTCTGAGGAACCAACGACAGAAATTGAGTCTTGGTTGAAAATCATCAATTGAAAGCCCTTGAACCCACTGCATGTGATATGGATAGAGCAATTGTTCCCGTAATGTTCTATGAACAACAGTGTGAGAAATTTGCAACTCACTTCCAATATTCCGTGTGCTACGATATGGGTTGATGTCGATAAGGTCTAGTATTTCATCCTCAGCAGCTGAGATACGAATATGTCGCTGTGGTCCTCGATTGTTTATTTGTGGTATTACACTACCTGTTTCCAGAAGCCTCTGCGAAACAGCTACGAATGTCCTAGCATTGGGCAGGCTTCTGTTTGGAAACCTTTCCCTGTATAACATTCTTGCTATTCTGCAATTACGTCTGCTTTCCCCATAAATTAAGAGCATGTCATGTCTTTCCCTAATTGTATAATCCGCCATTATTTATCACAAATAAATACTGTCGCACTATTCTTAATTTTCGAACTTACACACTAATCACAACCGATTTTATTTATTTAAAAAATATATTAAATGGAAAGCAAACCACGAAGTCTACATCAAATAGATATCATTCAAATCACTTTACCGTTTATCTATTCTTATTTACAAGAATCGATATCGCAAAAAACAATCGTAACTCTCAGTCGTCGTTAAAGTAAAATGCCACGTTGCCATATCTATTCGGAGAGAAACTAAATTATAAAAGTATATTTCGAGTTTAAATAATCAATTTTCATTTTTAATGTGGCTATTAAAGATGTATATGTATGTAGAGTATTTACATATTTAGATTTACCGACATTTTGAAATCGAAATTATTGTATTATTCACTGTAGCAAGGGCTACATAAACTCTAACTTTATGTGTCCTTTTTGGCAAAACTATAGTTTATTTTAGAAAATGTTATAAAGCTTTTTGATTTGTTTTTGCCTGAAGTATTGTTCTTCAAAATCTTTGCACTCAAACCGTTTACACCCTGTATATAAATATATATCAAATTCTAGAATGTTATCGGGAAGCAGCAAATATATAAATGTATACTCTTTTAACCATATTTTGAAATCGTTTATTTCTTCATCAGTCAAAAAGTTAGTTGAGATTGAATATAGAATTAACTTTATAGCACAAATTGAACATTCGGAAGATTATCCAGTAAAATATAATTTTGTTTCCTATACATTTCAAATGTAAAATTATTTTCTTTCAAAAAATATATATATTTTCCTATACATTTCAAATGTAAAAATATTATCTTTTACTGGATAACCTTTCCAATGTTCAATTTATGCTGTAAAGTAAATTCTAAATTCAATCTCAACTAACTCTTTGACTGATGAAGAAATAAACGATTTCGAAAGCTCTCAAATTTAGTTAAAAAGAGTATACATTTTGGCTGCTTCCTGATAGCATTCTAGAATTTTGTACTTCTATACAGTCGTGACTTCCTTTCATATATATATATATATATATATATATATATATATATATATATTAATTAGTTGAGTGTATATTTTCTTCATTGTATGATAATATTGTGTTTATTTCATATGTTTTAATGATGACATTTTGGCCATGTTTTTGGCCTTTTTCAAATTTATTCTAAAACTACACATTAGTACTTATGAAGTCACAATTTGTTCTGCTAAAGATTTAACATTTTTTTACTTGACACGATAGAAACTTTTTCTATCATTGTCTCCGAAAGGACACACAATATATGAGCATATTTTATTGTTTGCCTTCTTTACTTTAAATTTCGACATCTAGGGGTTTCAGAATTTTTTCGTCTGATTTCTATTCTAGGAATTTAAACGACGTTACACACAGTACGACTCACGATTTAGCATCTCTGTGTCCTGTCCTCCTACATGTCGAAATTCATTTCGCGGTAATATATAAAATTCAATTTTATGCATTAAATGCATAAATAATTACTCGAGATTTCAATGAGTTGAGGGAAGCGCAAGTGATGAAGTTTCTCGACTAGAAACAATATATTGTCTTGAGTGCAATGGATTGAAAAAATCTTGATAAGATAAAATCATAATTTCTTTGATAGGTTTTAGTTAACCTACGCATTTTTTCGTGAGCTATCTCTAATAGGAATCACAGGAAAACGGCGTTATATAAAGAGCGACTCCCGAATTGGTATCTCTGGGGCTAGTTTTTCTGAAACTCCTAGATGTCGAAATATATGCGTTCAATTGATAGAAAAATCTGGGAAAGATAATGGGTACTTTGATGTTAATTCTCATCAACACCCCATCCGAACTACAAACCGTCTTCAAGACTAACATCAAACACGAACTCTCATGTCGAAACAGAGAATTGTTGGGGAATCCGAAGGCGAGGATCCTTTTAGAACAACACGGAATGTATAAGAGTTTATGCGCAGTTGGCAACAAGACCTATATGGGGCATACAAAAAGAAGAATTCAAGCCAGACAAGAACAACACGAGAACGCCATAAAGAAGACTATGAAAGTACTGGCAAATATAGAACACCCGAGACTGGTAAGAGAGCCAATTGAGATCGTAAAAAAGCTCTCACAGTCAAAACGCACCAAATAAAACCCATAATTTATCGAATTTATGGAAAAGTCTATTAAACAAGATTTTCGTTCAGTTTTTCGGCCCCTCTTTTGTAGATATTAACCATGTTTGTGCACTATAGTTGAGCTCCATAACTGAATACTCTATGTATAACTTTTATTTTCATTGTTGATTATAACCTGCATACACACAATCAAGATAATAATAAATTACTATCTAATGGACTTAACCAGATTGCGCCTTATATATTGGAACAGCAGATCGAGAACATTCTTCAAGCAACGAATCGCATCTTGAGAGTTTCTAAATTATTGGCTCTAGCACACCATGTGTTTGTGCAGATGTTTCTCAATATACGACTTGCCATGGAAGTACTCATAATTTAGAGCAGGGAATACTACTACTATTTTGCAAAAAAATCCACAGGTTTTTGAATGTTTTTTCTTGAAGAAGGTACACCGCATAACGTAAAAAGTTTTGTCGACACATTTTGACTTCTTAGTTAATTATACGAGGTGTTTAAATTAGCAAAAACCGTAGTTTTGACAATTTTTGTGACTTCTCAGCAACAGAATAAAAATTTTCAGGATAAAAGCTAAGTGTGTTGTATGCGCTTTTTTAAAACCTACTAAATGAGATGTTGCTCGATAGGATTGGTTAATTAATAAGTGAGTTATTGGAGAAAAATGTGAAAAAAGTTGCATTTTTCAATCACCTGTAGCTATTGTCTATAAACATTTTGAACGTTGAAACTTGGCAAAAAGTTTCATTTGTCTATCGAAAATAACTTCTCAAAATCTCAACTTCGTGGCTTTGAAGGTTTTCTCAGAAATATTATCTGAGAGCTCTTTATTTTTGGTGATGTTTACTATGCTCCTATTCTGTATCACATTAGTTTATATATAAATCTCAAAGGAACATGGTAATTATCAAATTTTTCGGCACAACTCGTAATATATTAACATTGTTTTGGGTTTGTTCTATTGTCTGTAAATTTAATTTGAAATTCTGCATTTTGGAATTCGGCAACCCATATACAGGGTTTCCCACAGTCGATGGTACCTTAGACGTTTACGAAAAGCGGAACTTGGAATGTTTCTGAAAATTTGTTTACGTAGGTAATTGCTCCAGATCTATCGATGTTTTCAAAAATGCGATGTTGCCGCTTATACCAAAAAGTAGTAACATTTATGATATTTCAAATGGGACACGCTGTATATGTTAACATTTTTGGATTCGTAATTACTTTCTGATTATTTTGTCTTAATACTTCCCTATACCTATCCCTAACGGTTATCCAGTTATTAATTATTGTTGTAAAGTCCGTGGGTTCAATTTAAAATTATAAAACTAATATTCACTCTCATTTATCTAGAACTTTATTTACATCAGTTTATACAGAATAGCTGATTCACAATAACATTACAGTATACGCTAGTCGTCTGTATATCACTCCCTTGCGATCGTGGCTGCTTCCTTTTTAAAGCCAGCATCGAAAACTCTCGTAAAATCAGTCATCACTCCTACAGCTGCCGAGTCATTTCGAGAACCATTTTTTGTCTCAAAGCGATCGTTGTCGTACAGAAATGAAACAGGGTCGGCTTTGGTAAATTACGTAACACTGCCCCCCCTTAAATTCTTATCGTCCCAATCAGAAACATCCTCTTCATGGTAGGGAGCGAGTCGATCTAAATGGACTACCTTCAACTTAGCCTTGGGGTTTCGACGGATCCGGTAGACGACGTCATTAAGCCTCTTGACCACCTCGTATGGACAATCCCAGGCGGGTGTAAGCTTTGGGGATTTACCCTTGCTCCGTTGGGGGTTGTACAGCCAGACTTTGTCCCTCTCCTGGAACCCGACTGCAGTGGCTTTGAGGTCGTATCGCGTCTTCATCCGGTTACTGGTGCTACCGTGGTTGCCTCTTGGTTGGGTATCGCATATGCCTCAGGCCATTTGCTGAAGTAATCCATTGCGAGCAGAATGTATTTGTTCCCCCTCTCAGACTCGGGAAACGGACCGGCGACATCGATGGCAATTCTCTCAAATGGGACGCCCACATTGTACTGCTGCTTTCTGTCCTTGGTCTGGGTCTTCGTGCCCTTACTGGCTGCATAGGTGGCACATTTGCGACACCAAGCTCTGACGTCTTAGAAGTAATTCACCCAGTAGTACCACTGGCGAACTTTGTCTAGGGTTTTATTTTGCCTGATGGAGATACCCTCTCGCTGTTCCGACTTCAGACAATGTCCGCATTCTGCTCTACAGGGTCTTCTGGACATCGGCATTATTGTGCAAAAGGCCGGCACGGTGTTCCACCTTGAAATCGTATTGCTGTAATTTCTCCATCCACCTGGCCAGTTGTCCTTCCGGTGTCTTCATGTCCAGCAGCCATTTGAGTGCGGCATGATCTGTTCGGATTAAGAAATGACGACCATAGAGGTATTTGTGGAAATGGTCTACAGCCCTTATTATTGCAAGAAGTTTTTTTCTGGTGACGCAATAATTTATTTCCGGTTTCGAGAATCCACGGCTGTAGTACTCGATCACCCTCTCTTCACCATCTTGCACCTGGGATAGGACGGACCCCAAACCTGTGTTGCTGGCGTCGGTGTGTAAAATGAACTTGCTGGACTGTGTACGAAAGGCTAGGATTGGACTGGAATATAGTGCGGCCTTCAGTCGTCTGAATGGTGTTTCGCAATCCTGATTCCAACGAAAGGTCTCTTTCTCAGTGGTCTGCCGATATAGAGGCGCGGCAATGGCGGTAAATCCCTCAACAAATCGCCTGTAGTAGGAACAGAGGCCCCAGAAGCTTCGCAGTTCATGCTTGTCTCTCGGGACTGGCCAATCACGGATCGCTTCTATCTTGTCCTCGTTGGTGCGAATTCCTGATTCGGAAACGACGTGGCCCAAGTCTCAGGTTGGCGTTATTAATTCTGGAGAATACTTCGCCCAAGTTCTTCAGATGGTCGTCGAATGTCTGACCCATGACTAGAATGTCGTCGAGGTATACTAAGCACGACCTCCATGTTAACCCGCTCAGTACATACTCCATTAGCCTCTCAAATGTAGCGGGTGCATTACATAACCCAAAGGGCAGGACCGTGAACTGAAACAGCCCTTTACTGGTGGAGAACGCTGTCTTCTCTCTGTCGTTTGCGTGTAGACCAACCTGCCAATATCCACTTTTTAGGTCTAGTGTGGAGAACCAACGGGAGCCTGCTAGTGTGGTCAAATTTTCATCGATTCGGGGTAGTGGATAGCTGTCTTTCTTCGTGACGTCATTCAGCTTTCTGTAATCCACACAAAATCGGGTGGTTCCATCCTTCTTTTTAACTAGCACGACGGGAGCAGACCATGGACTGATGGATGGCTCAATAACTCCATTTTGTAACATGGACTCGATGTTTTCCTCGACTGCCTGTTGTTGCCCCAATGGTAGTCGTCTAGGTGGTATTCTGATGGGTTGAGCCTTTCCGGTATCTATTCGATGCTGGATGATGTTGGTGCGACCGGTGATTCCATTTTTACTGTTAAAAATTTGCCAGTACTTTGTGATAAATTGCTTGGCTTTCTTCTGGTTCTCTGGTGTCAGGTGTGTCAAATGGTCAGCAAACTGTTGTAGGAACTCTTTACTCGGCCCTGTCTCCTTCACCGTCGTCTGGTAGACTTCTTCGCAATTGATGATGGTTTCTACTGACTCGAAACAAGCTATCTCTTGACCATTGGCAATTCTGATGTCATTGTTGGACAAATTCAGGACTCTGATTGGTATATCTCGTCCGGTTTTAACTATAGCCCGTCCAACTAAGTAGTCATGAGCTGAGTATACGGGCTCCACCATTCCAACGCAGCTCCTAGGATTGCTGTCTAGCCGCCCATGAATAATGTGTTCCATTCGACCGGGAATTTTAGCTGAAAACTTTGCCACAATTTTTATGGAGGTGACTGAACTGTTGACGGGCCGTGTCAATACAAATTCCTCATTTAGGAACCGAAGAACATCATATCTCGGGTCGAACATAAATCCATGCTGGCTAAGTAGTCCATTCGTCCTCAATATTCGCCACCAGAACCCTATGCCGGATCATGTTGTCCCCTATCTGTAGCACGACATCTGCCTCACCCAGTATTGACATGGACTCGCCGGTGACTTTTCTGAGATGGATGTTATTGGTAACTGGCCGAATTGCTGATGCTTTCAAAACCCTGGACTTGGCAATGGACAGAGCTGCGCCGGTATCGATGGTGATGATAACTGCTCGCCCATTGATGGTGCCTCTGATGACTAGGCGTCTGCTATCTCTGCAAAATCACCTGATGGATAACGTTTTGGGGGCTGGTGGAGGGTCAGTCAGCATTCGCCCCCTTATGCTGACTGGCTGACGATCCCTGGATATGTGGCTGTTCTGTTGGTTACCCCTGGTCGGTGATCGTTCAGGTAGCCTCACTTGACAATCACGTTGAAAGTGTCCTGTCCGTCCACAGCGGTAACATGCCCCTCTGGTGCCAGTTCTTTGTGACCGTTCTAATATTTTGTTTAGACCAGCCAGCAGCGCTTGAAATGGTGACTCTGACTCTTCCTGGTTAAAAGAAACTGCTCGGACCCTCGGATTGGACATGTTCATGACGGCCTCTACTTCCAAAGCCCGAAGTAGAACTTCATGACTCTTCTTGACGCCACTCAGTCTTAAATTTCTTTGAACTTCCACATCTCTGATGCCGTTTATGAAACTCTGTGTGGCCAACTGGTCTTTCATTTCCTCTGGCAGGTCTGGGTAGGACAAGTGAACTAACTGTCTAATCTCTGCTTCGAATTCTTGAAGGCTTTTTTTTACCACTCAGTTGGACTTGGTATACGTGGCTCAAGGATTGATTGTCGTATCGTTTGTCCAGGATGGCGATCGACTGGAATGTTTTGGAGGAGTTCTAGGGCCGGACCTCTTAATGAAATTACCAGAGAAGTATATTTTTCTTGGTTATCCCATCCATTAGCTGTAGCCACTGCTTTAAATTGCCGTTTATACATGGGCCAAGATGAACTGCCATCAAATGTCCTATTGCATTTTTTAAATTTCTGTTTCTAGCTTATTTTGGATGGCACTGATTTTATCTTGTACTTCACTGTGTACTGTTTGCTTCATGGAACTGATTTGATCTTGAACTGTGTCCTGAATTGAACTGATTTCAAATTTTACCTGGCTTTGGATGGAATCGAGATAGATAATCTACTTTTGTTTCAAGAGTATCCACGGTATTTTTTATGGTCTTAATGTCATCATTTATCTCTTTTATATCTGAGTCAACTATTTGCATTCTTTCATTAACTGTTTCATTAACTTGTCCTACTATTTGCATTAATTGTTTAAATTACAGTTGTCTTTTCTGTTCAGTTTCATGTCGATTTAATTGAATTTGATTTTGTTTCATCTTGTTTCTCTACAAATACTTTAAAATCATTTTATCGATTTAATTCAATATGATCTTGTTTTTGTTCAAATTTCGCGAACAATCCTTCAATTAAATTATGTTGTTCACTTTTCATCGTAGTGACAAGATTTTCCTTCTTGTCACGTTAAATTGAGGGGCAGGGACTTCTCCCCACCACAAAATTTTATTTAAACCCGAATAACAAAATCCAGGTTTTCAAGCTGAAATTACATACAATGAAACAAAACCAAAAGGAAATTAGCTTATGTGGGATTGATTTGAAAGATTTGATAATTAATGTTTTCCTTTCAGATATTTGAAAAATAATTTAGCGCAAAATGGGAGCATTGTAAACGTCATATAAAATTAAAAGCCCTGGAAAAAAATCCAATTTGCGAGAAAACCTTCTAAGCCGTAAAGTTGAGATTCTTTCCAGTTATTTACCTTGTGAAAAGAAACTTTCTGCAGAGTTTCAAAATTTCAACGATTTTTATACAATAACTATGAACGATTTAAAAATGAAGGTTTTTACAGTTTTTTCCTAATAACCCAATAACTAATTATCCAATTGAGTTGGCTGTTACTTGCGCAATAAAATATATTTAATCACTTTCAAAATGATTTCTAAATATAGCTCATTGTATGAATAAGCTCCATATGTCACAGTTTTTCAATAAAGTGTAAGTGTGTAATCAGTTGTATTACTTATTTCATCATAACTAATTATCCAATCGGCTAGATGAACCTATCATTTAGTAGCTATTGAAAATATGTGTAAAATATACTTACTTTTGACACTGGAACTTGGCTGAAAAGTTAAAAAAGCTGTCAAAATTGCAATTTTTGCAACTTTAAACACCCCGTAAAATTCCCGAAGGAATAAAAGTTTGTTAATAACAGTTTTATGTATTATCCTATATGCATTCTTCAAGAAAAGCTAAGCAAACACCTGTGGAATTTTTGTGCAATTGAAAATACTAACTTCCCTAGAATAATTCCTAGCTAGGGAGTCGTAACAACAATTTACATCTTAGAATTGTACCTTTTTTATCCAAGTTTCTTAACCATTGACAACGGCGTCTGACCTACACCCCGAAACATTTGGAATGTACTGCAATTTTCTTAACTGTGGTGTTATTTCCCAACAAGTACTTAGACAACAATTATTAAACTTATAGTGAACGATGGGAATTGCCCTCATATTACTGACAAAGCAAATTATCTGGTAGGCAATACAAGTAACTTTAGTTATTCCCTACCTATTCCCAAATAATTGTTGTTAATTAATAAGTTCAATGATTCACTCATTTCATTTGAATTTACCCCAGAGAACCCATAATAGTGTATATATTTTTTCAGACACCTTTCTTATGGAAAAATGGACTTCCGTCAAATTGTCTGAAATTTTGGTATGTTGTAGAAGTTGATGTTTTGACAAAAAGTTTGTAGATTATTGGACATAAATATTTCACAAAACAATTGGCATCAATTTTCCTGAAATCAAATAATACATATTGTCAAATATTTTAATTTTACATCTTAGAATTGTGCCTTTTTTATCCATAGTTTCTTAATCATTGACAATGGGGTCTGACCTAGACCCCGAAACGTTTGGAATATACAGCAATTTTCTTAACTGTGGTGTTGTTTCCCAAGAAGTACTTAGACATCGTAGATATGTATAATTTGATATAAAATTCCAAGACGCATGGTTTATACAGGGTTACATATAAATGGAAAAAATAATAGATGCCCACTTTAACAATATTTACAACTCACACTGTATAATGTATGAACACGTCCAAAAATTAGTTTCTTTAACATTATATTAACTGACCAATTAGATCTTCCTATTTATTCAACGTTATAATAAATAATTTGGTCAAGTGCGAGTTGGACTCGCATACTTAGGGTTCCGTACCACCTTCAAAATTCGAATATTCCAGTTTCAGACAAGCAGGGAATGAGTGCATTTTCTTATACTTACCCTTATATCTTTTAAAGGAAGCGTTTTAAATTTATAAAAAATATACACTTTGATTTTCCACACATAGACCTTTTACTTTATCTGCTTTAGGATTCGCTTGATTTTTATCACAATACATATGTATTTAATTTTCTAATTTGGCCCCCAAAAAGTAACATTAGAGTTTTATTTTACTAATAAACTTTCAGAAAAGCCTTTTATAAGCTACTGTCTGAGTTTTGAGGCTCTGTAGATTGGAAGAAAAACGGCAAAATAGGTCAAAGTTTATAAATTATTAAATCTGTTATTCAAATTATTTAAAAATATAATTAAAATATATTTTTCAAATTTTAAATAGTGTAGTTTCTAAAGTGGGAATTAAGTCGATGTTTAATATTTTTAATATATTTTATACAAATGATTTAAAAATATGATATATTTGTAATTCACATAATGAGCCTTTTATCTGATATATTACATGATGCGTTTGAAAATTGAATTTTTATTTTCCATTTAATTGTATAATTTGTCCCTAAAATTACTATGGGGGTTTTCTAGTAATTTATTTTCCATTTATTTCTATTATTTGGAGGCCAAATAATAGAATTAGGAATTTTTTCTCATATTTTTCCTATAAACAAAAAAAATGAGGTCTTAGAGTTTGGGGAATAACGGGGAGAATGGGTAATTTTTTTTAAATATTTTTTTAATATATTTTAAAATATTCATTTTAAAAAAATTAAAAAAATATATTTGTACCTATTCGTCATAATGATTATAATGAATTATAATTTTTTATTTTCCATTTAATTCTATAATTTGCCCCCAAAATGAATATTAGGGGTTTCTTCTTATTTTTCCAGTAAAGTTCAGGTGAGGGACTATACTTCCAGTTTTTCAAAATTTTTCAGCTTATGGTTTCGGAGATAAGGGGGGGAATGGGTAAAATTTTTTATATTTTTGTTAATATCTTTTAATTAATTTATTTTAAAAATATGAAAAAAATATATTTGTTTTCTTTTAATTAATTTATTTTAAAAATATGTCATAATGAGCCCTTTCATTTTATATATAACATGATGGGTTAGAAACAATTTTAATTTTCCATTTAATTCTATAATTTGCCCCCCCCCCCTCCAAATAAATATTAGGGGTTTCTCCTTAATTTTCCAGTAAAGTGCAGATGAGGGGCTATACCTCCATTTTTTTCAAAATTTTCCAGCTTATGGTTTCAGAAAAAAAAGGGGGAATGGGTAATTTTTTTATATTTTTGTTAATATCTTTTAATTTATTTATTTTAAAAATATGAAAAAAAATATATTTGTTTTCGTCATAATGAGCCCTTTCATTTGATATATAACATGATGGGTTAGAAACAATTTTAATTTTCCATTTAATTCTATAATTCCCCCCCCCCAAATAAATATTAGAGGTTTCTCCTTATTTTTCCTGTAAAGTTCAGGTGAGGGGCTATACCTCCATTTTTTCAAAATTTTCCAGCTTATGGTTTCGGTGATAAGGGGGGGGGAATGGGTAATTTTTTTTATATTTTTGTTAATATCTTTTAATTAATTTATTTTAAAAATATGAAAAAAATATATTTGTTTTCGTCATAATGAGCCCTTTCATTTGATATATAACATGATGGGTTAGAAACAATTTTAATTTTAATTTTTCATTTAATTCTATAATTTGCTCCCCTAAAATAAACATTAGGGGTTTCTCCTTATTTTTCGAGTAAAGTTCAGGTGAGGTGCTATAACTATATTTTTTTTTCAAAATTTTCAGCTTATGGTTTCGGAGATAAGGGGGGGAATGGGTAAATTTTTTTATATTTTTGTTAATATCTTTTAATTAATTTATTTTATAAATATGGAAAAAATATATTTGTTTTCTTCATCATGAGCTCTTTTATTTGATATATAACATGCTGGGTTAGAAACAATTTTAATTTTATATTTTCCATTTAATTCTATAATTTGCCTCCCAAAAAAATATTAGGAGTTTTTCCTTAATTTTCCAGTAAAGTGCAGGTGAGGGGCTATACCTCTATTTTTTTCAAAATTTTTCAGCTTATGGTTTCAGAGATAAGGGGGGGAATGGGTAATTTTTTAAATATTTTTGTTAATATCTTTTAATTTGTTTATTTTAAAAATATGAAAAAAATATATTTGTTTTCGACATAATGAGCCCTTTCATTTGATATATAACATGATGTGTTAGAAACAATTTTAATTTTAATTTTCCATTTAATTCTATAATTTGCCCCCCCCCAAATAAATTTTAGGGGTTTCTCCTTAATTTTCCAGTAAAGTTCAGGTGAGGGGCTATACCTCCATTTTTTTTCAAAATTTTCCAGCTTATGGTTTCGGAGATAAGGGGGGGGAATGGTTAAAAATATGAAAAAAATATATAACATGATGGGTTAGAAACAATTTTAATTTTCCATTTAATTCTGTAATTGCCCCCCAAAATTAAAAGTAGAGGTTTCTCCTTATTTTTCCAGTAAACTTCAGGTCAGAACCTATAAATCTATTTTTTTCAAAACTTTACGTTATATAGTTTCGAAGATAAGGGGGGGGAATGGGTAAATTTTGGTATATTTTCGTTAATATCTTTTTAAATATATTTTTTTAAATATGAAAAAAATATATTTGTGTTCCTCAGAATGAGACCTTTCATTTGATATATTACATGATGCGTTTGAAATTTTTTTTATTTTTAAATTTTTATTTAATTCTATAATTTGCCCCCCAAAATTAACATTAATGGTTTCTCCTTAAAGTTCCTGTAAAGTTCGGGCAACGCTCTATATTTCCTATTTTTTTCAAAATTTTAGGCTCAGTAGTTTCGGAGATCAGGGGGGGCACGGTCGATTTTTTTAGTTTTTCCCCCTAGAAGTACCCCTAAAATCAAAATTTCTTCATTCACGATAAGTACTCCTGATCGGGTCACCAAACTATACATTGATACCAAATTTCAACCTCTTCCGTCCAGTAGTTTAGGAGAAAATGGCGTGATGTGACAGAGGCAGAAATCCTGAGTGATATTATAAGAGTATCCGTATATTGTATATACGGAACCCTAAAAATGTGTATTCTAAAAAACACCTATTATGAATATGGGAAACACGCTGTAATAAAAACTAATTAATAGTAATTTTTTGTGCAAAATTTATGTCAAACAATGTGCAAACCATGTTTTCTGGAATAAACAGAAAAAAACACATCTGTTATGAGAAATCTGATAGATAAAGGTGACATTTCCGAAGTTTAACACTCTATATCTCGAAAACTAGTAATACAATTTTAAGAATATTCTGCTCAGTAAAACACTGAACATTTGTTACCGTAAAAATGTAATAACATACAAAGTTGACGGAGAGAATTTAAAACTAAGGGGTGGTATTAAAAAATACATTTTTTCAATATGTATAGTTTTTGCAATCAGTTTAACATCCCGTTGAGTATAAAGAGACGGATAATATATATGTTTAATGGCTTATTAAAGTTGCAGCACGAATGGTTCGTACAGGTTTTGTGAGATATTTATTTCCAATAATGTACAAATCACAATTTCTCCAATACCCGGAAATAAAGCACGTCTGTCATTGGAAACCTGATATCAAAATGTGGTATTTTCGATGTTTAACACTCTGTATCTCGAAAACTTCTACAACATACCAAAATTTCAAACAATTTGACGGAAGTCCATTTTTCCATAAGAAAGGTGCCTGGTCCTTAGAAATTTCCAGTTATATGTATAAAACATATCAATTGTGGGGTTAAAATGTTAGGTCCTTTGTTTTCTCCGTTTGGTGAACTGCTACTATATCTTTGGTTTTGCATACAGCCGACCAGAGGCTTATAAGTATTAAGTAGTATAGTACTATATAACTGTAAGAGTATAAAAGCCATATATTTTATTTATTTGAAAATGATGTTAAGTGTTAAGTTTATTGAATAATTTATTAAATAAACTTGCAGATCAAAAACAAGTCCTTACCTTTCCGTCTCCAGCATAGTGGAAGTTGGCACCTGCAGAAAACACCAAAAGTCTTCTAGCCTGATCTCTCCAACCTATTTGCTCTCGACAAACTACAGATTGCATAATTGCATCGAAACCTCCGTCTCGTTCATTGTGATTTGTGGATACATTTGCCTCCTTTATCTTGTACTTTGGAAAACAATGAAATGTGTCTTTATCATTAAATCATTTATAACATTATTTAATGTTTTTTTTAATTGTGAAAGTTTACTACAATATAAAATATACTCACTGACAAAGGAATCGCAATATCCAGAATGAGATGTTTAAATTTAATATTGTTTTAATAAAACATAGATGCTATAGTAAGCAGTAAACGATTTGAAAATTTGAATAAAAAATACCAAGTAGTCCCCCGCAGTTATCTATACACTCCGCAACACGTCCTGACATTGATTCAATAAGGTGGTTTATTTCTTCTTGAGGAATACTATCCCAAGTTACCTTTAGATTATATCTTAGAACCTGCGTATAAGATTCCTTGTATCCGTCTTTTGTCTAGTCATTTATCTAATGTTATACACAATTTTCAAAGTTACTCACTGAGTCTTACGACTAATTTTATACCTACTTGTAACCAGATATTTAATGTTATACATCAATCATGTAATGCTAGAAATTTTTCTTAAGACTGAAGTGTGCTGTAGCAAATGTGACCACGAATTTTGGTTCAGGAGGCAAAAAAGGGAAATCATATGTCACATGTACGTATTGCTCCACTATTCAACATTCTCCATTTTTAGAGTTTTCTTTAGCAATTTTAGGTTTTCAGGGATTTGTAAAAAGCTGAAGGGCGATGGGGCAAATCTGACTACGGAATTTCCTTCACGAAATTATGTGCAGCATGTGCAGGTCGACAAAATGAGACCGATGTTTTTGTCCCGAAACCTGATTATACTTTTCTGACAGTTCTGCGGCAGAATTCATTCATATTAACAAATCTACTGAAATCAAAAATACATATGAGATTTTAATCAAATATTCCAAATAATTTTGAAAAATGCATGACCCCCCAGTTTTTGGTGGGATTGCACATTGTAACCTAAAAGTTTTCGTCATTTGCAGTTTCAATCGAGTTCTAAAATAATATATATATATATATATATATATATATATATATATATATATATACAGGGTGTCCCAAAAGTCCCGGAACGGCATTTTATCTCTGCGGGAACGCATTTTAGAGAAAAATGTTTCAAACAAAACGTATAGGATTCGTCCTGGCTATCGAATTGTGACCTTGAATTTGACCTTGACCTTCAAAGTCATTTCAAGGTCAGGTCGATTTTTTCAAATGGGACAACATATTTCTGACCTCGGAAATGGAAAGATCGGAAAATTTTACGTTCAAATATGCCCTTGACCAGGTCAGTAAGGGTGTCCCAACAGTCCCGGAACGGCATTTTATCTCGGCGGGAACGCATTTTAGAGAAACATGTTTCAAACAAAACTTATAAGATTCGTCCCTGGCTATCGAACTGTGACCTTGAATTTGACCTTGACCTTGACCTTCAAGGTCATTTCAAGGTCAAGTCGTTTTTTTTTCAAATGGGACAACAAATTTCTGACCTCGGAAATGGAAAGATCGGAAACTTTTACGTTCAAATATGTCCTTGACCATTTTTAAAACATGACCTCTGGTTGTCAGTAAAGGTCAAGTCAAGGTCAAGAACAACTTCGTTGCGTAGCTCGTCAAATATGGGTTTAAAAAAGTTGTTCTTGACCTTGACTTGACCTTTACTGACCACCAGAGGTCAAGTTTTAAAAATGGTCAAGGACATATTTGAAAGTAAAATTTTCCGATCTTTCCATTTCCGAGGTCAGAAATATGTTGTTCCATTTGAAAAAAATCGACATGACCTTGAAATGACCTTGCAGGTCAAGGTCAAGGTCAAATTCAAGGTCACAATTCGATAGCCAGGGACGAATCCTATAAGTTTTGTTTGAAACATTTTTCTCAAAAATGCTTTCCCGCCGAGATAAAATGTCGTTCCGGGACTTTTGGGACACCCTGTATATATATATATATATATATATATATATATATATATATATATATATTGTTTTTAAGTTTTCGCGGGCACTAAATGTTTTAGGTGGTTTCCGGGAATTCATCCGCGTAGTTGATAACTGATCCCTGCCGGGATCGATGGTAACATGACGACGTTTAGGTAGAGTCACATCTGCCCTCTTCAGGTCGGTTCGCATAATTCTCGTAGCCTTCTGCTTTCGCTTCTAGTTACACGAATACTAAGATTTTCAGAAGCGCTCGCGCTGTTATATAGTCGCGGCTCGGCGCCTATTGGTTGGCACCGTGAACGGCTAAATGTGATTGGCCCTGGGCGCTCAGGGGTCCGGGCCGGTACGGTTGACTTGTTAACGGGTCCGGTCCGAGAATTTTCCAACAATTCGATAAGTTCTGAATTTCATTGCGTGCGTTTACATTGTGAGGCCTCTTTGCTATTTCAATTGCCTCTCTTGATTTCAGGTGTTCTATATTTGCCAGTACTCTGGTGTTCTCAAAGTCTATTCGGTGTGACATCGTGGTGGCGTGTTTCGCAAATGGATGTTGTTTTTTCCTGCTTTCTTACAGCGTTCTGGTGTTCATCACGTCTAGCTTGAATTCTTCTATTAGTTTGTCCCACATAGGTTTTATGACAGTCTACACATGGAATCTCGTACACTCCCTGTTGTTCTAAAGGGATCCTTGTCTTCGGAGTCCTCAACACCGTGCTTATTTTTCTGTCTGTATTGAAAATAGTATCGATATTGTGTCTCCGTAGAATTCTTGCAATACTGTCCGTGGTCATACGGTAAATAAGCCTTGGTTATTGGTGTCTCATGCTCCTCGTCTGTTTGTCTTGGTTTTGACTTTAGGGCTCTTTGTATATTTCGGTCTGTAAATCCATTTTGTCTCAGAGCTGTTTTTAAACTGTCCATTTCCTGTTTGATGTTATCCTGGTCAGCTAGTCTTTGTGATCTGGTTACTAAAGTCTTGACGACGGCTTGTAGTTGGGCTGGGTGGTGATGAGAATTAGCATGAAGGTATCTGTGGGTGTGAGTTGCTTTCCTATATACTGTATGGCCAAGGGTTCCATCTTGCTTCCTAATTATGAGAACATCAAGGAATGACAGTTGATTGTTGGCTTCAACCTCCATGGTAAATTTTATTTTGTGATGGATGCCATTAAGGTGGTCTAAAAAAGTATTGAGGTGTTCCCTCCCATGAGGCCAAATCACAAATGTATTATCCACATATCGCAACCATAAACTGGGTTTAAGAGTTGTTGTTCTTAGTGCCAACTCCTGAAAGTTCTCCATAAAAAGGTTCGCTATAACTGGTGAGAGTGGCGATCCCATTGGAGCTCCTTCCACTTGTTTGTATCGTTGTTCTCGTAAACAAAATAGGTGTTCATCAGACAGTGCCTTGTTACAAGGTGTTGAGGTGGTTTGTATTTTTCTATTATGATATCCAAGGCTTCGTCGATAGGGATGTTGGTGAAAAGGGACACTACGTCAAAACTTACAAGAAGACACTCTGGTTGTGAGATCGTTTTTCGATGAAATATGTCGAATTTTTCACATATGAGTCTGCCCCCTCCGCAAACGGTTGAAGTTGTTGGGCTAGGTATTTGGCTAGGGTGTTGTGTTGGGGATCCAATTGAGCATAGTATTGGCCTCAAAGGTGCACCTTCTTTATGTACTTTTGGCAACCCATAGAATTTAGGACATCTCGATGACTTTTCACGCGGAATGAGTTGCAGTTGGAGATTTTTGTCGATCCTACTAGCTTGGATTTGGCCTTGGTTGTTTTCTCTAGATAAGTTGTTTGGTCAGTAGTAATTTGTTTGTATGCTGGATCTTGTAGCAATGTTTGAATTTTGTTTGAATAATCCGCTGTATCTAAAATTACAGTTGCATTTCCTTTATCAGCAGATAGAATGACAATGTCCTTGTTGAGGCGAAGTTGTTTCAAGGCCTCATTTTCTTCTATAGATAGGTTCCTTTTGGGTGGTTTAGACTTTCTTAGAACATGTGACACATCTTGCCCAATTATTTCAGCGGTGTTCGCATCTAATTTTGAAACTGCTGTTTCCATGCCACAAATTATGCTTAAATATACAAAGAGCCCTAAAGTCAAAACCGAGACAAACAGACGAGGAACTTGAGACACCAATAACCAAGGCTTATTTACCATATGTCAAGGGGACCACGGACAGTATTGCAAGAATTCTACGGAGACACAATATCGATACTACTCGTATTTTCAATACAGACAGAAAAATAAGCACGGTGTTGAGGACTCCGAAGACAAGGATCCCTTTAGAACAACAGGGAGTATACGAGATTCTATCTGCAGACTGTCATAAAACCTATGTGGGGCAAACTAATAGAAGAATTTAAGCTAGACGTGATGAACACTAGAACGCTGTAAGAATGCAGGAAAAAACAACATCCATTGCGGAACATGCCATCACGATGTCACACCGAATAGACTTTGAGAACACCAAAGTACTGGCAAATATAGAACACCAGAAATCAAGACTCGTAAGAGAGGCAATTGAAATAGCGAAGAGGCCTCACAGTGTAAAATTCTATTAAACACCGTACCGGCCCGGACCCGTCCAATAACAACTCAACCGGAGATAAAAAATCAGCAGGCAGCCCACTGAGCGCCCAGGACCAATCACACGCAGCCGTTCACGGTGCCAACCAATCGGCGCCGAGCCGCGACCATATAACAGCGCGAGCGCTTCTGAAAATCTTAGTATTCGAGTAATTAGAAGCGAAAGCAGAAGGCTACGAGAATTATGCGAACCGACCTGAAGAGGGCAGATGTGACTCTGCCGAAACGTCGTCATTTTACCATCGATCCCGGCAGGGATCAGTTATCAACTACGCGGATGAATTCCCGGAAACCACCTAAAACATATATATATATATATATATATATATATATATATATATATATCGGAAGATTGTTAAAAAAGTAGTAATAAAATAATTAAATTCACAATAAAAACTTACAGAATACTTAAAACGAAAGTTACTGCTACTTCTCCGAAAAAGCAATATTGATCTACTATATTAACTATTTTACTACTGAACAATAAACAACGCTTGTTGCTGAACTATCAAAGATGGTCTTGACATGATTTAACAGCAGGTAACGATTGTTCCATATATAATTACCCAAAGTTTGACCGTTTTCGAAGAAAAAATATCTTCAACAAAAATTTATTTAAAATTATTAACATTATATGAAATAATAAATTAATATTAAATGTAATATTTAAACCATTAGTTAATACCTAAATTTTTCAAAAATACTTTTTTGATATGTGAGTAACTGACAAATTTCATTCTGGCAGTTTACAGCTAACGATTTCAGCTCGTAAGCAGAAAATGAAATCAATCAACTCAAAAGTTAGTATGAAGGTGTTATACCTACTATTACATTCCAAATAACTACAAAATATAAGTACATATTAATAAATCTTCATCTAAAATCTTAAGATTTATTATAATTTCATTACCAGAAATGAAACACATAGTAAGCAATGACTATATCTATTTTGTATGGAAAATATAAAGAAATATAAGCACCTGCTGTTAATTAATGATAAATGAGTAATACTCACATTTGTTAAAAACTTTTCGCAGTGAATGACGCTGAAATCTTGAATTTTCCACATTGAATTTACAACTTACCTTTACTATGGGGCTATAATAATCTTACATCAAACAATATTCTGAAATGTCAAAATTCAAATCAAGGCGTACATCAAAGATGGCTGTGAGTCCAGGGCTGCCAGATCTAACTATTTGTCTTGAATATTACAATCAGTGCATTAATTCACATTTTTAGTATTCTTATTCAAGTTTTATGAAATTTATAGGGTAAAAATTAAAAGAATCTTTAAATTGGAAGTATAACATTAAAATTAATAAAATATTATCGGAAATAAATTCATCAATTGCAACATCATTCTTATTTTAGTTACAAAGCAATGAAAGTTGCAAGCTTGCAAGAGCCCAATGAATGGCTATTATTGTGTAATATAAATTCTGTTTCAATAACATGACAATATAGAATAACTTTAGGAACAGATCATAATTTGTTACTTTTTAGTATAATTTAATTCGTCTTTCACATTCGAGTCAATCCATCATACGATTTTCTTTCCAAGCAATTTGGCGACACTGTTACTATTATCTGTTTGGCATTGACAGTATGAACGTAAATAAAGTTTTTATATTATATTTTATCTAAAGAATGAACCAATATTATAAATAAATTTTAGCATTCTGCACTGAAGGTCGTCAATTGCTAAACAAAACAAAAATAAAGTAAACCGTTGAGAGGTAGAGAAGAAAATGATACCTAACCGTTATGTCTTTGCCTATTTATATATAGAGAGATGAGTCCTTTAACTTGATATATTACTTGATGCGCTTGAGTAAAAAATTATATTTTATTTTTTATTTTTTCCGGTAATTTGGCCCCCCGACTTAATACCAGACATTTCTTCTCACTTTTCCGGTAAACTCTTCATTTTTCTTAAAATATCTTAGGACATTTACTTTCTAGAGATAGCCTGCAGTGCACAAATGTCGTGGTAAGACTAAGGAGTGAGAAGGCAATAGAGAGGGAAAGAGGCGATTTCACTCGGTTGGCAGCTGCTTCCAATAAAGCTATAAAGCTTGTTGTTCATTGGCTGTGTCCACCGACCATCCACCCACTAGGTGAAAAAGCCTCTTACTGTCTCTATTGCCCTCTCTTTCTAGCGTTGCCTTGATTTTATGCTTGACAGGCTATATCTAGATAGTAAATGATCTAAGTAAAATATAGGTCGTATAGTTTCTAAGATAAAGAAGGGAATACCCTAATAGCACATGTACGTGTACCAATTACATCCCAAATACGTTCATTTTCGGACATTCGACGTCCTCGTCCGTTTCTGGTCCCGGACTTCATCATGGCGTACATGGGACGTCAAATGTTACTAATTAGTGTGTCCCAAGGAACTCTTGTTTAGGCATACGTAGGACGTCGGCAAAGTATTTTTTGGGACGGCACAGCAGTTCTCTAAACATCAATAGATCATTTTTAACTTATTTAATATTACTTGTTCATCACAAATAGACCAGGGTGAAGGGTTTGAAAATAGTAAAATGTGAAAAAAAATAGTAGGATGAAACCCATTGAAAATGGAAGAGAATACAACAACAATAAAATAATTTACGGGCAATCTGAGGTCGGGAAATGAAGGGGGTGGGTTTTTAAGGATAAAAAACAGTTTAACTCGATTTCCGGCAAAACTACAAGTCCCATGGAAAAAAAACTACTTTTGTATTTACAATTTTTCACATAACCTCAAAATGTATGTGAAACATTCATAAAAAACAGTTTTTAGTATTTTATTTTAATCTTTTACAAAAAAATTCACGAAATTGTGAAAACATACCTTTTTATGTCTCAATCACACTGTAATTGTTTTGATTTAAAATATGTATTTTTTCACCTCATTTTGACTTAATATCGACAAAGCACCCTAATTTTCAATCGAAAATTCTCACATCAAAATTTCTGCTTTTTTGTTCGTTTTGCTCTACTTTCTGATGATGTAAATATATATATATATATATATATATATATATATATATATACTATGGTAAATGTTCTCAGAAAATGCAAAGAATCGAAAACAACTCGAAACCCAAATTTTTTGTAATCATTATGTACAATTTTGAGCTATTTATTAAAATTTTTACTTTAATTACTCGGAAAACGTGTGACATTGATAAACAAAAAATTTGCAAGTCGAAATAGAAATAGAAATAGACCGCATCATTTTTTCGAATTAATTTATTTATATACCTAAACCGGCATATAAACAAAGTTTTCCGACGTTTCGCGTTACCTTGCGGCGATTCCATTCTTTCATCTTTTTCTCACGAACACACTTCGAAATTTCACTTTTAATTCAACTTGTCACATTCACGCACAAATTGTAAATGAGTAATAGGTACAAAGAAATAATAATTGGCTCCCGAAATTTTATTAATTCTTCGTACCTATTTCTCATTTACAATTTGTACGTCAGTGTGACAAGTTGAATAATATACATTATATTAAAAAAATGTAATATTGATTATGAAGCTAAGGCATGGCAGGTGGGTGGGTGATGAAAGGATATCTTACAGTTTCTTACATGGGTTTGGGTGGGGGTGAGAAAACCGTCAAAATTCATCTTACGTAATTTATGGATGGTCCCTTAATTATAGTAGTATATTTGGACTTTTTTTTGTTTATCAATGTAACACGGATTCTTAGGTTTTTCGAGTAATTAAAGTAAAAGTTTTAAAAAATAGCTTAAAATTGTAGATAATGAATTAAAAAATCAGATTAGAGTTTTTTTCATTTCTTTGCATTTCCTGAAAACATTTACCATAGTATTATATATTTTTTGATGGTAGGATTTTCGATTGAAAATTAGGGTGCTTTTTCGATATTAAGTTACAATAAGGTGAAAAAATAAATATTTTAAATCAAAAAAATTTATGTTTTCGGGACAGAAAAAGATAAGTTTTCACCAAAATTCCAGATTTTTTTTGTAAAAGATAAAATAAAAAACAAAAACGTGTTTTTTGAATTTTTTACATAAATTTTGAGTTTAGGTGAAAAAGTGTAAATACAAAAGTTGTAGATTTTTATCCCATAGGACTTGTAGTTTTGCCAGAAATCGAGGTAAACCTTTTTTTCCCCTTAAAAACCAACCCACTTCACGATCTCAGATCGCCCATAAATTATGTTTCCTTTATTGTTGTTGTATTCTCTTCCTTTTTCAATGGGTTTCATCCTACTATATTTTTTTGGTTTAAAAATTATCGACCCTGGTCTAAAAGTAGTTGTCTCCTATACGTAATGGTTGACTAATTGAATGTTAAAATATATACAATTTCAGTTGTCCGAATCACGCCGTCAGCTATCAATATTGTTGCTTACATCAACCCACCTTTAATATACATTAGTTGGATCTAATTTCAAATAATCAATAGTAGCAAAATATATACTAAAAGAATTTTAAGAAAACTTCTAATTAAATTACTAATATTCTATGATACTTACCTTACAAATACTTAAGTCTCACTCATATTTATACAGAATTGTAGTGAGTTGCTACTCGAGATTAATCACAATCTGACAAAGCTCATTTTTAGGCTATTAAGTAATCTTTGTAAAAATTCGGGCTTTTTGAATTGATGCACTAATATTAGCAGTAGTTATTTAGAAATAATTATAACAAATATAAGTTTAATCGAAACTATAAGGGTAATTAAATATATGTTAAATACCAATTCAACATTTAAGATTGCAACATGTATGCTTAAATATGATGGTAATAACCTAATTACTTTCATCAGAAAATGAACTGTTTCCAGAGTAACATAAAATTAAAGATGTCCCAGGTACGTACTAGAGCAGGTCCCTTCTTAAATTCTCATGTTGATAGGGTAAAGGACATCCCAGGACCTCCGATTAATTGTCTAGGACATTAGAACCTAAAGAGGATAAAAAATGGACGTCCTGGGGATGACTTGTGCTATTAGGGTAAGTCCTTCTTTTTTATATTATTGTTAATATATTTTTAAGAAATTATTTTTAAAATATAAAAAATATATTTGTCTTCCTCATAATGAGTCCTTTCATTTGATATATAACATGAGGTGTTTGAAACAAGTTAAATTTTTAATTTTTTGTTTAGTTTAATAATTTGATCCCCAAAATTAATATTATGGTTTTCGTCTTATTTTTCCTGTTAAGTTCAACTGAGGCCCTATACCCCTATCTTTTTCCAAAATGTTAGGTCTTATAGTTTCGAACATAAAGGGGGGATGCGATTTTTAAATATTTTTGTTAATTTTAAACAATTTATATTTGAAATATAAAAAAATATATATATTTGTATTTTTCATAATGTGCCCTTTCATTTGATATATTTCATGATGCGTCTGAAAGAAATATTTTCCCTTTAATTCTATTCCCAAAATTATTATAAGGGTTTTCTGCTTATCTACCTGTATTTTTTTTAATTTAAGGTCTTATGGTTTCCCAAGTAACCGAGAGGGGGGGGGGTTGGTCAAAGAAATATATATCTTTGTTAATATCTTTTAAACAGTTTGTTTTAAAAATATTTAAAAAAAAACTATTTGTACTCTTCATAATTAGCTCTTTGCATTAATATATTACATGATGCGGTTGAAACAATTTTAATTTTATGTTTTCTATTTAATTCTGTAATTTGACCCCCAAAATTGATATTAGGGGTTTGTTCTTATTTTTTCAGATGCGGCCCTATATTTCCAATTTTTTCATAATTTTGGGTTTTATATTTTTGTAGAAAGGGGGAATTGGTAAATTTGTGTATATTTTTGTTAATATCTTTAAAACTAATTATTTTTTTAATTTGAAAATAATATATTTGCCTTCCTCAGAATGAGGCCATTTATTTGATTTATTAGATCATGGATTTGAAAAAAAAAATTTTTCATTTAATTCTTTAAGTTGCCCCCAAAATTAATATCAGCGTTCCTTCTTATTTGTCCTGTAACCTTCAGCCAACTTTCTATATTTTCTATTTTATTTAAAATTTTAGGCTCAATAGTTTCAGAGATAAGGGGGGATGTTCAGCTTTTGTAAATTTTAGAAACTATACACTGATACCAAATTTCAACCTTTTCGAACCAGAAACTTGGCGTGAAGTGAAAGAGGGAGAATTCAGCGATTGTATTAGGGTTTCCATATATTCGAGATTCGGAACCCTAAATTGGCCAAAAAAGGTGTTTTTGCACTTTTAGGTTATGATATCTCAAAATAGAGTCTGGTTTCTAGATAAAAATCTTGTCGGCCTGTGTTGTCTAACATCTAAGAATATTTTCAGCAATGTTTTGAAAATATTCAGTGATTTGCTCAAAAATTAAAGATTGTTGGTCAGATTTACCTCATCTGAGAAAACGTATCTATATGTTGCTCATTTAAGCCTAGATTCACAAGTATTATTAATACATCTTATCGCACTATAACTCAAGTTCAAGACATACAAAATGATTTTTTTTACTCTGTAATTTTGAAGATTTTCTGAATTTCTACGACTTTTCCATTAGCAACGTTATGATCGCTTTATAACTTTTCACAATGTACGCAAACAATAAATATTCTGTAATTTTTGGAGTTTATAATGTTCAAATAATTTACGAGTTTGCCACTAATATATCTCTATAGACCGAAAGTAACTAGGGGTGCATTCATCATATTTAAGGCCTTTTTGGCATTTAGCAGGTATGAAGTAGAAAAGAGAGCTCATTTGTTCTGCGAACACTGATGCATTATTCAGATACTTGTTTATATAGTTGCCCAAAAATGTACATGTAAAGGTATTTTCCAAAAGTACGCGATCCAAATTAGCAACCATCGGAACTAATGTTCCAATAACTTTAGAGAGAGCGAGATTTTGCGTTACGTTTAATTTAAGCCATACCACAATAATTTGTCTATTGATCTTATTTATTTGTAGTAAAATGAATTTTGCACTAAAATTTTGAGTTTCACAAAATTAAAGGAAATTTAAGTTGTTAATTAAAAGGAAATAATTATAGTCACTGACAAAGAAATCACCCTGAAGAAGATGTTTAAATTTAATATTGTTTTGGTAAAACATAGATGCTATAGTAGCCCCCACGGACTTTGGAGGTTGTGAAAGTATTACTCAATTAAAAATAGACCACCTTATTGACTCAAAATTAAGACGTGTTGGGGAGTGTTTAGCGAATCGCGATGGACAAACACACTATTAAAAATCTTAATAAAAAAAATGTAAACCCCATGGTATTTTTTATTCAAATTTTAATCATTTACTCCTTTCTATAGCATTTAAAAAGCATTTATTAAAAATGAGTCATGAATAGAGAAATATATTAGCTCTTAACAGCTCCTGCAAAATAATATAAAACATTTATATATTTGGTTACTACTCGCTGTTTGAAGATTAACTATGCCGATAAAGTAATTTAATGGCCGAAAATAATTATTATATTTTAAACGTTTTAAAATAGAGAAAGGCATTTTTTATTTTTCAGTCTAACGATATATTCTTTCTAATAAAGTTGGGATACAATACTGTTACTGGAATTCACCCGATAATTCGTGGAATCGGCATTCATCCAATATTTCGGGGAATCCGAAATGTTGTTCTTCTGGAGCATCGAGGTCGGCAGCTTGCTCGAAGAACTCGAGTCGTTGAAGGAAATGTCTCGACGGCTCTTTGACCTTCTGAAAAGGTTAGCAGTGCAAGCGCTTTTGGATGCACTTCGGGACCACGAAGCCAGATAAGCATTGACCCTAGCTCAACTAACTCAATTAGTGGGTGCACTGGCTTGAGTTCTGGAATTCGAGGCTGCGAAATACACCTGTAGAGGTCAGGGCAGAGTCCGAATCACTGACCAAAAAGCAGAAGATGGTGGAAATGATAAAACCTCTGCAAGAAAGATAGTAGAGGAAGTTCTTACCAAAAGAGACTACTGAGATGTCGGAAGTGTCGTAAGGTAGGACATATCCTGAGTCGTTGCAAGAAGAGAGACGGAATACCGACTTCCTCGTCGAGGAAATTAAAGAAGGTCAATGTAAAGGGACCATCGTCGACCTGTAGCCAATAAGGATAGATATACATGCACAGTGATGTTGTGAGAATGATTGACATGTGCAGTGATGTTGTGTGAGTGTTAGACATGCACAGTGATGTTCTGTGAGTGATAGATACGCGTAGTAATGTTGGGTGAGTGTTAGAAATGCGCAGTGATCTTCTGTGAGTAATAGACATCCGCAGTAATGTTGTGTGAATGATTGACATGCGCACTGACGTTGTGAGCGTGTTAGACTGACAAAAGGAGAAATTATATAAAAACGTATACAAAAAATTATAGGTTGTCTCATAAATATATGAAAATCTTAGACGGAAGCCTAAAAATATATCACATAGGGGAACGTACAGAGAGTCTCATAGATGTAGAACAAGGTTATCAGAGTCGAACAGAACGTTCAATCTTCCTTTAACAGAGAACGGAGCAAAGCAGAAAAAGGTTGGTAACATCATTAATACTTTATAGAAGAAATGCAAGGAACAATATAGATGGAACGGATATACTAGAAATGGGGAAATGCCGGAATCCTGAATGTTGGTAAAGGGATAGAGGGAACGTAAGAAACGGTAAGACTTTGGATGGTTGGAACAGGGACGTAATAAAAGGGATAGCGGAAATGCTAGAAATGGTAGGAATTTAAATGGTTGGAACAGGGACGTAACTAATGGGAACTTTAGGAATGACAGGAAGTTGGATGGTTGAAACAGGGACGTTACAAATGGGATAGTGGAAACGGCGGAAATGGTTGGAAACAAGATGGTTGGCACAGGGACGTTAGAAATGCTAGAAATGGAAGGATAGTTGGAACAGATGCAAATGCTAGAAATGGTAAGATGGTAGAAGCAGGGACGTTGCAAATGCTAGAAATTTCATAACAGGAACATGGATGCTAGGATTGGCGTAACAGAAAGTGGAAAATGTTATAAAGTTGAATGACTGGAACAGGAATGATAGAAAAAGCATAAAGTTGGATAGTTGGATAGCCAGAAGTCAGACGGTAGGAATAGGAATGATAGAACCAAGAATGTTAGAAATAGGTAATGTTAGAAACGGTAGGATGGTTGGAATAGGGACGTTAAAAATGTTAGAAATGGTAATATGGCTGGAACATGGTAGTTACAAATAGGAATGATAGAAACGGTAGGAGGGCTGGAACAGGACCGTTACAAACGGTAGGATGGCTGGAACAGGGTCGTTACAAATGCTAAAAATGGCAGGAAGTTGGATGGCGGGAACAGGAAATACCAAGAATGCTAGAAATATGATAGCCGTAATAATTTAAATGGCAGGAACGCTGAAACAAGGACGTTACAAATGCTAGAAATGGTAGGATGGCTGGAATAGGGATGTGACAAATGCTAGAAATGAAAGGATGGCTGGAACAGGGATGTTATAAATGCTAGAAATGGTAGCATAGTGGGAACAGGAATGTCTGAAATGGAAATTGTAGAAATGGTTGGATGGATGAAACAGTGGGAATGTTAGAAATGGTAGGAAGTTGGTTGCTTAGCTGGAACAGGGTCCTTAGAAATGGCATAGCAGGAAGTTGGTTGGTTGGAACAGGGATGCTACAAATGGAAATGATAGAAAAGGGAGGAAGGTTGGAACAAGTCCGTTGCAAATGCTTGAAATAGCAGGAAGTTGGATGGTTGGAATACGTTTGAAGTTAGGTGACTGAAAAGACATATGTTTGAAGTTGGTTTACTGAATAGTATAGAGGGACCAGATATACTAGCGATGAGAATGTTGGAAACGGCAATGCTAGAAACGAGATAGCTGGAACAGAATAGAGGGGACGGGAATGGAGCAAAAGTGAAGATTGGAAACGAGAATGCTGGAAATGCAAATAACGTAAACAGGAAAGCTAGAAAAGAGATGTTGGGAGCGGGAACATTGGAAACGCAAAATACCGGAAACCAAGAACGCGGGAAACGGGAAAGTTGGGAACGGGAATGATGGAATCGGTACAGCGAGAACGAGAATTTTAGGAGCGGGAACGCAGGAAACGGGTTGGTGCGAACGGGAATGTTGGAAACGAGATAGAATGAAGTAGAATGGTTGGAACAGGCATTGTTGAAATGGGATGGGAATGCTGGAAACAGGATGGTAGTAATGGGAATGCTAGGAACGAGAATGCAGGATATTCGAATGGAGATAGCTTAAACAAGAAGACTGAAGGGTAGTCAGCAGCAACTGTTACCAGATTGTTGCAATCATAAAAGTAAAGTTGGAATGTTGAGAAAACTACTAGAAATGATGGGAATGGGATTCGTATTCGGAGAAAACTCATAGAAGTTTACATGGAGAGAGTTACTAATCAGTTATAGTCAACCACAGCTAAAAAAGTGACATTCAATTGCCACTTTTGTCACCGAGAATTTGTCGCCGAACTACGTTACTAGACACAGACCAACTAAACCAAACCAAATCAGTGCTATCGAAATGACTGAAGAAAAAATTGGTACATATGCTTCATAGTGATGAAAAGCGTAGGATAGGTGGAACCTGATTGGTAGAATCAAAGAATATAAATTCAAGATGGTAGAATTCTTGAAGTTAGATTATAAGGTTCTGGGAGGTTGTACTATTCTAAATTTTACCTAAAACGCATTATTTCTAAACATAAATCCTTCTAAATTGGCGCTGATGTATCATAATATATTTGATTAAAATATAATAATATTCGTATGCTTTCTTTGAAAATAAATTTGATTGTTGTACAAATTTTCATCGATTCAAATGTTTTAACTTGACTTCGTTTTGTATATCGAAGCCGGGTTAAAAGCATGTGGAATGAATTAATTAAACTTGAGTTTCAACATTGAGCTTGTTTGAGGATCCGAATCCTTGTGATGTCTTCTTTCGGCTACTGTTAGGTTTTTAACTCCTAGGACATCCAATTAAAGGCTTATCTATTATGTAAGATATTATTTTCAATTTTTTTTTTAAACATACAAGTTACACATACTGATGGTTAGCAGGTGGTCCACTAATAAAGTAGTCAATGAGAGTGCAGCTTATGACGTTATGGATAAAGGGAATCGGTCCTGTTTGAGTGGTCAGTGACATATTTCCAATAATTTCTAAAGGGGTGAGTTGTTCCTTTTATCTATCTTGGTTCGTTTTGATAGTTATTGTAAAGGCACTTGCATAATATGAAATCCTGCTTGGGAAGCTTAAATTTTTTCCCCCTATATTTACACATCTTTATGGTAGGTCTAATATCTGATATTTATGGGTGGGGCAAGTGAAACATTTGTGTGTGTTTCTATTTTCAAACATTAGATTCTTTATAAACATAAATTAAACATATTGATGGCTAGCAGGTGGTCCACTGATAAACTAGGCAATGAGAGTGCAGCTTATGACGTCAAAGGGGGAAGGCACTCTGTAGAGCCGTACGTTTTCATCAAATAACAAGATACATAACCTGTATAAGGAATATGTTATGTCTCACTGTTTCCCACTAGTAAATATGTAAGAAAAGATCTGATGACGTCACAGAAAAACTGAAGGGGGCCCTGTTAGAGGGGCCAGCGTTGCCAGATTGCGATATTCCCCAGATCTTGGAAAATGTATTGTTAAAGTGATGGAGCATTTTATGTATGCAACATTGTCATATTTCCCTAAATCTCTGAAAACGCACACAAGTAAATTGTTCCTTCTATCTGCTTTCGTTCGTTAGGATAGCTAATACTTATAGTATTATAATATTAAGGTGCTGTTGTCAAGTTGAAACACTTAAATCGTTTCTAGTATACCCGTTCCATCTATATTGTTCCTTGCATTTCTTCTATAAAGTTTCAATGATGTCAACAACCTTTTCTGCTTTCCTCCGTTCTCTGTTAAGGGAAGATTAAACGCTCTGTTCCACTATGACAACCTTGTTCTACATCCATGAGACTCCCTATACGTTCCCCTATTTGATATATTTTTTAGGCTTCCACCTAACATTTTCATCGATTTATGAGACAACCTATACTTTTTTGTATACGTTTTTATATAATTTCTCCTTTTACCAGTCTAACACTCTCACAACGTCAGTGCGCATGTCATCATTCAAACAACATGACTGCGGATGTCTATCACTCACAGAACATCACTGCGCATGTCTAACACTCACACAACATTACTGCGCATGTCAATCGTTCTCACAACATCACTGCGCATGTCTAACACTTACATCATCACTGCGCATGTCTAACACTTCCCACATCAGCACTGTGTATGTCTAACAGTCACACAACAACACTGCGCATATCATAGTTAACCTATACAACAGCAGCCATAGTCGGGACCCTCATTGCAGCCCTAATCAACTGTCTTCAACAAGTCACAGCAGCCCTTTCGGAGCCCCCAGGGTCCTATTCGCTTCGCCACGCTCCGAGAACGCGGTCCCCTCGTTCGCAAAACAAATGACACCCTCAATTGAATTTCACCCCCGCCAAATACCAAAAGAACCCTAAATATGTTGAATACAGCACTAAAATTGCCGTTTACCCCCCCCCCACGTTAAGCCAAAATGTCACTAATGACGTCGTTTCTAACCTAACCTAAACGGCCCGCTCATGTTGGAGATTTCAAGGTCATGGGGTAAATTTTCGCTTATTTTAACCTAGAATCTCTTATGGGAAATTACATGTATTTTTGGTCGATGTTGTTGACTGTTACTTTCACCCAACTTCCCGTTGTCGAAATGGAGAATCCTGCAGATATCGCCACACCAGGGAAGATTTTGGGACATTCTGGGACGAAATGATCTTGAGGAGGGGGCAAGTGACGGGAATTCATCCAGTAATTCGTGGATCAGCATTCATCCGATATTCGGAGAATCCAAAATGTTGTTCGTCTGGCGCATCGAGGTCGGTGGCTCGCCTTGATAAGTTCTCGGCGGCTCTTTGACCTTCTGAATAATTCTGAGAATAAATATATTAATACGGAGAGCTGACGGATTCATTCATTCAGTATTCGATTGCCGTGTAGTAAAGATCAGGTGTTCAAGATAAATTGTAAATAGTTCTGTGAATATAAATTAAAGTGGTGGAAATAAATTAAAAGGAGTTACACTGTGTTTCTAAATAAATCCAAGAACTGAACCTAAGTGTGAAAATAAAAACATTACAATACGATAAACAATTCGATCTGTAACTTTGAAACGGTTTAATTATTTGAAGTTGTGCAAATTTGATAATAAAAATATAACTAATTGTAATCTACGAAAAGGAATAAAAGTAATAACATAGGTTTCTCAATGAACAATTAATAGAAAAACAAAAAGTACGAAATATTTTGAAAATTGGTATAAAATGGTTGTTCTGCCAGATTTTAAATTAAAAAAGAATTAAATTATTTACTTACTCTACTCATTCCTTTAATATATTCTATGGTATGTTTTGGCGTACTTGAATAAACCATAATAAAAATTGGATTAGTTACAAATAAGAGAGTAACCTCATCAGTTGTTGTATTTATTATGTATGTAATATAGAAACGAAATATTATTATTTACAATAATTAACTTAATCAGCCAGGTTATGTAACTGGGAAAAGGTGGGGAATGATTACTAAATTTAAATTGCTTTTAACAAAACTTACTAAAAACATGTGCGTATTGTTGGTTACGGTCATAAGGTGATGAAATCCATATGGTGCTACGCAAATGTCACAGGAGCGTTGTAACCTAAAGCAGCCAACAGAAAATTCCTTAATAAATTACGTCTTGATCTCTCGACTTTCGAAAAATTGTAATAAAAAAAACTTTCAATTAATGGAGAAGAAAGTAAAACATGGTTCATAACTGCAAATCTTTCATTTAAAACATATTAAAGAATTCGTTATGGCTTTTGAAATTTGCAATTAAATATTCTTTCAGTTACTTACTTTTCTGGGAATGTACTAACATCCGGCATGACTACTTTGTCTTCAAAACTTCCGAAACCTAATCTAAAATTCGACGTAAAATTTTGCATAGTATTTGTTATTTGGTCAGCAAGCGCAGACAACTTTTCTTTGTCACATGCCGATTTGTTCATATCCATAAGATAATAAAGATCCACTGGATACTCTTCGGCTGGTGTATAGTTCACGTAAATACTGAAAGGCTCCCCTGAAACAAAAATTCTTACAAGCTTGACATAATGCCGCCAAAATAAATTACGAAAACTTCTAAATTAATCGTTCCTATAAAAACAACAGGAAGTGAAAAGCTGTAATATGACTTATTTTGTTTATAAACAGTGAATTTATTTTGATAAAAATAAAGATGTTAAAACTGAAAGTGAATATTATTAAATTTTTGAACCCACATTGTGGACAGAAGTGTAGGATTAAGTGAAGTTCATTAAAGTGATTTATGGCTACACTTCGCAGTATGGCAGAAATGGAAGGGTCTAGCAAAAAATACTCAAACAGGTTCCTGATAAACTAGACTAAACAATAACTCACATCCTGGAAAAACATAACAAAAAGGAGAAACAACATCAAAAGGAAATTCAATAAAGGTTAATAAAATCTTTTGATGAAAAGCGTAGAATTGAACCTTGCAACTAATATAAATGAAAAGCAACAAAACCTTGTATCTACGATGAAAAGTGAACAACAAAATTTAATTGGAGAGTTATTTTCGAAATTTGAATTAACAAGACAAAATGAATTTAAAATATTAGAAAAAATGAGTCAAAATGATTTTAAAATATTTGAAGAAAAACAAGAACAAAGTCAATTAAAGAGACAGACATAAATTAAAAAGACAACAGCAACTTAAACAATTAATGCAAATAGTAACGCAGGTTCATGAAGCAGTTAATGAGAAAATGCAAATGGCAAACCACCTACATTTGAATTTGAATCAGTGTGTGCAACTAATGTGTGGGATAACCAAGAAACATCTACCTCTCTTGTAATGTTTTTAAAAGGTCCGGAATTAGAGCTCCTCCAAAGTACTCCAATTGATGAACAAGGTAATTTCGATAAGATCATCCCAATCTTAGACAAAAGATACGACAAGCAATCCTTCAGCCAGGTATAACCGGTGCAACTAAGTGGAAAAACGCAAAAATCCGGACAGATTTTACAAGAATTCTGTCCCACCCAGATCTACCAGAGAAAAGTAAACTAAACTAACTATATATATATATATATATATATATATATATATATATATATATATATATCACACTTTCAAAATTTCTCTTTTTAAAACAGATTTTATTTATAGTTGCACAATTATTAACTTTTAATATAAAACTTGAAAATAACAATATAATACTTTATAACAATAAAAAGACAAAATGAGTGTTAAACTAAACTAGACAGAACTGTAAGTAATAATGAATAATGGTACAATGAAATTATACAATTTATAACCTGCGAATGCTGACTCAGCTTTCGCAGCGCTTGCATTTCACACGGATGTTCGTCTGCAGGTAACTGGAGACGACACGTGTATGCTGATTCAGCTGGGAACTTGTTGCTTGGTGTTTTCATATAAGTCGATGGAATAACTTATATAACAACTCCCATCCATAATAAAAAGTTGATGCTACAGCATCGACTTTTAAGGGATCGACAGGACTCAGGAGGCTGTGAAGCTGTACCCTGGACTTGATGGTTGATGGATCTGGTGGTGAGAGAGCAACCACAATTGCAGTTGTTACTATTGTCATCATCGTAAACCAGGAGGTGTGTTTCTCCAAGAATGGTTGGTCTATGAGCTTTTCCAATTCACTGGAGTATTGGCTAAGCTTATGGTTAGATGTTCAGGTCTCTGGCATCCAATTCCTGTAGTCTCATGCGTTTCAACTTTGGAAGTTGACTGATGGTTGGTAGGTTGTCGCAACAGTTGTAGGGGATGTTGACTGGGTGACTCTTAAGTGTGATGTTGTCAACGTTGTTGGTGGTCCTTCTGGCATGGACCCTGGTGTTACCGATGAAGGCATTGCAACTGGGTTGGATGATCAATAGAGAATTTGTCGATATGGATTGGGTAACGACATCTTCTCCCTTGCACTTGATATTGATGGGCAACTGTCCGGAAATCGAGATTAGCCATAGGTTCAGGTCAATCTCTTGAATATTATATTCTTCGGTATATAATATTACAGGTTCATAAGTTGGTGGAAGTGCTGCTGGTTGCCGAAGAAGCTGTCCTTCACAAAAGGCTTCTTTGTCTATGGTGTGTGGAAAAACTTTGGAACAGATCTTATGTTCTTTAGATAATGGCTTACAGTCACTCAGGTCACGAAAGATGCGTACAATAGCGAATCGTCATCTCTCGCGATATATTTTAATTTTGTTGGAAGAATATGGTGAAATACTGTTCGATTATCCAAAACTGGGATAGGATACAGGTGGTACAGTGTATAAGTTTCAGGATTGACTAAGGGAATTTTTAGTACAAAAACAATTTTAGTATTGATCTGAAAAGCTTCCAATTCTATTAGATCGACGTATCGAGCAACATTTGAACTATAGTTTGGAAGTGGGAAGTTATTTTCATGAAGTGACTGTGATATTTTCTGAATCGACCAATCTACTGGGTTTATAGGTTTATAATTGACCTATGTAAAATTTTTATACGGGCGAAAGAGACTTCAGTTAGTACATTGTTGAGAGAATCTTCAATGTATACTTAACTTTCCATTAAGCTTTCACACAAATCCAAGACATTGGCTTGAAGTTCATAAAAAGCAAGATCTTCTGTAGTGAACTCAATTGACTTCCTAGTTGCTTCAATATTTTCCGAAAATATTTTCTCTTCGGACTGAAATTTTTGTATTGTGGTGTTAAGGTTCTTAATGGCCGAAGTTTTTACGGATAATTGTTGTTTCATTAAGTTTTCAATTTGATGTTGGTCTTTAGTAATTTTATTTATAGAGTCCCTAAAGTATTGTCCGTCTGTTGCATCTAAATACATACATCAACCGGAAATAGATTCCGAAATTGATCCCAGTCCGTTAATGAGTCTGCGTTTCTTTCTGTTGGTACTGTAAGTCTCAGTGTCAGCGAAGATTTCTGTATATTTGATCTTAACAAATTTAGATATTTGCTTCAGGAGGCTTACGTGAGTCTGTACTTTTGATTTGAAGATTTTAATGTTGGTTTTGTTGTCGCCAATAGTTTCTAAAAGTCTGTTCAGTATATTGTCGTTGTTAGAAATAGCGTCTCGAAAGGGGTTTAGTTCTTTGTAAACAAGGAGTGTCCATTTGTCATTAGAAATTTTAAGGGTTCCTTCTTCATGAAAGAAAACTCCTATAGTATTGTTAACAGGCGTAATAGAGTACTGTTGAAGGTTCACGACTGAAAACAGTCCACAGAATTTGAAAAGAAGGGAAGGGAAGAAGAGTCTTTCAAAGTTAACTTTAGTTATTTGGTTTGTTTGCAAATCTATGACGGTGGTAGAGTGGTAGTTGGTATTATGGTAATTTCGAAGGGGCCGTTGAATTTGTTTTCAACTTTGTTTTTGATTTGGGGCTCTTTTACGTAGACTTTGTCGGAGAGAATGAAAGATAAAATTTCAAGAATGAGAATTTCTACGTTATTTTCTAGGCAGTATGTTTCGGAGTCGTTGAATTGATCTTGGTTGTTGTAAAAATTTTGAAAAGATGTGAGACGACAGTTTCAGGGTCATAGGGCAAAGGTACAACTAAGTACTTTCTATGCCTGACGATTTTACTGGCCATGATGTTAAGAGTGTCATTACTCAAATTAGGTTCTTCTTCGAAAAAGTCATCAATAATTTTGTCGTGTAAGTCGTTACTTTTGTTTTGCCAAAAGAATGTAACTATGCGTTTGTGGGACTTGTCTAGAAGTTGAGAATTGGATATTTCAATTTTAGAGTAATCGATTATTGACTTAGTTTTATAGAGTTGAATAAATCGATTAAACTCAGCGATAATTCTTTCGTCATGTTCATCGTCATTGTCAGAGTTTTCAGGTTGTTCAGAGTCAGTTTCGTTGTTAGCCAAAATTTTGATTTTGGAAAGGAAATCAGCGCATTGCTTGAAATGGTTGATTTTGATAAGAGAAAGAGCATCTTCGTTTTGGTTTTCCTTGCCGGGTTTGTACTCGATCTTATAATTGCATTCCTCTAGCTTAAGGCGCCATTTGGCTAGACGACTGCCAGGATCTTTGATCGAGAAGAGCCAAGTAAGCTGACGGTGGTCACAAAGAAGTGTAAACCTTATCCCAAAAAGATAGAGTCTGTAGTGCTTAACAGCCCAAACTATGGCCAACAATTCTCGTTCGATGGTTGAATATCGTGTCTCTGCAGCACAGAGGGTACGAGAAGCGTATGCAATAGGGAGATCTTTTCCCACAGGGCCTTGAGAAAGAACCGCTCCAATAGCAAAAGCACTAGCATCAGTAGTGAGTAGGAAGGGTTCTTCAAAGTAGGGATATATCAGGATTGGGTCAGATACAAGGGCTTGCTTCAGTTTATCGAAGGAAGACTTGCAATCTGCGTCAAAGATGAATTTGACGTCTTTTTGGAGTAGTTTAGTCAGAGGTTTAGAGATCTTCGCAAAATTTGGTATGAAGCGTCTGTAATACCCAGCGAGACCAAGAAAAGATTTGATGTCTTTCGGAGTTTGGGGTTGCGGAAAGTTCTGAATACATTCAACCTTTGAAGGATTTGGTTTTACACCTTGTGTGATAAGATGGCCAAGATAAGCCACTTCTTTACGAAGAAATTCACAGTTATCAGGTTGAATTTTGAGGTTAGACTTCCGAAGTCGTTTAAAAACTTCTGTTAACCGGGAAATATGTTCATGGATGGTCGGAGAGTAGACGATGATAACATCCATGTAGACGAGACAAGGTTCATTCTGTATACCCAGAAGAATATTGTCCATGACCCTCTGAAAAGTAGAAGGTGCATTTTTTAAACCAAATGGCATACGAACAAATTCGTAATGTACATTTTCGACAGAAAAGCCAGTCTTAGGAATATCTTCCTCTTGGATTTCCAATTGGTTGAACCCGGAAGCAAGATCCAGTGTCGAAAAATATTGACACTTTCCAAGTTGGTCGAGAAGATCGGAGATATTTGGCAGAGGACATTTATCGTCTACAATCAATTCATTTAATTTTCTGTAATCGATAACAACTCGCAACTTTTGTTTACCAGAAGCATCGAGCTTCTTGGGGACGACCCATACAGGGGAGGACCAAGGAGATGAGGAATGCAATGATAGAGGGTTTTCACTTGCTCTTTAGTTTTGTTTAGTGAAACAAGAATGGTTCCGTCACCTTCAAGTAGAAAATCAAATTCCATTAGTCAGAAGTTCTAAGTTACTGTTTTGGGCATCGCGTTAACATTTATGATAGAAGTTAGAAATTCACCATTTGCGTTAATGTGTACGAGTGCGTTTGGAAGTCGTACTCTGTCAATTTCTTGAGTTGGTAAGATGGCGTCGATGTTAGAGAGATCGCATTTTAAGTTTAAAGATCTTTTCTGTGCGCGCCTCTATGGTTATTTTGTTTTGTGTTGGTGTTTATGAATTAATGTTTGACTTAAAATTGGGTGTGTCGGGTATATCAGTCAAGGGTTGATCTTTATCGGGAACTTTGCGTAAAGGGATGGTTTTAAAATTTGTTATTAGCTGTTTAGATTTTAAGTCAACTATGCATTCATAGTGTTCAAGAAAATCTAAATCTAGTATGCCGTCAAACTCAATGTCCAAATCGTATATGAAAACTTTATGTGGGTTACGTGCAGTGAATGGGATTAAAGTAGATTGTAAGATTGGATTTTTTTCGTGGGTAATACCTTGAATAGTTACCCTTTCAGGAAATCTTTGGGTGAAATTTTTGACTGTGTTTTCCTTGATGATTGAGATACCAGCTCCGGTATCAATAAGAAGCTTGAATTTAGAAGAAGCGTCAAGAATGTAATAAAGGTTTTTAGAATTAACAGTAAGAATGGGGGCTTAGAGAAATAGTTGCTCCGGGAAGTTCAGGTCTGGGTTCAGATCGTCTAGATTCAGGTTTTGAATCTGGGTTTCGACTTCGCACAAAGTTGTTGTCGAATCGAGAGCTCGGAAGCGCTAGAAAATTTTGGTATTGATGACTATTAAAAGGCTCGATAGGAATCTTCGAAAGTTTGTTCAACGATAGGATAATTTTCATCATCCTCGTAGTCGTAAATGTTGCTATCCTCGGTATAGTAATTGTGGTCTGGATAGTGGGAATAACCATCATTTTGATGTTGGTTGAAGTGGTGGGTCCTTTCAGGATGGTTGTTTGGATTATTCTGTATAACAGAAGGTCGAGAATAATTCGGGTTCATTTGAGACCTAAAAGGGGGTCTTTGCAAGTTTTGTGGACGAAACTGTTGTCCTTATTGAACCGAGGGATTATTTGAGGGGAAGTTTGGCCTTGTTTGTTGGTTAGGCACAACAGGATTTGGCCTATGGTGTTGGTTGAATTGTTGAGAACCATTTTGATTTTTCCATCGGCAATTTGCGGCTATGTGGCCTAATCGACCACAATGAAGACACTTAAGAGGTTGTGTCGGCTTTCGTGCTTGGAAGTTGGGTTTCAGAGGAACAGATTTGTTCGTTTTCTGATCCTCGAAGCTCTTTTGGATTACTGGCACGTATTACCTGACCAAAACGGGGTTCTAATCCCATAAGAAGGGTATTCATCACCGTTGTATCCACTAGAGTGGTCTGGGCGTCTTTTTTGTTCTGGACTTAGGCTAGCCGTTTTATGAATGCAGGAGTGCATTTTAGCACTCAAAACTTGGATACGATTGTAGAACGTTAATGGGGACTCGTTCGACAGCTGTTTTAGACGTTGTAAGTCGTGATTAAGGGAAGAGAGACACGAGTATCTCCAAAGTGTAGGGTCAATAGTTGTTTGATTTCAAGGTACGATCCGGGATTCCTTGAATTTATCAACTACGCGCTTTCCCTTTGAGTTTATTTTTGATATGGATCACTAACAAATATTTTTGATCCACCGTGGACATATTATATGCGCAATTACATGCTTCTATAAAGGTTCCCAAGAAAATTTGGTCGCCTACAAATTCGGGTATAACGGAAAATATTTCCGTTAATCGATATCTCTCGGTTTCGGTGGTAACCGGAGTTGGTGAAGCTTGTGCCATTTTTATATTAATCGATATAAAACAATTGGAACAAGGATGTTAAAATAAAATGTTAAAAGGTGTAGAAATTTAATGAACTGTAGAATACGTTAGTGGGAATTAACGATTGTTTGAACGATAGAACAGTATGGTATAAAATGTAAAGCAATTAAAATGAACAGTTCAAATAAATCAGTTAATCAAATGGATAAATAAATCAATAAAATATGTAAATGAAATATATAAAATGTCAATAAAAGAAATAAAATAAATATATCAAATAAATCAAATAATGAAATAAATCAATATTTCATTCAAATCAAATAAAAATCAAATAATAAAATACATCAGTTTCAACTCGGTAAGTCTTTATGCAGCAAAAATATATAAATAAAGATCCCACCGTGTGATTACTATATTCAGTTTTTTAATTGAAATTCAATTTTAATAGTTTATTTTTAATAGGTGAATACGTTTCTGATTAATGCATATCAAAATATCGCCCCAGTATGTTTAATTGATTTTTTAAATTTATTTGTGAACTGTTTTGTACATTTAACACAGTGTTATAACATTTTATTTAAGCTGCTAAAAAATTACCCTCTTAAAAATTAATCACCCTCAATAAAAACTAATTTTGAAAATAAACAAAATATAGTAAAAATCAGTTCTCTGAAAGCACGAGGAAGGAAAAACTGTACCGACAATTTGGATCTTGTTCCAGAATGAGAAATTATTCACATTAGCATGGTAGAGTAACTGAGGAAAAGATCGATAGCAAATACGATGGTATAAAAAGGCCGACGTAGAAGGAAGAAAGAAAGATGTTGTTAAAACATTCATACGCCGTCCAAAATTAAGAAACCTAGAAGTTAATCGTTCCAATAAAAAGATAGCGAACAGCAGGCGTCTTGAACACTTCAATTGATGAAAAAAACTGTGTCACCATGATTCCCGAATCGAATGTCACATACTCTCTGGCATACCCGAAGTGACCATCAAATTCAGGTCCCCTTGTCAATCGACAGCATAGAGATCAGCTGTCTCGATACTATGAGTCATTTTTTGTAAATAAGAGCTTATTTGGGTAAAATAATAAAGTTTAAAGGTGGTGTGAATATTTGTGCATTTGAAGCCAGGAAATCTATTGCAATATGTTTATTCATGTCAGAAACAAAAGTTTGACATTCGTCAACTAAATAAATATAATAAATTCAATTATATAATGTATTTGTTTTACAATATTACATTAATAACATTATTATAACAGAATACTCATCCAAACTGAAACTGCTTATTGGCCACCTTATATAACAATTTTTTTCAACATTTTTTTAAGTACTTTGTATAATTAAGTCTACTTCCATCTACTTTAAAACCATCCTGTATACACTGTTGGCAATTTTTTCAAACATTACCACTTATTTTTCAACTACCCATTATAACCATAATTTTATTCTATAAAATATTTCACCCACCCTGTTGTGCATCTGCTTAGGGGCCACCAAATATAACATTTTTTAGACACTTAGCTATAACTCTGGTCCACTCAATATATTATATATGAAACTGGTTATGGACTATGCTATATGACTATTTTTGAACCACCCTTGAAAGTATAATTTGTCTCCACCCTGTATTTCAACCACCCGTTATATGCAGCTTTTTCTAACATTGTTCTAATCACACTGTATGAACGATAATTTTACTTCGATTTATGTTTCAGATATTAAATATATGCAACATGTTTTATCCTACAAAAAAATATTATCAAACCTGTTTAACTATAAATCTACTCCTCCCACTATTTCAACCACCTTGTATTTGCAACTACTTATCGGCAACCCAGTATAATATTTTTGTACAACCCCGTATAACTATAAATACACCAATGTCCAATAATTTCACCAAAACCGCAACTGCTTATTGGGCACCGTTTATAACAATTTTTTTCAGCATGTTTTTGAATCACCTTGTATGTATTACAACTACCCTGTATACGCTACTGCTTATCGGTTAACCAATATAACATTTTTTAAATAGTTTACCATAACACTTCTCCACCCTATATTTGAAATATGCTATCTTTGCAACTTATTATGAATTACACTATTTCACAAATTTTGCTCATATTTTTTCAACATTATAAAGTATCATTTCTTTCCACACATCATTTAAAGCACCCTTCATTTACAAGTTTTTCTAACCTTGTTTGAATGACACTGTATAACTATAACCTTACTGCAAATCAAATTATTTAAAATCAATGTATTAATAAATAAAATATTTACTTAAAACGAATGACGATTCACCATTACTTACATCAACAGGAACATTGAAAGCACCGTGTTCTATGTTTGATTGCACTGAGGACTTCTTCCAGGTTCGTTGTTCCGTTAAGGGATAGGAATCCGCAGCTACCAGTTAGAATACTCGTGTTCTAGTAACGTTAGACGGATCCTACTGACTGCGCCAATTTGTTATATCACACTTTCAAAATTTCTCTTTTAAAAAAGATTTTATTTATAATTGCACAATTATTAACTTTTAATATAAAACTTGAAAATAACAATATAATACTTTATAACAGTAAAAAGACAAAATGAGTTAAACTAAACTAGACAGAACTAAGTAATAATGAATAATGGTACAATGAAATTATACAATTTATAACCTGCGAATGCTGTCTCAGTTTTCAGAGCGCTTGCATATCCCACGGATGTTTGTCTGCAGGTAACTGGAGACGACACGTGTATGCTGATTCAGCTGGGAACTTGTTGCTTGGTGTTTTCTTATAAGTCGATGGAATAACTTATATATATATATATATATATATATATATATATATATATATATATATATAATATATAAATCATAAACCATATTTTTTTGGGCTTGGTTCATCAAAACTTGAACTAGGGGTCGCGTCAGTCGTTCTGTATATACCTTACATTAACTATGCGAGGCCTCCGTATATGCACTGATTTTATAGAGTTATTGCCAATTCCGACTCCCTAAGCATGGCAACAATTTTGTTGAGACCTCGATCGTTTGGTATTCACATCAGATATTGAACTAAATACAAACTGGAAGGGCGATTGCCATCTCATGCCATTAAAACCGCTGTTTCAGGGCAACAGAAAGAGAACGTATGCGCGTGAGATATTTCTTTGTCTTTTCACGGCATTATTATTAATGGTGTTTACGTGGTATTTGGTAATTTAAAAAATTAAATTTTTGTATTTTGTTTTTATTTTATAGCGTAGTGTTTCATTGCATTAAGTGAATATTACTAAACTCAAATATCTAAAATTATGGTTCATTGGTTAGTTTCGGGTATAAAAAAATTCAATCAATAAATATCTCAATGGATTTTTATGCTTGGTAATTAGAAACATATTTTAGTTATTGCTTAGGGTCGAAAAATGCTTAACTTAAAGATAATATAGTGCATTAAAATTTAAATCAGGAGTTTGTTTTAAATTTAAATTGTTTGTTAGGGCATCACGTAAGAACTGATTTTCCTTAATGTTTTTTTTTGCAAACCCTATATATGGTTTGATTTAAAATCTGGTATAGATTTTATGTCCCTACATTGACACAAACTATATATAGCGAAAAAACTTCTACCATGTTGGGTAACACAATTATTCACTAAATGTTAGATACTTGCATCAGCTTAGCTTTTATTCAAAATTCGAAATATGCCAATGTAACATGTTTCGATAAAAAAAAATCGACTGATAGATGAAACGTACAGGATGTTCCATATATAGCTTAGGTGAAACATAGAGCGGAATAGATTTACATGGGTTTAAAAAATCTTTTTGAATAAATGTGATAGGTGGACCTTAAACAGCTGCAAATATACAATGTGGTTGAAATAAGAGGGTAGTGGAATTAATTATCCGGGGTGGTTCAAAAGAATTGAACTGGGTAGGCCATATATAGTTGTATATACCAGGCAGTTATAAACGGATGGAGAAAAATTATATTTATACAGGGTGGATAACAAAATGTTACAATTTTTGGCTCATAAATAAATAAGGGTAGAAAATATTACATTTATACGGGGTGTATAATTTTTTTTAGAAAAAAAAGTGTTATGTAAACAGTTAGGATATTTGAATTATCTTCTTGAGTAATAGTTATGAAACGGGTTGAAAAGCAGTTGTTTCTAAAGTGTTGTTGAATTATGTAATGGATTGGAATTATAGTTTATAGGGTGGTTAAAAATTGTTTAATATCCACAAGTAGTTGCTTATACAGGATGGTTGAAATATGTATCGGAGTATAATTACAGTTATACAGGTGGGTTTAAAAAATATCACAAAGAAATGTTATGATCTGCAAGCTGTTTTATATATAGGATGGTTGAAATATAGGGTGGAGTAGAATTCTAAGTATAAAGGGTGGTGCAAAATTGTTATATTGTGTGGCCCATAATTTTAATTATACAGGATGGGTAGAACAAATAAAAAAAATATTTTATGGAGTAGAACATGAGCAGTTGGGGCAAAGTAAAATATGAGAAAAAAATGTGAAATAGCTTAGCCCATGTTAGTCTGAAGCTGGTAGATAATGTAACTCGTTCCTCGAAGTTTCCTTGGACTTCCATCGTCTTGAAATAATTGATCTCTCAACATTTCAAGACGAGGGAAGTCCAAGAAAACTTCGAGGAGCTTAGCCCATAATCAGTTGCACAGATAGGATAGTTGAAAATGGGTGGAGTAGCGGTATAGTGAATTATTTAAAATATGCTATATTAGGTAAACAATAAGCACATGCATATACAGGTTAGTTGAAATATTTAGTAAAGTAAAATTAAAGGTTATAGGGGATGGTTAAAAAACTGATAGGCAAATAAGTTATAATGGTTGACTAATTGGCAGCAGTATAAACAGGATGGTTTAAATATAGATGAAAGCCGCCTTGTACTTTCATCTATATTCATATCATATCATATTCATTCAATAAAAAATTTGAACAAAATTGTTATATTGAGTGGTCAATAAGCAACTGCAGTTTGGGTGAAATACGTTGGGGATTGGTGCATATAAATCCATTTAAGTTATACAGGGTGATACAAAAATGTTATACTGCGTTATACTGCGTGGCCTATTAGAAGTTGCGTGTACAATAGTTGAAATAGAAGAAGGGGGAAAATTATAGTTAAATAGTGTAATTAAAACAATGTTAGAAAAACTTTCATGTAAGATGGGTTAAAATATAAGGTGGAGACATATAAGTTATTATGGTTGATTATTTGGCAGCAGTATAAACATTTGGATATAGAAGCAAGTAGAGATATAATTATAAAAGGCGGTTCAAACAAATGTATTAAAATAGTTATATGGGGTAGTCAATAAGTAGTTACAGTTTAGAAAAAATATGTTGGAGATTGGTGAATTTATAATTTTACAGAGTGGTACAAAAAAAATGTTATAATAAGGTAGTTGTATATGCAAGGTGGTTGAAATCAACAGTAGAGTAGAACTACAGTTTTACAGCGTGGATCAAAAAATGTAAAAAAAATATAGAGGGTAGACCACGGCTTATAAGCACTTGCATTTTGGATGAAATATATTCGGGATTAGTTAATCAATTCTTATGTTGGGTGTTGTTTCATAATGTATTTCTTTTTGAACAGAATTGTACATTCCATACGCGTGTAAAATCAAGGGAAACGGTTAGTATGTTATAAAATCATTCTAATAAAATTTGAATTATCCGTTCTTTAATCTGTCAGTAATCGCAATAAGTAAGACTGAGACGGAAATCCAGCTGAATAGTAGGTTGCATAAATTTTCATTTTGCCTCACTATATGAGATTTGGATTGTATTCATTTCAATGATATCACAGTAAGGAATGTGACTGAACCTATCAGCCGCTAATGATATTATAGGCCGAAGTAGAAATGTTATAATTTAAGTAAACAAAATCTCAAGATTGTTTAGTTCTGCAGATTTAGTGAAAACAACAATTTCATTAGAAGTAGAAATCTATTCTTAGACTTCTTGAAGTAAAATAAAATTTAATTTAGAAATCTAACAGAAATTTCCGATTCAAGATAGTGTAGTATCTGGAACTATGTCTTTTCTAAGAAGAAGAAACTATCCCAGGGTCTAGTGAATTAATTTAAGAAAACTTAAAATAATTCACATTTTTGTACAACTCCGTTTGAGTGTGAAGACAATGTTTTTCCGATTCAAGATAAGATAGTGTCTAAAACTCTGACTTTTCCAGTAAAATAGAATGCACCAGAAGTACGAACTAGAAAGTTTAAAATAAATTAGTTTTTTACAATTCCGTTTGCGTGTGATGCCAATTTTTCCGAATCCAGATGAGATAATACCTGGAACTGTGACTTTGTAACAAAAGGAAATGCGCCAAAAGTGAGATCTAATCTAGGGTCCACTAAAGGAATTTTGAAAAATTTAAATAAATCACACTTTTATAACTCCTTCGGCAAAGTTGTAAAAAAGGTACCATTTGTGGAGCATTTTATTTAACTTGGAGAAGTCAGAGTTTAAGAAACTAACCCAACTTGAGTCGAAAAAAAGTGACTTCGCAGTTCTGAAAAATCAACTTTATTTTAAGTTTTCTAAAACTACATAATTGTGAATCAAAAATAAATCAAAAATTGTCTTCACACATAAACTGAATAATAACAATTCGACTCCAGTCCCCAATATGTAATTTCGAAATGATTGTTAAAGAGCTCTCTAACAGATAAATATCTTAAAATTCTATCAGAAGCAGACTGTAGTAGGAGCAACTTCGAATAGTTATTTGATAGGAAATCACAGATGTTCTAAAACAAAGAAATAATTCAGCATTTGAACGATACAAGAAATAATAAATATATACAGTAATTGACAATGACTCCAGACTTGTAGTTAAAACGTCTTCACAACAGATACAATATACAGGGCTTTCATTTCAAGAGTACCACTCTAAATATGTTTAAAAGAATAAGACAAAAAACACATTAATTTATATTAACAGGGGAGCACATTTTACACGTATCAGTCACCCTGCAGTTTCAACCGAAAGCGGGGGTGAATATCACATCTACAAGTCTAAATACAAAGGGGTATCAAGTGATACCTCTTTTTGCCAATCTTTTGACACATCATTTTTTACAGAGTACTTAGTAACTATGAAACCGTAAAAAATATATTTTTTTAAATAATTGCTAATTACACCAAAATTGGTTTAGGGCAGCTTTTAGGGCCTCTGATCACGAATCCGACGTCAGATTTGCAAACTTCAAAATGGCGCAACCAAGATGGCGAATGAAAATGTAAAAAATCAGCCGTTTTTCTCCAAACTTCTTATAAGGGTTTTTTGGGTTAGTTGGTCACGAATCAAAATTTAAGATGGGGATCCAATATGGACGATGAAAATAACCCACGAGTCCAAAATTTCGCCCGCCATATTGAATTTTGTAAGTTCCGGGCTCATAATCAGAAACCCCAAAAACCCTTATATACCAATAATTTTGGTGTAATTGGCAGTTATTTTCAAAAATTTAATTTTTTAGTGTTTCTAGGTTATTACTCTGTAAATAATTTAGTCAAGTGCGAGTTGGACTCGCAAACTAAGGCTTCCATACCATCTTCAAGATTTGATACAATGTAGGTGAATCAAAGTATATCTTTTTCTAATATTCGAGTTTCAGACAAGCAGGGAATGAGTGCCTTTTCTTATATTTACACTAATATATTTTAAAGGAAGCATTTTAAATTTATAAAAAAAACTTTTATTTTCCACACACAGACTATTTATTTTAACTGCTACGTGATTCGCTTGATTTTTATAAAAATATGTATTTATCTATTTAGTTTTCTAATTTGGCTCCCAAAATTAACATTAGACTCATTAGAGTTTTATTTTACTAATAGGTAAACTTTCTGGGACGCCTTTGATAATCTACTGTCTGAATTTTAGGCCGTGTAGACTGGAAGATAAAGGGAAAAATATGTCAAGTTTTAATAATAACTTATTAAATCTTTTAGACAAATTATTAAAAAATACAAATAAAATATATTTGTTATTATTTTGTAAACAATTAATTTAATTTAATTAATGAGCCCTTTCATTTGATGTATTGCAGAAACAATTTATTTTAATATTTTCCGTTTAATTCTGTAAGTTGCCCCCCCCTTCAATTAATAGCAGAGGTTTCGCCTTATTTCACCCCATATTACATTTATGCAACTACTCATGGTCTACCCTATATAACAAAATTCACTTTTTTAATCACATTTTATGACTATAATTTTACTCTACCATTTATTTCAAACACCAGGTATATGCAACTGCTTCTAAAATTTTTTTAACCCCTGTTATAATTATACCCTGTTCTACGTCCTATAATAGGGATGATGACTTGTTTTGAAAAACTACCCCGCGAAGTTTTTACGCATTGACATTACCCAAAATATATTTTATTTCTGCAAAAAATTAGGTATTGAAGGAAAATTTGACGGTTTAAATAATAAAATTTAAACTTTGCGCCAAAACGCTATAGTAGTGCCGTCGTGTGACGTCATGCTTCCATAATTCGTTTTGACAGTTGAATGTTAATCATTACATGTTTATTGTAAGACATTATTTTCTGCTATAATCATGAATGCTAATGTGTATCCATGGTGTGCCGTTCCTCAATTTAATAATACCTCGGTAAAAACTCCTAACAAGCTGTTTATTAACGTTCCAATGAAAAAAAAAGTTAGAAATACGTGGCTAAATCTTGCAAGACGTGACCCATCAGCTGTTTCCTGAAATTCGTTAATTTATTTCTGCGAAGACCATTTTGATGAATATATTTACTTTATTTACTTTACCTTTATAATGTTTGAAGTATAAAGTAAACATAATATCGGGATTAATAATAGATTGTTAATAACATTGATCACAAATTTAAAATTAGGTTACATTTGTTTTATTAATTGTTTCCATATCACTGTCCCTGTATATGAGTACGTAAAAACTTTTATTATTGTTCCAGTTGCCAAGTGATATGGAAAATTATATTATATATTATATTCGGTATCTTGTGATGGGTTGTTTCACAAGTATGTATGAAATCAGGGTATATTCCCACAAGATTTCAATGTCAACCGTACATAAGAGAAAGAGCTTCTAATACACCAGAACAACAATATGCTATATAAAACAGCAGAAAATATTAATTGAAGATATTGAAAAAGGTTTAGCAGAGGAAAGGACACCTACAAAATCTTTAAAAACCACCTGCAGTTCATCAGAAAGTTCAGGTATGTCCCCAATTCTTTTTTCCCATTATTGTCAATAAGTTACTACTTGTCTGGTTCAAGGATAAAGATTTCCCATTTATGTGTTATGTTATTCCTCTTAATAATGTTAACATAATTTATCTATGTGCTTAGCTTTTGCAGACATTTATAGGTAGTTCTGATTTAAAACCATTTGTGTATACAATATAGTCTGTTGCAAAAAATAGTACAACCATAATACCTATATAATAATATGTACTTGCTAATAGTTTATTTTTATATTTTTAGTTGTGCACAAATTAGAAGGTACCGACCTAAAATTTGCTGGCAAATATGTACAAGTACATATATACCCAAATTTAGAAGTAAAGCAGTCCAGACTGAAAGTAATGCAGTAAGCCTAATGACATCACCTATGAAACCTTATTGCTCTTCTGTTTCTACTTCTCCATTAAAAATTGAAAGTTGTAGTACAAAAAAATCAAGGACATCAAGCCTATTTAATAAAAGAACCTTAGAAGATAAATCTGGCAGTGATAATTCATCTGTCACTCAACAAGGCTCATTACCATCAATACAATCTCTTCAGGTGGAAACCACTTCAGACTCCAGTGAATTATCTGAAAAGGCACAGGAAGAAGAGGCATCAAACATCCTGAAATACACATTACTGAAAATTATGAGAAACCCATGTTGTTACATAGGTCTTCCTAAAAGCTGTTGTTTTTTAGTGGATTTAATTGACGAAAATACAAAAATGGCTATTAATCATATATTGCTTTGTTTAAAAAAATAAGACTACATAGTCCCTTTAGACAGATTGCTGATGATTTTTCTATACACCCTACATACAAAAGTAAAATATTTTTTAAAAATATACCAATTATAGCCAGTGTAATGCAACCTTTTTTGTCTCATTAGAGAAAGATTTAACAAAACACACATTGCCCATGGCTTTCAGACACAAATCTCATCATGTAAGTTGTATAATATACTGCTTGGAAATTGAAATTCAAAAGCCTTTAAAAAATGTCAATCAAGCTCTATCATGGTCTGATTACAAAAAAGCTAACACTATCAAGTATCTAGTATCCTGTACACCAAATGTTTTCATGAATTATATTTCACCAGGCTACCGAGGAAGAACAACTGATACATGTTTAGTTGAATCATGTGATTTTAACAAGTGTTTACAGCCTGGTATGTGTGTAATGGCAGACAGAGGTTTCAAACATGTTGAACAATACGTACATATGGAAGGTGTAGAACTTGTATGACCCCCAAGTGTTATTACTGGTGCCAAGTTGTCTAAAAGTGAAGTAAAAGCAACCAAGCAGATAGCTAGTTTAAGAATTCATGTTGAGAGGGTGATTAGATGTATACGAGAGTTTAATATGTTAAAGCCCCATGTATGTCTAAACATAAATTTTTTAAAAGTACTTGGTGGAGTTATGATAATTGCATGTGCACTTATAAAGTTACAAGACTCACTTATTAAATAAAACTACAAAATTACAATCTGTCCATTTTATTTACATAAATATTACAATGTACTTTGGTACAACACTGGATAAACTTTTTCTTTCCACAGACTTGCTAAAAGTTTAAGAAAATCAGGACATATATGTGCCATTAAATGTCACACATATAATTTCAACTTTCTTGTTTGTGCTGTAGTTACATCAGCTATACAAAAGTAACCCTTTTGTAGTCCTGTCAAATACATTTGTATCTGCATCTCTATATTAAATTTTTCTGTAGGTTTCGCATTTTTAACATAATTTTGATATGTCTTAGCACTTGTGGGACACTTGATTTCAATAATACCATCTTCACATATACCATCTGGTCATCCTGCTATCATTGGGTACTCTTTAGACATGAGCCCACATGTCTTAATTTTCTTGCCAAGTATAATGCTGACAGTTTTTCTCACTTCATTTTCTAATATTCTACCACGTTTCATAGCAGGTGTTTCTGGACCACTCCCTCCCATTATCAGTGCTATAAGAGTTCCATCATTCATTTTACTCCGACTAAATTACACAATATTACAAATATAACTAGACTGAAATTTTAATAGCTTACAATTATCAAGTTTTCTTTTTTTTCCATGTCCAAGAACTTATCAAGAACACTACTATTTGGTGGTAAGCTCTTGAGGCTAGTTCCAATCCTGGATAGTTTGGGTTTCTTCCAGTAGCACGCTAAAGCTGTACAGGGTGGTTTTTCATGCCTTCAGCGGATCCACATAAGGAATGCTATTGAGTGCTTGCAGCCTCCTTTGGAAGGGCTACTACTACTACTACTGAGACAGTGTATAACTTTGCATGTACCTTATGTTCTGGGCAAATTTTAGCGTTCACTATAGAAATCTTTCCATAGCGCTTAAGCTGTACATAGCTCACAGCATCATCACCATATGATGGTCGTGAAGATCTGAAATAAAAAAATAATAGTATTACTTTCTTTTAGTATATATTGAAAGGTTGTATATACCTAACCGCGTAATCCGGATAAAATCCATATTTTTGTAGAAATTTGAATTCTACATTGTGTCTTAGTTAATAAATATAGGCGATACTTACATTGAAGTTTTAACATTTCGACATTCGGCTAACAAAAGTCATTGTTGGATGCAAAAAATCCTCCCAACATCAAGTCGATTCTTGACAAATTTGCACTATTTGCCTTGATAAATCCCTGTTCCATATAACACTTATTTTCGGAATTTTTTGGTAGCACAAAACTGTTTTTCTTACTACGAAATATCCGATATTTGGCGCAAGTAATAACGAAATCGCCAAAAGAATACAAGTTTGAAATTTATACAAAATATCAAAATAATGTCTGTGAAAGCGTGACGTCACGCGCATCTGATTAGCGTTTAACATAATATGGCGGATTGCTATATTTTGTATTTTTGTCTTCACTAAATTAAATTTAATTGCACTTATAATCTAAAAATAAGTGATTTTTTAGAATCTCTCCAACCTACATTATTAAAATAAATTAGAATTTTAGTGTACTGTCATCATGCGTATTCAAATATCCTAACTGCTTATATAACAAATTTTTGAGACGCCCTGAATTGCAATAATTTTACCCTACCCTTATTTCAAAGGCCTTGTGTAAGCAACTGCTTATGCTCCAAACTATATAACTGTTTTAAACCGCCCTGTATAACTGCAATTATACTCGACCTTATATTTCAACCATCCTGTATATTCAACTGTTTCTGACAATTTTTAAAGCCGTCCGTCCTATAACGCTTTTATAACTATGGTTTTGCTCCACTCTTATTTCAACCACCCTATACAATATTTTTAGAACCACCCTGTATTCAATTCAGTTCAATTCCAACTTATATTTCAACCATCATTATATGCAACCGCTTATGTACCACCTAATATAACGTGTACGTACGCATACACCTTCAACCGTATTCCACACAGAAGAGATCGCCTAAATAACAAATTTTCGTTTTAATAAGCTAATGGAATATTTTCTACAATTTCACGCCACTGTAACTAACTTCGTATTTGAAATAAACTGACATAAAAGCATCAAAATGAACATCATTACAAACACCCTGTTCGGCTTACTTTCATAGCATATGTTGACATTTAAACTAGATATGATAAAAATTTGACATCTACCATGATATTTTTGTGCATATATTTTACCGATTTTCAGAAAAATAGTATGTTTTACGTTATTGAAAAATGTACGGAATCAACCTGGAACATATCCTTGTACAATACAATTTATAATATTCAAATTGCGTGAGCAGTTTTACAGAAAACGGTGAAGATTCATTGAAATCTAGTCCTTTATTTACTTTTTTCCTGATTTTCTAAAAAACCGTAAATCTCATGTTATAGACAATTATATGGGACCTTTCTGTAAAGTTCCTCCCTAAAATGTAGTTTAAATCATCAAAATTAATTCGTCGAGATATTCTATCATCCATCGCTAACAAATTAGAATAAATAACATTAAGATTCGAAATATCTGTTTTTTTGTTAATATAAACCATTTATTCTAATTTGTTAGCGATGAATGATAGAATATCTCGAGGAATTAATCATTAAATTAAATATCTATTTTCTAAAGAAATATTTTTAAAATATCCTATATAAAATTTATATTATTTGGCAATTTCATTCAACTTCGACCATTGCCATAATATTTTGAAGTAGTCTCTTTGACTTCACTTTAAATTTTCTGTCATCCATATCAACCATTTTCGTACATTTGAGTACAGGATTCTTTTATACTGTTTTATATTTTATCGCTTTATTATGTAACCTCAAGTTTTGTAAGTATTTTTATCACATTTTGTAAAACATATAATAATTTAACATAAACATTCTAGTATTGAACTGATGAAGAAGAGAAACTCTTTGAAGGCTCTTCATCAAAGGACAAAGAGTTAACACGTCGCTTTAATTCGCCCACCTTCAGGCTGAATCCCGTTAATTATTCAACCTATATCGAACAACCAGCCGTTATTCCTGCGTATATATATATATATATATATATATATATATATATATATATATATATATTAGATTTGGTTTCACTAAATTCACTTTTTAAAAAATTATTTAGTTCACAAAAAATTATATATTTAAGTTACAAAATACAATATTATAAGTATGAAGTTATGAGAAGACGCTGTGAAATGTTTGCGGTTACGCTGACACTACGTCATCAGTTCTCATGTGAACAAAGCGTCTACGTGACTTCTAAAAATTCTAGTAAGTTGTAATATGATACTTGTGTGAAGTCAATTGTGGTTCAACCACACTTCTCATATAACAACTTCTCTTATACATGATCGGATTTGGTTTTAATACTGGCCTTAGTTTAGGTAGCATTCATAGAGGCGATGAAGGCGTCGTCGGTTAGTTGGTACTTTCTTGGGCTTTTGGGCGCTCTTCAATTTTGTTTTTGATGATGTTGAAAATCATCATCGCTGAAATGATCATGACGACAGCTATAGTCGTATACGTAAACCAAGAAATGTTCTTGGTTAAGAAAGGCTGATTTATAAGACCATCTAGGTCTCTGGAGTACTGTTCTAACTTATGGTTTGCAACATCCAGTTCCTCCACGTTGATGCTGCTTATGTCGAAGGGTTTCAGCTCGGGAATTTGTACCTTTTCTGAAATATCGCAACAGTTGTTAGGTACTGTAACTCTGTGATATACTTCGGAAAGGGCTGTTTCTTTTCCAGACTCAGACTGGACCTTAGTAACACCTACAAAGGCACTACACTCCGATTGAAGTTTTAGAATGGAGTTGCGCACTAGAGTTAAAGTAGTTGAATTCTTTGGATTGCAACTCACCACAACATGTAAAGGTTCGGAGGTCACGATAAGCCACATATTTCGTTAAAGTTTTTGGATACTGTAACCCTCACTAAAAATTACTGCACTTCTGCAATTGTCCGGCACATTTTGAATACTTTTCAGAAGTTGAACCTCGGCACGGTGCGTTAGAGTCTATAGGATAGGCGTATAGATCGGGACACAATTTTCTTCCGATAGCAAGCGGTTTACACGCGCTCAAGTCCTTGATTGAAATAAACATTAAAGAGTCTTCGTTTTTCGCGAGATACTTTTGAGTGAAAGACAAAAGGTGATATAATTCAGTTCTGCCATCGTAAATTGGGATAGGGTATAACCGGAAAAGGGTATATGGTTGTTGTTCTACTAATGGTATTCTTACGACAAAAATAAGATCTGAGTTTGTTTGGAAAACTCGATAATTTCCAAGAATTGACCAATGCTTGAGTAGTTTATTGGTAGTGGAAGATTGTTTTTTATTAGGTTTTGTGATATTTCTTGCAATGCCGTAATGAGATGTTCGGGCGTTAAAATAGATGTATGTATGATTTTAAGACGTGCGAAAGTAATTGAATTTAGCACATCATCTAGGCTATCTTCCAAGTAAAGATAATTCTCCATTAGTTTCTCGCATAATTCCAGCAACATAAGTTTTGTTTCGATGTAACCGACTTTATCGTTAATTTTTCAGATTGTGGTTTCTACTTTTTTCATATTGCTGTTAAAGAGTTTTTCGTCAATTTGAAGTTTTTGGACGGTCTCCTTGAAGTTTTTAATGACAGAGTAAATTTTCTATTTGTAATTGACCTTGATTGAGCCTATTTATACTAGCAGTAAAATATTTACTGTCATCCGCGTCTAAGTTTCCGGTAATTGCTTTAAAAAGAGTACCTGTGCCATCAAGTATGCCGCGTTTTGGTCTTTTGGTGTCCATATTTATTTCGATAAATTTGTCCTTAATTGTGATGGATATTTGGTTTAGAAGATTTATATGAGTTTGTACATCTGAGCGGAAGTAATTCATTGCGAAAGATTTATAGTTAACAGTTTCGATAAAGTTTGTAAAAGTCTATTATTTGTCGTGAAAAAGTGTTCGAGGGCCGAAATATTTTTGTGGACCAAAGGCGTCCATTTATTGTTAGAAACGGTTATTTGGGCTTCGTTGTTTTAGTATATCCCTAATGTGTTATTTATAGGTTCGACTTGATATTGGGCTACTGCTGATCCGAACAGCAGGCACAACCTGAAAGAGAAATTAACTTACTGAGAACGGTTTCATTCTGTCGAAATTTACTTTAGTTTTTTGTTTGGTTTTTGGATGTAGTAATGTCGCGGAATTTTTGTGAATCTCCAGGATTTCGAAAGGACCATTGAATTTATTTAAGAGTTTTTGCTTGATTTGGGATTCCTTAATATAGACTTTATCGCCTATTTGATAATTTGGGAGGTTTTCGGAAACATGTTTGTCAAAACCGGGCTTTCGCTTTGTGTTTTTGAACTTTCGTTCTTTCACGAGCGATTTTATAATAGTGTGTAATCCCTTGTTGAGATCTCGGATGTATTTAGTTATCAATGATTGTTGGTTGTAGAGAGTTTCGGGAGTCCTACTCGAAGTATGTCCGTAAACAAGTTCGTAAGGAGTGAATCCGTGAGTTTTGTTTACGGAGTTGTTGAATGCGATGATTGCATAAGGAAGGATGTTGAAGGGGTCTTCGTCGGGATTTTCTAATTTGTGGATTCTAATTATGTCTAGTAATGTCGAGTGGAATCGTTATAATGAACCATTTGACTGGGGATGTCCCACACTAGAATAGGACAGTTTTCAAATAGCTTACACAAATCTCTCATTAGTGTGTTGTCGAATTTCGTGCCATAATCACAGTGTATCCGTAATGGGGTACCGAATTGTTGGAAATATAGTAGTAAGGTACTAACAACGGTTTTTGCGGATTTGTCGGTTATAGGATAGGCCTGAGAGAATTTTGTTAGTTCGTCCCGGATAGTTAATGCGTAGTTTTTTGTCGGGACTTCTAGAATATCGATGTTGACGCCTTCAAAAGGTGTCTGTGGAGTTTCAGTAATGACAAGTGGGCTGTCGAGATTCTTTCGGTAAACTTTTGCTTTCAGGCAAGTTTCACAGTTTTTGATGAAATTGTTAACGTCCTTAGTCAGTCCTTGTATTTTTCTTTTATTCTGCGGATGGTTTCCTTGATACCTCGATGTATATTATTTTTGCCGTTGTGGAATTGGTCGAGAATGATAGGTATTTGGTCTTTCTCAACCGTTTGGACGATATTTTGGCAAACTTTCCATTTAATATATTTAATATTAACCCTAAGAAGGACTTGATGTCTTTTGGGTTTTGTGGTTGGGGAAAATTTAGAATACAATCTACCTTTGGGGGGTCATTCTTTACGCCTTCGGATGTTATAAATTGGCCAAGATAGATTAGCTTTTCGCAAGCGTTTGAAAACTTCAGAAAGTCCGGCTATTTGCTCATATATAGTCCGAGAATAAACGATAATGTCGTCCATATAGACTAAACATCTCTCGTTTTGAACACATAAAAGAATATTATCCATTACCCTTTAGAAGGTGGATGGAGCGTTTTTAAGACCGAAGGGCATTCTAACAAATTCAAAATGACCATTATCAACTGTGAATGCTGTTTTTGGATGTCTTTAGTATCGATTTCGATTTGGTGAAACCCTGAAGCTAAGTTGAGAGTGGTGAAGTATTGGCATTTGCCAAGTTGGTCAAGTAAATCCGAAATGTTCGATAGGGGGTATTTGTCGCCAACAGTAAGTTTATTTAGTTTACGATAATCGACGACGACACGCCACTTTTGGGTACCAGATGCGTCTAGTTTTTTGGGAACTACCCAAACCGGGGATGACCATGGCGAATTAGACGGACGTATAATGCCTTGGTCAAGCATCTTTGGTATTTGACTTTTACCTCTTGTTTGTGTATTTGGGGGTACCGATATGACTTTGTGAAAGAGGATTTCGCGTTATTGAAATTATTTATTGAATGTTTTATTTCGTTTGTCACCTTCTAAATAGAATATATCGGAATATTCGAGGCAAAGTTGAGAAATAAGTTCGGCTTCCTCATCGTTCAGATGTTCTTACCGAAGTTGTTCCACAATTGTAGTTTGTCTATCAGGCTAGGTTAAGTTTTGTGAGTAATTTTTGGAAAGAATGTGTACGGAAAAATTGTTTATAACAGTTTTAAGGATAGCATTTGCATTTAAAATTGAAGTAAGAAATTCGCCTTTTTCATTAATTTTAACAAGGGCATGGGGAAGATAAACTCTCGGCAGATGATAGGAAAGCCTCAGTATTAGTGAGATTACATTTTAGTTTACAGATTTGTTCTGTTCGGGGTTCTAAAGAAATTGTGTTTACTGGGTGCAGTTATTGAATGCTGAAGGATTCTGAGTACGCATGACAGTATCATCCGTAACTTTGTAGAAAGGTAAAGTTTTAAAATTGGTCACAAGTTCATCGTTTGAACTTGTGTTTGAAGATCGGAGATCTCGTCATCGGGAGTTTTTGCTTCTGCAGAGATAGCCTGAAAATTTTGTTGGGAAGGAAACTGTTCGCTGTCGTAATACTCATCATATTGTTGGTTATAATTGTCATTACATGCGTTTTCGTTTGGATGATATTCGAATCTGTGGTGTTTGAGTGTGTCCGAGTAATAATTGACTGATACGGTTTCGTATTCAGTTTGTGTTTTAACATTTTGTGGTTCATCGTATGAAAAATTATAGGTATGATCATATTGATCAATTTGTTGGTTATTTCGGTGGTGAGTTTTCTGTTGTTGTTTGAAAAAAATCGGATTTGGCCTATAATTACGAGAAGTTGGAGTTGGTCTACTTGTTGAGGGTTGTTGTTGGTGAGAAAATTGAGGTATATTATTAAAATTCGTAGGTTGATTAGCAGACTGATTCGCGTAATATGGGCGATGGCCCGAGTAGTTTGGATGTAAATTTTGGTTAGTCTGGGATTGTCTCATTCTGATGAGACATTCGCTGCTGAAATGTCCGATCTTTTTGCAAAACGAACAGTGTTTTGTGGGTGGACCATTATTCGGTTTACGAGGCGGTTGGGATGCATTTCGGTTGACTGAGAATTTTTGAGTTTCTAGATAAGACAACTGTAATTCTCTTTTAATAGCGGTCAGGATATCTTTGGGATCACTGGCTCGCACAATTCGGCCAATTTTCGGCTCTAGTCCCGTAAGTAGGCTAGTTAGAGTCATTGACTCGATCAAGCCAATTTGGGTCTGTTTCTCCTTAACAGTTAGATTTTGTTTATGAACAGCGGCTAACATTTTAGCTTGGTGCGTTTGAAGCCTAGCTGAAAATGTCAATGGAGACTCGTTTGGTAATTGCCTCATTCTTTGCAGGTCCTGAATGAGGGCGTAGAGATCCCTTGGATCTCCAAAATGGTTTTCTAATAGACTTTGAATGTCCGCTAAATGGCGGGGATCACGTGAATTAACTAGTTCGGCTGCTCGTCCACGGAGTTTGTTCTTAATGTGGAGAATAAACAGAACTTGCTGATTATCAGACGCCATATTATGTGCGGTATTGCAAGAACAAATAAATATGTTTAAAAATATTGAGTTCCCATCAAATTCGGGAATAATGGCAAAAATTTCTGAGAGCTTTTAGGGCTCTAAATTTTGTGCTACAGCTCTAGTTTTTGGCGTTTGGTAATTTTACTCAAGATTGTACAATGATAAGAAAATATAAAGCTTGGAAAAAACGAAGTAAATAATCGTGATTGTAATTAAAAAGAAATAAAGTTTTTGTTACTGGTTCTAAAATAAGTATAAGTCGAATAAATGTCTAAACATAAATAAATATTTGGAATTTCTTAAACTATCAAAATAGAATACCAAATAAAATTTCAAGATTCGTTCTTGGGTAAATATTTAAGATGGTTCACTTAAAACAGGAAAAATTATAGCACTGGTTGTTTAAAAATTATTAAATATTATAACTTTTTAAGGCTTACGTGATTATTCCTATCATAGGACTTGTTCTATCCGTCACTGAACACTGGTTAACCGCTGCTTGTTCCCGGTAGTTGGTGTCCAAGTAGGTTCTTTGTATCAGCGAAGATTAGGAAACCACCGTAATTACTTAGAATGTTTCTTGTTCTAATTACGTCTGGAATATCTTATTGACTGCGCCAATTTTAGATTTGATTTCACTAAATTCACTTTTTAAAAAATTATTTATTTTACAAAAAATTATATATTTAAGTTACAAAATAACATATTATAAGTATGAAGTTATGAGAAGATAATGAACGCTGTGAAATGTTTGCGGTTACATTTATAACATAAAAATAACCCAACCACAGGGCCGCAGCTGACACGGGGCTTTAGGATACAACTCTCTGTAGCAATTTCAAGTTATAGACTGAGAGGAAATTTGTACCTAGCTCGTGGACTAGAAGTAACTCCCTAACAACATTCGGTGATTGACGCCTCCAGACTTGGAGTTGAAACATCTTCAAAACAGAGCAGTATACCCAATATTCAATGCCATATCTGTATACAAGAAGACTGGTTGATCATACTGTAGAGATCTCCTCTCAAAAGACCTGTGAGAAATATTTTCTCTAAGAGAAGTGAACATAGAAAACCCCAACGAGTAGTCAAAAATTAATTTATGAAAGTCGTACAATAGCAGAGAAAATGTTAACAGTAAGAAAAAAGAGATATATAAAGTGCATTCATTTTATGTACAATAAAAATTAAAACAGTGAACCCACTTCAAATAAAAACTGAAATTGTAAAAATAAGTAACAAAAATACAATAAGTACTTACGTAGGTAGGTATCTTCTTAGTAGGTATATATAAAATAACAAGAGTAAATACAAAAATTAACTGGAGCTTATTATGTACAAATTAATTACCTACCAATCTAGTATATTTTTAAAATCGACATCAAGCAACATGGATTTATGTGTGCTTGGGATCAACTTCAAAAATTACTACTGGATAAATAATTGATAGCTATATCAAGACTAATTTTTTTCTTATAACTCACACATGAAATTAGTCTTCTTTGCTATAAACTTTCATTGGTATTAATTAATATTTACAACAAAATGATTCATAAAGAAGAGTTGTCAGAAAATATTAAATGAAAACTGTCCAATTCTCATAGCTATCTTGTTAAAGCCTGCAATACACGCTGGCCGAGCGTCGCCGAGTGCACGCCAATCCAAGGTGGAGGCAGTATATTTGCATTGTCTTGCCGTCGCTCGGTGTCGCTCGCCCAGTTGACTGAGGTAAGTCAACCGCCAACGTGTATAGAACTCATTTGGCGTAGCTTGTTACGACTTGCGATCACTCGGGACCACTTGCCGCACTTTGGAACGTTGTCGGTTTTTCGGAACAAATCAAAGGCGCTCGCGCGCACTCGGCGAATAGTGTTCACATGTATGTCCGCGTATTATTGTTGGCGTCCATCATAGGTACACGTAAACTTGCCAAACGTCGAGGCAGTACCACTTGCCTTGTATTAATTTGACTACGCTCGCGTTGGCCTAAGCTCGGCTAACGTGTATTGCAGGCATTATTAAATATAAAAGTCGGAATTTGGTTGGAAAGAAGAAAAGACACTAACCTTTTAAATAATCACTACATTTGGATAAAATAGTGAATATTACAGAAACTATGGGGTTTACGTATAGTAAACTTTTATCATTTTAATCGTAGATATCGAAAATGTAACAATATACAGGGAATTCAATAAAAAATAAATAAAACTTTTATACTTTTCACATTTCTGGGACACCCTGTATTAAATGAAAATAATTTTAAAATGTTCCTCTGAAGGATATATATCAACATGAAAAAATATTGTCTAAAATGAGTATCTTAGTTATAATATTAAGTGTTTAAGTATTTATTGGGAAATAACACCACAGTTACGAAAATTGCTGTATATTCCAAACGTTTCGGGGTCTAGGTCAGACCGCGTTGTCAATGGTTAAGAAACTACGATAAAAAAGGCACAATTCTAAGATGTAAAATTAAAATATTTGACAATATATATTATTTGATTTCTGACGTAACTAAGAGACTTTATTTGTAACTAGCAACCCGTCCCTGCTTCGCACGGGTTCTTTACAGAAAATATAAACTGCCATTTGTTACTCCGAGAAGATGCAGATTTCGGTAAAATTAGTTGAGTAGTTTTTGAGTGAAATCGTAACAAAAAATCAATCATCTTTTTTTATACATAATATTAATTCAGACTACTTTTTGAGTGACAACAATTATTTATGAGGCAACCAAAACTGAAAACATTTAGATTAGTTTCCAAGTACATTCTTTGTATACGACATTAATAATCTGATCACTTGTAAAAAGAACAAATTTTGTTTCGAAGTAACACGTGATAGGGCAATATACAATTGCCTTTGCGAAAAGCACTGTGTGCTTAAATCTACTCCCGCCAAGCAAATAACCAGCGGGGGTTCAAACACCCCCGAAATTTTGGAAATCTTGTTTTTTAAATTTTAACCAGTTAATAATCTTTCTCATAAGAGTAAATATTATGCTTATACAATTTTATATATCCTGGAAATACGTGAATACTTAATCAGCCCACCATCAATCAAAATATCGAAGCCCTCTTAAAAAATCATCCAATCGATCTGGCAAAAATCTCCTGGCTACGGCCTTGACTCCAGCAACTTTTAATGTTTAACCCTGCTCTTTATTAATTGTCATTCCAAACGGGAAATTGTAGCCGTTCAAATTGAAAAGGCAAATCTGAGGGTATCATCGGAATTCTTGGTATAAAAACAGTTTCACCATTTGCATTGCAAGTTAATATGATACATTCGATCCAAAAAAATAATTTAAATTGACTACTTTGAATTTTGTATCGTTGCACAGTTTTAGTTTACTCAAATTTCTTAGTAATATAATATGAACACCTCCTTTTAATATTAATTTGAAACCAATTTAGTTTCGTAGTGGATATGTTACTAATATCGGGATAAAATGGTTCAATAACTTTTTCCACATTTTGTACCAAAACACAAATATTGTTGAAATGTATATAGACGTTTCCTGTTTAAAATTTACCATTTCCTATTTGGAGCAAGTCGTTAGAAAATTGCCAATTATCTTCGGTAAACGATAAAATCCTCATATTTGTTTTTGACGGAAATCTCTAGAGATTAAAACAATACAACCACCCATTGGGTAGTCATTGTTGCGCAAATCTTGTCCTGTCTGGTGCCTCAACTAAAGCTTTATGAGACATAGAAGCCTCATCCCAAATGATCAAACAGCAATCCCTCATTAATTTTCCGGCACTACTGTGTTTAGAAATATTGCAAATGCAAGTGATGTTATCACTAAATATTTTTTATTATTATATATTTTAATGTGTAATGGGCCCACTTTCCAAAAGTGTGGCTGCTATGCCGTACGATGCCACAGCTAGGGCAATTTTTCTGTCGTATCGTACTTTTACTAATAATAATTTTACTAAAAATGTTTTACCTGTGCCTCCAGGGGCATCTAAATAAACATTTTACCTTAATTACTATTATTATTTGAGGACATTTTTGTTCGGCATTCAAGTGACATTCATCTTGAATGACTTGTAAAAGTCACAAATCGTTATAGTTAGTTTCTAGTAAATACTCTGTATTGATTCTTGCAATTAAATTGAAATTTAATGGCAAGGTGAATCAAAAACTTTTATAGAATTCCCTGACACTTGTTTATTTAATTCAAATAAAGCTTTAGAAAGCAAACTTTCCCAATGAGAGTCGTCTTCTAACAGACACATTGCTTTACAAAGTACTTGAAATGTTTCATAGGTTATACCTTCAAAAATACGAAGACTACTGAAATTACCATATCTTTATTTTCAGGGTTAAAATTTAAAAAAATTATATTATTCCTAGCCTCTAATTACTCTAATACACAGACTACTGAAAGAAGTAGGGCCTTTTACTAAGTGGACTAACATCTACAGCTCGAACGTGGGCGCGCGGGTCAGAGGGAGCGGTCGAATCATGGCGACACGAAATTATTAATTTCGTTGCGTGTACATATTTTGATTTTGTTATATCTCCGAAGGTATTCATTTAATTGGCATGGTGGAAAAAGAAAAAATATTCTTCATGAAATGCTCAAGCCAACTAACGTATTTAAAATGATAAGGATTAATACTGTATTTGCCTAAATAGAGTTCCAATTACCGCTTTATAATTTTAAGTACTAAAATGAGTATAGCATGTTATCCTTAAAATATAGACATGTTATATCAACTAATAACAATAAACCATTGCGTAAAACATTGCATGTATAAACAATTACTTTTTCATAAGACACACGTGCATTTCCAATAAATCAGCATCCTAGAGTAACAATAGACCATTGTTTGAAACATTGTATGTATAAACAATTACTCATTCATAAATCACACGTGTATTTCTAATAATTCAGCATCCTATGTAAGTGACACTTGCAGTCAATCACTATGAATAGCAAAAGAAACTGCAAATGCCACATAATTAACCAACATTATAAAAGATCAAATTTGTAGATCAAACATTATTTTAAATTCATTCCAGTTAGAGTCAACATCATAAGTTGTAAGTTTGTTGTAATTTAAAGTATTAATTTCTTTTAATAAATAGATTTTTTTAAAAAAAGTTATATTTGAAATCAACAATATAACAGACACGCTGACTTTTTTGAGGACCTCTATAAGATACACAATTTCCCTATACATTATTTTGTTATAGGGTTTAGGCAGCGTTTTCGTTGAAAGGTCCTAGACGGCTTATTTTTTTCCGACACCTCCAACAAATATCGTTATATTTCAGCCAATTTATATAAAAACTTAACAAATTATATACTAAAATCTTCCTCGACAACCACTCTATCCACTGGTGAAAACAGCATGAAAATCGGTGCGGTGGTTTTTGAGTTTATCGCGGACAGACAGACGCGGCGGAGGAATTTGTTTTATAATATTTATAGATATACAGGGTAGCACAGAAACTTATAAAGATCATATAATTATAAAGTTCCTTTCAAATTAGAAGAATTTTAAAGGGAGATCTTCAGAATTTTATATGGCGATCCTAGGTGCGACTTTGTTATAAGATAGTGCATTCGCAAAAAATGCGACAAGAGAATTTTGTTAATTCAGTGATCCCATTAAAATCATAAGGGAAAACCTAGGAAAAACCTTATGAACTATCCCGATATTGGGTTGTTCACAAGGACATTACCATTAGCAATTTCTTCCTTAATCATCGGCAATCAGGAACGAGTGAATTCTACGGAGGTAGTAGCGACACAATTGTTTTCATTTAACAAAATTAAAGCAGGCTCTTTTAGTTTTCCTTTGGTGTTATGTTCTTCTTTGTGTAATATAACTGAAATTTGAAACTGTATTTTATGACCCAGGTCTCCAGCATGTTCACAAATTTGGGATTTTTCAAACTGACATTTTTTATGTAATTTTTGTGTTCGTTTATTCGAACATCTAGAGGTTTCTCCAATATAGAATTTATTACATTCACAAGGGATTTTATAAATGCAATTTTTTGTATTTTGAGTTGTGTTTTTTGGTTTGGTTTTTGATATAATTGATTTTAGTGTATTTCTTGTTTTAAATGATGTTTTAATATTATGTTTGTTTGTCACTCTTTTTAGTCTTTCTGATAGACCCTGTATGTATGGTATAGTTATTGTATTAATGTGATTATCTTGGGAGTTAGTGTTGCTTGGTGAAGATTGATGTTGGTTGTTAGGGATTGTTTGGTATTCGATTTTTTTGGATAATGATTGGTAGAAAGTACATTTTTTATAAACGTTTGTTCTTCATTGAATTTATTGATGTTAGAACAGTTAGTTTTTGCTCTGTCATATAGAGATTTGATGATACCTCTTTTTACTGAATTTGGATGTTTAGAGTTAAAGTTGAGATACCTGTTAGTATGAGTCGGTTTTCTGTAAACATCTGTTTCAAATGTCGATTGTGTTTTGGTTATTAAAATGTCTAAGAATGGTAATTTGTTATTCTGTTCGATCTTTAGTGTAAACCGAATAGTTTGTTCTGTGCTGTTTATGTTCTGTTTTCAGATTTCAACTTTTGAAAATGCCAAATAAGATTTTGGCGAAACGTCAGGTAAAATGTTCTTTTCAGAGCACAAACCGAGAAATTGCATATATTTTAGGTGCAGATAGTACCCACCAAACAAAACAAAAAACTCTTATAACACTATGATCTAAAGGCCTTAATAAGCAAGAAAATTTGAAATACATGTTAAGTATTATTGTCAATGTGGCAACGTCGCGCTAAAAATGAGATTTGCTTGTAGCGTGAATAATAAAGGAGTCACCACAAAAAAATGAACACCTGTTATTTAGTAGTTTCGAGTGCCGGTAGATTTATTTAGATACATAAAATATTTTATGAAATATTATTTTCAAAAATGTACCCTTTTAATATCTATGTATTGAAATGAATATTTATATTTATCGATTTATTTTATGCATCAAGTTGAAGAAGGGAGGATACAAAGTTGTTTACATTATGATACAAAAATAATGCGATACAAACGATATTAAACAAAACATTTCTTATATGTAGTTCTTTTATGTGTTAAATTCTTCGAGAAATAATTGTTACTAAGAAATTAATATTACTTATCTTAGACAAATAAAAACCTTTGACCTGCAGGATGTCATTATGATAGAGCTCTGGCGAGCGAACGGATTATTTATAGTAAATATTAAATTCAAAATTCTTGTTATTACATTTGCTTTCTTCTTCGAATCGAATGTATTCCAGAAGGTCTGCACAATGTTGGGGATCAGGAACACAAGAACAACACCATTGCATCCACAGGCAGACGGAATGGTGGAAAGATTCAACAGGACCTTGGAACAACACCTATCAGCAATAACCAGCGTGATTAGGATGAGCATATTCCTCTATTCCTGTTGGCATATCGCTCAGCCGTACATAATAGTACAGGCCTGACTCCAGCTAGCGTCCTATTCAGAAAAGAGCTGCGATTACCCTACGATTTGGCTTTTGGCTCCCCAAGAACATTCCCAAGACATCGACGATTATGCCGACCAGCTCCGACATAACATGCTGGCAATACACAAATTAGCCCGAACGCAGGTGTTGGCCACCAGTGACCCGATGAAGACGCGATACGACCTCAAGGCCAATTCAGTCGGGTACCAAGAGAGGGAAAAAGTCTGGCTGTACCACCCCCAATGGAGCAAGGGTAAATCCCCAAAGCTTACACCCGCCTGGGATGGTCCATACGAGGTGGTCAATGACGTCGTCTACCGGATCCGTCGAAACCCCAGGGCTATGTTGAAGGTGGTCCATTTAGATCGACTCGCTCCCTACCGTGGAGAGGATGTTTCTGACCGGGACGATCAGAATTAAAGGGAGGGCAGTGTTGCGAAATTTACCTAAGCCGGCCCTGGTTTCATTTCAATACAACATCGATCACTGGGTGGACAAAAAATGAATCTCGAAATAGCCCGGCAACTGTAGAAATCATAATGGATTGTACTAGAGGATTCGATGCTGATTTTAAAAGAACCTGCCCATCATCGCAGCAGTCAGTTAGTGCGAGGAAGACCTTATGTTGTATTATATTTGTGATATTCGAATTAGCTCTTCTGTATATTTGATGTAAATAAAAGTTTCTAGAAAGTGAGAGTGAAAATTAGTTTTTAAATTTAATTAAACCCACGGTGTACATAACAATAATATCGATATTGTGTCTCCGTGGAATTCTTGCAAAACTGTCCGTGGCACCCTTGACATACGGTAAGTAAGCCTTGGTTATTCGTGTCTCATACTCCTCGTCTGTTTGTCTCTTTGTATATTTCGGTCTGTAAATCCGTTTTGTCTCAGAGCTATTTTTAAACTGCCCATTTCCTGTTTGATGTTATCCTGGTCAGCTAGTCTTTGTGATCTGGTTACTGTTGGTATCTGTTGGTGTGAGTTGCTTTCCTATATACTGTATGGCCAAGGGTTCTATCTTCCTTCCTTTTTATCAGAACATCAAGGAATGACAGTTGATTGTTGGCTTCAACCTCCATGGTAAATTATATTTTGTGATGGATGCCATTAAGGTGGTCTAAAAATGTGTTGAGGTGTTCCCTTCAGTGAGGCCAAATCACAACACAACACAGAATATCTTATGGAAAGCTAGTTGTGCCCTACTTAAGGCCATACGTGATGTCAGAGGAGATTTGGATGTTCTTAATACTAAACTCTTAGAAATCCACCTACAGGTAATCAATACCTCCACCCGATAATATGCAACAACAGACAAAATTTAACAAATTGAAACTCCAACAGAAGCCCAAAAACGATGTTTTCTCGGAAAATAACGGTCACAGTCTAACCTCACGGCAATTGGAAACGAATAAAACCATTTATAACTTATCTTCGGTCCATATAAACTCTACCTCGATTGGCGTGTTGGCTAAGGGATTCAATTACGCCATTGCTCCCTCTCACATACCAACATGAGCGATGTGGCGTGGAAACAGTAGTTTCAAAATTAGAGGAGTACACCGCTGAAATAATTCGACAAGATCTGTCACATGATCTAAGAAAGTCTAAACCACCCAAAAGGAACCTATCTATAGAAGAAAATGAGGCCTTGAAATAACTTCGCCTCAACAAGGACATTGCCATTCTACCTGCTGATAAAGGAAATGCGACTGTAGTTTTAGATACAGCGGATTATTCAAACAAAATACAAACATTGCTACAAGATCCAGCATATAAATAAATTACTACTGACCCAACAACTTGCCAAAAGTACATAAAGAAGGTGCACCTTTGAGGCCAATATTAAACTCAATTGGATCCCCAACACAACAGGTAGCCAAATACCTAGCCCAACAACTTCAAAAGTTTCCAGAGGGGGCAGACTCATCGAAATACTTAGAAAAACGGTCTTACAACCAGAGTGTCTGCTTGCAAGTTTTGACGTAGTGTCCGTTTTCACCAACATCCCTATCGACTAAGCCTAATAGAAAAATACAAACTACCTCAACACCTTGTAGACTTAACAAGGCACTGTCTGATGAACACCTATTTTCTTTACGAGAACCAACGGACAAGTGGAAGGAGCTCCAATGGGATCGCCACTCTCATCAGTTATAGCGAACCTTTTTATGAAGAGCTTTGAAGAGTTGGCACTAAGAAAAGCACATCTTAAACCCAGTTTATGGTTGCGATATGTGGATGATACATTTATTATTTGACCTCACGGGAGGGAACACCTCAACACATTTTTAGACCACCTTAAAGGCATCACAAAATTAAATTTACCATGGAGGTGGAAGCCAACAATCAACTGCCATTCCTTGATGTTCTCATAAATGTGAAGGAAGATAGACCCTTGGCCATACAGTATATAGGAAAGCAACTCACACCAACAGATACCTTTATGCTAATTCTCATCACCACCCAGTCCAACTACAAGCCGTCGTCAAGACTTTAGTAACCAGATCACAAAGACTAGCTGACCAGGACAACATCAAACAGGAAATGGACAGTTTAAGAACAGCTCTGAGACAAAACGGATTTACAGACCGAAATATACAAAGAGCCCTAAAGTCAAAATCGAGACAAACAGACGAGAAGCATGAGAAACCAATAACCAAGGCTTACCGTATGTCAAGGGTACCATGGACAGTATTGCAAGAATTCTAAGGAGACACAATATCGATATTATTTTCAATACAGACAGAAAAATAAGCACGGTGTTTAGGACTCCGAAGACGAGGATCCCTTTAGAACAACAGGTAGTGTACGAGAGTCCATGTGAAGACTGTCATAAAACCTTTGTGGGGCAAACTACAAGAGGAATTCAAGCTAGACGTGATGAACACCAGAACGCCATAAGAAAGCAGGAGAAAACAACATCTATTGCGAAACACGCCACCACGACGTCAAACCGAATAGAGTTTGAAAACGCCAGAGTACTGCCAAATATAGAACACCCGAAAGCAAGACTCGTAAAAGAGGCAATTGAAATAGCGAAGAGGCCACACAGTCTAAATGCACGCAATGAAATCCAGAACTTATCGAATTGACCCGTCCTATAACAAGTCTACCGAAAATGACCAATCAGCAAGCGGTAGGCGTGGCCACTGAGCGCCAAGGGCCAATCACACACAGCCGTTCACGATGCCAACCGATAGGCGCCGAGCCGCGACTATTTAACAGTTCGCGCTCCTGAAAATCTTAGTAATCGAGTAACTAGAAGCGAAAGCAGAAGGCTACGAGAATTATGCGAACCGACCTGAAGAGGACAGATGTGACTCTGCCGAAACGTCGTCAATTTACTATCGATCCCGGCAGAGATCAGTTATCAACTACGCGGTTGACTTCCTGGAACCCACCGAACACACACACATTATATATGCATAACTGCAGTGCAGATATTTTGGTGGGTGATAGAACTGGTCAGTATAAATAAAAAAGGCTTATATAACATAGGTCAAAAGTTTATGATTTGCAAGAAAAAAATGTTCAAGTTGTCAATCAAAGTAAGCACTTAACTTACTGAAAAACTAAAGCAGATGTATCAACTGAACAGTACAATAAACAAAATCCTCTACCATTGCTATCAAATGGAGAGTTATTTCAAAAACAAAAATTTAAAGCAGAAATCATGACAACATAGGATCTTTGTTTTCGTTTGCAGACCGTAATAAAAAATTTATTGCAACAAGTCAGGTCCCGTATTGCAAATAAATCATGAGTCTAAAAACTAAAACCCGACTACTGAAAACCACAAAACAGAAAAAAACACACCTACGTTGTGGCCACTAATAAATACATTAAAAAAAAACAAAAACCGACTTCAAAAGAAAATTGACTAAAAAGCCTGAAATAATAGTTTGCTACAATTAAATACTTTTTATGAAGTCGGTGCCAAGCGAAAGTGAAAATATTTTGGGAAGTACATTGATGAGTTATACTTAGCACCTTCGCTGTTCAAATTGGCACCGACTTCAGAAAAAGTATTTAATTGTAGCAAACTATTATTTCATGCTTTTTAGTCAATTTTCTTTTGAAGTCGGTTTTTGTTTTGTAAAAATGTATTTATTTTACAATTTTTAGTGATGCAATGGCTTAATTGGATGCAGTTTTCAAATATAATTAACTTCTTCCATATCGCCTAACATAATTATTGTAGAGGGGGTTTTAGTTTTCCTGAAATAACTGATAATGACATTCTTTCCAGCATAAATAGTTTGAAGCCCAAAAAAACAACTGGCCCTGATGACATACCACCCCATATATTTATAAGGGGTGTGCCGATCTGTTGGTTACTCCTCTAAAATATATCTTTAATCTAACTCTAAAGTAGCGATTGTTTCCTGGTAAGTTTAAAGAAGCAATTGTAACCCTAATCTTGAAAAAGGGGCGGAAGGAAAATATTCATGACTATCGACCTAACAGCTTATTAAACAGCTTAGCTAAAATATTTGAAAAAATTATATATAACTTCATGCTTGCCCACATAGCTGACAAAATTTCAAAATTACAACATGGTTTTTTTCCTAACAAGTCAACAGTTACAAATCTCTGTATCTTCTCTGAATATGTGTCGGAGACAATTCTGAACAAACAACAGCTGGATGTCACATACACAGATTGTGCAAATGCATATGATAAGGTGAATTTCAGTGTCTTGATAAAAAAACTGCCGGTTCTTGGTTTCTCAAAGGAAGTATTGTCATTCATAACTTCATACTTAGTCGCACGAACCCAAAGGGTAAAATAGGTACTTTCTTCTAACATCATTATATTGCCACCTCAGGAGTACCCCAGGGTAGCATCTTGGGTCCTCTCGTGTTTTTGATTTTTATCAATGACTTACCCGATAGCCTGAAGACCTGCTTTGGGTTGTTGTTTGCTGCTGATTTCAAATATTTAAATCCATTAATGGCATAAATGATGTTGCACTTCAAAACGACTTGAATTTGGTGCTTAATTGGTTTAGAGAAAACATAATGTTTGTTAATACCCAAAAATGTTGTGTTGTTTCCTTCTCCCGAAAAGTCCAATGTATCTATTGAAGACTATTACATTGGAAATTGTAAGGTTAAGAGATGTAAGGAGGTTAAAGATCTGGGGGTAGTCTTTCAAGATAACTTCAAATTCAATACCCATTTCAGCTACCTGATAAACAAAGCATATGTAATAGCCAAAATTTGAGTGTAAAAACAACCATAAGACTTTATACATCCATGGTGAGGCCTTACCTTGAGTATACCTCCAACATTTGGTCACCAAATTGTTACACCCACAGTAATGAAATTTAAAAAGTTCAAAAAGGTTTTCTGCGCTATATCTATATCAAAAAGAATAGCATATATCCCTTGATGGTATCTTATAGATCAATGTTGGCAACCTTCCATCTCTGTTCTTTGAGTACGAGGAGAAAGACCCATGCTGTTATCTTTATATATAACATTCTAAATAACAGAAAATATTTCGATTGTGGCTTGATCAATAGCGTTAAGTTTAGGGTCCCCAAAATTAGCTTAAGACTACTCTCATCTAATCTCTTCTACATTAACAACGGATGCCCTTCGCCCTTCACTTATCTGCTCAGTGTCTGCAATGATATGCTGTCCAATAACATAGTTCCCGACATATTTAACATCACATTTGGTGAGCTTAGACGCATATTATTGCTGCATCAGGATGCAAACCCTTCATGATATTGGCATGTCTGTGACATTGTGTACCCTTCACATGTAAGTACCTATTTGGTGTTTGTAAAGAGAATAAATAAATAAGGTATTTTACTGTTATATATTAGCTTGACCAACCTCGTTTACTGTTGAGTAGAATAACTTTTTTTTGTAGATATGTATATGTATTAAGAAATTTTTGTATACGATAAAGTCCTCTTTGATGACAAACCTTGTCTACAGTTAATAAAAAATTGTTTCTGAAGAATAAATTTTTCTCTTAAAATTATTAATAATAAAAAGAAATAGTTTGATTTATGACTACACACTGTATATATATATATACTCATTTATTTTGCTTAATTCATCTTATTTACAATTTACCCCAAGTTCCGAACATTTAATACCAGTAACTCCTTCAAAGCTTATAATATCGGCGACTTCACCAAGGCATAGAATATAAGAAATTAGGTTAAAAAATTTTCCCCATTCTGTAAGAAACGATATAAGCTGTTATTTGAAAAAAATTCTGACCACTTTGAGATATCGCCGAACTAATCCAATCTCTTTTCAATTTGTCCCACGTTCCGAATAAAATTTATCTAATAATACCGGCGCCTCCACCAAGGTATAGAATATATGAGAATAGGTAAAGTTTGTTACGTTATAATTTTGCCGTAGTGACTCAGTATAAATACACGCTTTTAAGACCGGTAAAAATATTGCTTTTATTCGTCCGTTCCGTTAGCGATCGATAACCTACCGTTTGCGCGCTGATTTTGCCTTATTATTATGTTGGGTTCTGATTTATTTTTGAAGGATGTTTGAATTTGACCTGTTGAGACGAATTGATTTATCGAATATTTTTGGTTGGCGTTGTGTGTTTCTTGACAGTTGTCATTGTCGTCGACAAGGCGGGAAGGATGTGCGTGTAGAAAATTGTGTGAGGTTAACTGGAGAAGTCGTGCAGTTGTTTTTAAGGGATTTTCCACTAGTATCCTGGCTTTTGATAAGCCATCCGAGTTCGGGAGTTATATGGAAATCCCTACATTGTGTTCCAGCATATTGTAGTACTGTTGTTTAGTTGCTAGGATACTTCTCTCATTGAGGATTTGAAAACTTCTGTTGTTGCGTAATTCTTCGGAGTGGTCATGGTAATTGGGGCCACCCTCACAATGAAACCTTTGGTATAAGAACCCCTTTGGTTGATAGGGTAAGTGAATTTTGTTTGTACACTAGCCGATTTCTCGTATTGTCAGACTATTGATAGATATTTTCTTCTTTTTTTAGGGTTCTTCTTCTTGTTCTACTTCTTTTCCTTCTGTCGTATTTCTTCCTTTTGTTTTTGTTTCTTCGTGCTGCGTTCCTATTTTGTTCTCCATCCAGTGAGATTGGGGTTATATTTTATTGTTCTATTACGACACTAGAACACAGACCTGGTTTGGCATTATGGTATCATGCCGATCATGGAACATAGCATGCAGATGAACTAGTTGATGGTGCATACACGAACACTGTATTTCTGGTATTTCTATCATCAGAGTTCCAGTGGTGGAGCGAGCGCAAGGGACTCTAACTTCAGCTTCAGCTGTGGTTTCAGATAAGTGACAATTTGTGTATCTGGTTACAGTTTCATTATCAGTTATTTTTACAATAATATAAAGCGTAGTATTTGATTTGAAATTAGTCAGATGGAATTTGTTAACCGAAAGTAAAGACCATTAGCCTACTATCGGGTTTATTATTATTATTCTGATCGATTGCACGTACCCTCGAGCTCGAGTGTTGTATAGATGAGACACCAACGTCGATATTTTGAATTTTATTGAATGATAAACATCAGGTAGTTCCCATTAATGTAGTGTTTGATATTGACGATTTAGTTAAATATTCTAATGATTATAATTATTGTATTAGATGAATATTTAAATATTTGTATCCAGGTTATTCAGGATCTCACACGATTATATGTACAGTTTGAATCTCTGTCCTTCAGTGTATATTTGTTTCATTTCATTTTTTTTTCTAGGTATATTTAGCTTAAACATTCTAAGACTGTTTGCATTAATAGAGTGCCCTATGGCATATTTTAGCGCCTTGTACTAGTCTGTTCGCGCAAATTAAACTTATATTTTGGAACTGTTGTATGCTTATTATTCCTTTTAATTACAACATTTGTTTATTTATATTTAGAAATCTAGCGCCCCAAATTAGCAAAAATTACTACAGCAGATATTTTAGGAGGGGTTATGTGTATTTAGAAGGTATAGGGGAATCTACCTGGCGCCCTTATTTTCTCTCTTTATTGATATCCGCCAAGCAAAATCTGGCATATACGTTCAAATAAAACGAACCCCCCCGTCTTCACTGAGGCTACCGGACATACCTTCTCCTGTCCTAAGCATAACTAGGTAGGCCAAAAATATAGTCGGATTAGGACAATCAAAATAAACGGTTTGTTAAATGCTTGCCAACGTTTCGCTTTATTATATTTAAAGCTTCATCAGGGCTAAAATCATCCAGGAAAATGTATTTACAAATTACATAAAAATTAAAATAATATACAAAAATGTAAAACAATGCATAAGCCATTACTAAGTGAAATAATAAAATTATATATTAATAAATTAGATGACAAAACAAAACAAAATTATTAAACACAAAAATTGAAAATAAGTATGTGGTATAATCATATCATATTTACATCAATGAGATACAAGCTTGGTTAGACAATGACATACTTCCCAGGACATTCAACATAACAGAATATTCAAAAAAAACACAAAGAAAGAAAAAACATTATAATATGTGTGCACATTACCTTGCATTTGTTATTGTTTACCGGGTTTAAAAAAATGATAAACCATCACTGGAATTTACAAAAACATATAAACGACGTATAGAGAAAATCTTGCGTTTCTTAGGTGAATGAATTATTTCAAATGTAATAGTTTGTTTCCTTATTTAAAAGAACTCTTATCAAGCATACCACGTTTTCTAGTTTATTTGACAATTTATATATATATATATATATATATATATATATATATATATATATATATATATATATTATTCGACAGACAATTGAATTAGCCATCTGTTATTGATTTATTTTACTGACTTAATATTAATGAGACGAATTCTGTTATTTATAATAATACTTTGTATTGGAAATTTTAAGGTTGCGGTTCATGTCAACAGGGGAGAGATACATCAAACGGTATATCATTTTAATTTAATAAATTATTTATTTATTAAATAAGAGAGAGCTAAATAAGTTAAGATCCAAAATAATAGGAAAACTTTTGTTAACTAATTAGCTTACTATATATTGAACTCAAGTTGTTTGTGTCCGTTTTGAAATTCACGGCTTTATATTTGTTTTTATTAATGTAAAGCATTTCTAATATTTTTCTTTTCCTTGTATTAGATTCTAAACAACATACAATAGGGTGATCAAAATCAAAATTGTGACCAGTTGTAAAATGGTGGTCAGCCAATGCCGTTCTAACATCTTTAGACATGTTGGAATTTCGGCAATCATATTTATGTTGATAATTTTTGTTTGCTTTCCCCAATATAGTTTTTATCACAATTAAGGCAGTTAAGTTGGTTCACTAAATTGGATTGATCAAGGATTGGGGTTTCATCTTTGGTACGTGTGAATAGATTACCAAAAGTTTTCATAGTATAAGTGACATTTTTTTTATTATTATTATTTTGTAATTCCATGGGACGAATAAGTTTATTACTTAAACCTGGCATCATAGGGATTTTAAGAAATTCCGTCTGATCCCTAAGAAGTGTTCTATTATTATTAGAGGAGTAAAGAACTGAGTTTATTAAAGATAGGGGGTAGTTATTTAATATACATATCCGTTTAATGAATTCAAAATTTTTCTGTTTAAACTTAGGGTTGCCGAGATTTTCTGCTCTGTGTTTCATTGATTTAATGATTGCTACCTTATGTGTTAAACTATGATTAGATTTAAAATTAACAATTCTACCCGAGGCAGAGGGTTTTTGATACCAGTCAGTGATTAAATTGTTATTAGGTTCTTTTATAACCAAAACATCCAAGAAAGGAATTTGATTTTCCCTTTCCGTTTCAATCGTAAAATTGTAGATTGGGATGGAAGCTATTGAATGTTTCCAATACAATATGTTTGCTGTTCTCAGGGACTGCTGTAACAATATCATCTACATAAAGAGACAGGAAAGGTAAGTCAAAAGGTAACTTAGGTATAACAGTGATAAGTAACTCGTTCATTACTAAACTAGCAAATATTGGGGAAGAAGGGTTACCCATAGCAGTACCGAAAATTTGTTGATAAATAATGCCATTATATGAAAAAAGCTAGAATCGTAGATGAAGTTAATTAGTTTATTAAAAATATTCAAATTAATTTCTGTGTAAGTGTTAATGACTTGCCAATGCTTTTCAATAACTTTTAATACAAGATCTTTGGGTATGTTAGTGAATAGAGAATTTACATCTAGAGACACAAGTATAAAACCTTGTGGTAAGGTGACATTTTTAATTTTATCTACAAACTGGAAGGAATTTTTAACATCATAAACAAAAGTTGGTAATAAATTTTGTCAGATTCTGGCTATAAATTTAACTATATTATAAGTTGGAGATCTAATGCAAGATACAACCGGTCTAAGTGGAAAACTGTCTTTATGGATTTTTGGTAAACCATATATTTTAGGGGTAACTGAGTTATGACAGGTCATTTCTTTGGCTGTATTTTGGTCTATGTAACCTAGTAACAATAAAGTTTTGATAAACTCGTTGGATTTATTTTCAACTTTATTTAAGTGGCACCTATGTGTTAGTATCTTTTAACAGAGAGAGCATTTTGGAGTCATAATCACGCCTATTTAGAAGGACTGTACAATTGCCTTTATCAGATCTTATTACAACTAATTCGGGATTATTTTTTATAAATTTTTTAGTTTCATAGTATTTAATATCAAATTCACTCCTAGTACTGTTATTAATTTTATTAACATAGTTAGTAATGATGTTAGTGCAACCAGCTCGTACAACGTTTTTATCTAAATTTTCCGGTAAACTCTGTATACAGAATTCAGTGTCTTTAATGAGTTCAAATAAAGGAAAATCTCTACTATTATATGAGATGGAGAATTTAGGACATAACCCCAAAATTTCCTTAACTTTGTTTTGTATCACGAATTCTGTCAGATTGACCAACCAATTTTTAGGTGTTGTAATAGATGCTTTTTGTTCTTGGATCATTTTTTTTCTTTTTTTTTATTTAAATTTATCATTTTTGTCAAGTTATAAATTTTATCAAATTTTTTATTTAGGGAATTATAAAACTCTGTATAAATCAGATGGCACCCAAAATTTGACACTGTTTAATTCATTGTTGATGGTCGAGTTCAACTTAGAAACTGTATGAAGTGCAATCTTAATCTCTAAATTGAGGAGTCTCTTTTTAATTTAACTGTTAGTCTGTTAATTTCCCGTGTAAAATCATTGTTAAAGCAAATCAAAGAATATAAACAATGCACATTTTGTTGAATATGTCTAGGAAATATGCCCTTGTACCTGCACTGTAGAAGAAAAATTTTTTGGTTCTCAGCTTTCGCCAATTTAATATAATTAGTATAAACATTGTCAAATTTTGGTTGCCATCTGATTTATACAAAGAGTTTTATAATTCCCTAAATAAAAAAATTGATAAAATTTATAACTTGACAAAAATGATACATTTAAATAAAAAAGAAAAATTGATCCAAAAACAAAAAACATCTATTACAACACCTGATAATTGGTTGGTCAATCTGACAGAATTCGTGATACCAAACAAAGTTAAGGAAATTTTGGGGTTATGTCCTAAATTCTCCATCTCATATAATAGTAGAGATTTTCCTTTATTTGAACTCATTAAAGACACTGAATTCTGTATACAGAGTTTACCGGAAAATTTAGATAAAAACATCATTACTAACTATGTTAATAAAATTAATAACAGTACTAGGAGTGAATTTGATATTAAATACTATGAAACTAAGAAATTTATAAAAAATAATCCTGAATTAGTTGTAACAAGCTCTGATAAAGGCAATTGTACAGTCCTTCTAAATAGGCGTGATTATGACTCCAAAATGCTCTCTCTGTTAAAAGATACTAACACATAGGTGCCACTTAACCGTAACCCCACAGGGTTTGTTGAAAATAAATCCAACGAGTTTATCAAAACTTTATTGTCACTAGGTTACATAGACCAAAATACAGCCAAACAAATGACCTGTCATAACTCAGTTACCCCTAAAATATATGGTTTACCAAAAATCCATAAAGACAGTTTTCCACTTAGACCGGTTGTATCTTGCATTAGATCTCCAACTTATAATATAGCTAAATTTATAGCCAAAATCTTACAAAATTTATTATCAACTTTTGTTTATGATGTTAAAAATTCCTTCCAGTTTGTAGATAAAATTAAAAATGTCACCTTACCACAAGGTTTTATACTTGTGTCTCTAGATGTAAATTCTCTATTCACTAACATACCCAAAGATCTTGTATTAGAAGTTATTGAAAAGCATTGGCAAGTCATTAACACTTACACAGAAATTAATTTGAATATTTTTAATAAACTAATTAACTTCATCTACGATTCTAGCCTTTTTTTCATATAATGGCATTATTTATCAACAAATTTTCGGTACTGCTATGGGTAACCCTTCTTCCCCAATATTTGCTAGTTTAGTAATGAACGAGTTACTTATCACTGTTATACCTAAGTTACCTTTTGACTTACCTTTCCTGTTTCTTTATGTAGATGATATTGTTACAGCAGTCCCTGAGAACAGCAAACATATTGTATTGGAAACATTCAATAGCTTCCATCCCAATCTACAATTTACGATTGAAACGGAAAGGGAAAATAAAATTCCTTTCTTGGATGTTTTGGTTATAAAAGAACCTAATAACAATTTAATCACTGACTGGTATCAAAAACCCTCTGCCTCGGGTAGAATTGTTAATTTTAAATCTAATCATAGTTTAACACATAAGGTAGCAATCATTAAATCAATGAAACACAGAGCAGAAAATCTCGGCAAACCTAAGTTTAAACAGAAAAATTTTGAATTCATTAAACGGATATGTATATTAAATAACTACCCCCTATCTTTAATAAACTCAGTTCTCTACTCCTCTAATAATAATAGAACACTTCTTAGGGATCAGACGGAATTTCTTAAAATCCCTATGATTCCAGGTTTAAGTAATAAACTTATTCGTCTCATGGAATTACAAAATAATAATAATAAAAAAATTGTCACTTATACTATGAAAACTGTTGGTAATCTATTCACACGTACCAAAGATAAAACCCCAATCGTTGATCAATCCAATTTAGTATACCGACTTAACTGCCTTAATTGTGATAAAAACTATATTGGGGAAAGCAAACAAAAATTGTCCAAACGTATTTATCAACATAAATATGATTGCCGAAATTCCAACATGTCTAAAGATGTTAGAACGGCATTGGCTGACCACCATTTTACAACTGGTCAAAATTTTGATTTTGATCACCCTATTGTATGTTGTTTAGAATCTAATACAAGGAAAAGAAAAATATTAGAAATGCTTTACATTAATAAAAACAAATATAAAGCCGTGAATTTCAAAACGGACACAAACAACTTGAGTTAAATATATAGTAAGCTAATTAGTTAACAAAAGTTTTCCTATTATTTTGGATCTTAACTTATTTAGCTCTCTCTTATTTAATAAATAAATAATTTATTAAATTAAAATGATATACCGTTTGATATATCTCTCCCCTGTTGACATGAATTGCAACCTTAAAATTTCCAATACAAAGTATTATTATAAATAACAGAATTCGTCTCATTAATATTAAGTCAGTTAAATAAATCAATAACAGATGACTAATTCAATTGTCTGTCGAATAATATATATATATATATATATATATATATATATATATATATAAAATTGACCCCCGGTAGCGCAGAGGGAATGTGCTCGAACCTCCAAAATTTCACTAATTCGGAGGCAGAACCGAGTCTCGTACCCAGGTTCGAATCCCAGCCATGCCACGGCTTTTAATTAATAAAAAGACGTGACGTCATCTCGGGGGTACGGTCGTCTCTGGTAACTGGCAAAATCCATGAGAAAGAGAATCATTGCTCCTTACCAACCCGCATTGAGGCAGCGTGGTAAGGTATGCCTCAGAACCTCAAACATGTCGAGTTACAAAACTCACGGAATTGTACCCCAGGTGGGTAAGCAATCCCACACCAGGAAACCGGTCTGCCTCAAGGATTCTGGGGGAGGCAAACATTCGACTACACTACATCTAGCAACATATAACTGCCGAACACTCTCGAACCAAGCTAGAATTGTAGAATTAGAACAAGAGGCAGTAAAAATCAAGTGGGATATCATTGGCATAAGTGAAGTTAGGAGGAAAAACGAAGAGCTAATAACACTTGAATCAGGCAACCTCCTATACCACCGAGGAACACCAACAGGAAGAACTAGTGGTGTTGGATTCCTCATCCATAAGAGATGGACCGATAAAATTATAGGCGTGTCCGGAACATCAGACAGAGTCGCATGTCTAACATTGTCGCTTTCGAAAAGATACTCTATTCAAATAATACAAGTCTACGCCCAACAATTAGCCATTCTGACGAAGAAATCGAACAACTATACAGCGAAATCAAAGAGGCCTTAGATACCAACTTCGCGACTTCAACGCGAAAATAGGGAAAAAACAAGACCGAGAAGTATCAGTGGGGAACTTCGGGTTCGGTGAACGAAATCAAAGAGGTGAGAGATTAGTACAGTTCGCACACTATCAGAACATGTACATATCAAACTCCTTCTTCAAGAAAAATTCTAATAGGAAATAGACTTGGGAAGCTCCAAATGCGTCAGTCAAAAATGAAATTGACTTTGTCCTGAGAAACAAGATTAATACCATCAAAGATGTAAGCACGCTAAATAAATTCAGGACAGGAAGCGATCACAGACTTGTCAGAGCAAGGATTGTCCTTAATACGAAACTGGAGAGATTTAAACTTACTAGGATGACGCCCGCTACTAGCATAGACACTAACAACCTGAAACAAAATTCTGAAAAATATCAGACGCTGATAGAAGAGAAGCTCCGGGAACAACAAGACAACACACAACTAATGAATACAATACTGACCTGTGCTAAAGAAATAGGCGGAAGCCAACAACGAAACGAACACAAGAAGCTTAGTTCGGAAACAAAGGCGTTGCTTCAGAAAAGAAGAGAACTGAAAAGGACAACAGACATCCAACGCATAGAATACAGTGAACTATGCAAGACAATAAGAAAGAAAATTGCAGAGGACATCAAAAAATACAACGAAAAATTGGTAGAAACTGCAATTGAAAATCGGAAAAGTTATAAAAACGCTAAGAAAGCATTGATAATTGGGAAAAGACAAGTAATCGCATTGACAGAAGAAAATATCAGAATAACGGATAGAGACAAAATAATGGAGCATGTCACGAAATTCTACAAGGATCTATACAAAGCCCCCGAATCTCTGGACATACAGCTGACGAAAGAAGAAATACCTGAAATACTTGTGGAGGAAGTGGAATCAGTGGTCAACAAAATGAAAAATGGCAAGACAGCAGGTAACGACGCAGTAACGGCTGAACTACTAAAATACGCTGGTAGAGAAGCATGGAAACGCCTAGCCAAAATATATACGAATTGCCTAAGAACCAGACACATCCCAGAAAAATGGAATAGCGCCCTCATAGTACTAATCCATAAGAAAGGCAATAAAGAAGACATTTGGAACTACAGACCGATAAGTCTCCTGCCGGTAGTGTACAAAATATTCACTAAAATTATACAAAACAGAATACAGAGTACACTAGATTCCTCTCAACCCCGAGAACAAGCCGGATTTCGTAGTGGCTTCAGCACAATCGATCACATACACACTATAAGGGAAGTTATCAGTCGAACTAGAGAATATCAAATACCACTTGCCTTGGCCTTCATTGACTTCGAAAAAGCGTTCGACACTATATATCCGAAGGCGGTAATCAACGCCCTGAGTGAAGAAGGTGTAGTAGATAAGCCATACATAGAAACGTTGGCTAATATATACAAGGAAGCCAAAGCCAAAATCATAATATACGAAGGCAGCCCTGAATTTCCTACTAACAGAGGAGTGAGACAAGGTGACTCAATATCACCGAAGCTATTCACAGCGGCATTAGAGAGTATCTTTCGATGATTAGACTGGGACCACAAAGGACTTAAACTAGATGGAGAATATCTAAACCATCTGAGATTCGCCGATGACATTGTCCTAATTGCCAATAACGCAGGAGAACTACAAAATCAAATCAATGAACTTAGCAGAGTAAGCAAGGAAATAGGCCTAAAAATAAATATCGGAAAAACAAAGATAATGTACAACGAACTAATAGACACACAAGACATCACAATAGATAACACAGTTCTGGAAATAGTAGAACAATATATATACCTAGGTCAATTAATACACATATCAGGTTCGCTACTACCAGAAATAAACAGAAGGATCAAACTTGCATGGATGACGTTTGGAAGAAACTCCATAATCTTCAAGTGACGAATGGCATTTCGCCTTAAGAAGAAAGTATTTGATCAGTGTGTTCTACCAGTACTGACATACGGTTGTGAAACCTGGATTCTGAAAACCGAACTTACAAGAAAACTACAAGTAGCACAAAGGTCTATGGAAAGATGCATGATCGGAATAACGAGAAGAGATCGGAAGAGAATAGAGTGGATAAGGAACAAAACCCAGGTAATAGATGTTATCCCCAGAGTGAAATCTCTGAAGTGGCAATGGGCCGGGCATTTGGCAAGAAGACAAGACAATAGGTGGTCAACAAAAATCACACAATGGTATCCTAGGGGTGTTAAAAGACCAAGGAAAACGCCCCAATGTAAGATGGGACTATGACATCAAGAAAATAGCAGCATAACATGGTCCCAAAAAGCGTACAACAGAACAACATGTAGAGATTTGCGAAACGAATATGTAAGAGAGGCTACACCATAAAATAATGGTCGAAATTAGCTGCATATGATGATGATGATGAAGATGATGATGATATATAAAAATTGTCGAATAAACTAGAAAACGTGGTATGCTTGATAAGAGTTCTTTTAAATAAGGAAACAAACTATTACATTTGAAATAATTCATTCACCTAAGAAACGCAAGATTTTCTCTATACGTCGTTTATATGTTTTTGTAAATTCCAGTGATGGTTTATCATTTTTTAAACCCGGTAAACAATAACAAATGCAAGGTAATGTGCACACATATTATAATGTTTTTTCTTTCTTTGTGTTTTTTTTTTGAATATTCTGTTATGTTGAATGTCCTGGGAAGTATGTCATTGTCTAACCAAGCTTGTATCTCATTGATGTAAATATGATATGATTATACCACATACTTATTTTCAATTTTTGTGTTTAATAATTTTGTTTTGTTTTGTCATCTAATTTATTAATATATAATTTTATTATTTCACTTAGTAATGGCTTATGCATTGTTTTACATTTTTGTATATTATTTTAATTTTTATGTAATTTGTAAATACATTTTCCTGGATGTTTTTAGCCCTGATGAAGCTTTAAATATAATAAAGCGAAACGTTGGCAAGCATTTAACAAACCATTTATTTTTATTGTCCTATTCCGACTATATTTTTGGCTTACTGACAATAAGGACACTAAGAATTTTCTGATAACTAGGTAGGGTAGAAATTTGGCGTCACGTAACATTTTGGTGTGTCATTTTAGCACCAACATGTGGCGTGGCAGATTTGGCGCCCAACGTGGGGCCCGATAGCAATTTTGGCACCTGTAGCAATTTTTGACATTCAACGTGTGGGGCCCGATTTTTTTTTCGTGCATACACAGTTTTAAATTCAAGTACTGTAGGTTTCTATTTATTTGTTTAGTTCATATTAGCATTTTCAAACCATTGACTGGTACGTTTAAGATTAATAATTTTTATTGCGCTGATTTATTGATATTTATCTAGATATTGCCATTAATTGAGCATTTTGTGCCATATATTATTGTTTTTGATATTATATTTGTTTTATCATTTCTTTTATTATATATTGTGCAAGGCAACAACAAACTTGATTCGGCCAAGCGTTATTTAGGGTGAATCATTTGCAATTTGATGAAGAGAGTTTAGTCTTTAAGAAATTTCGTTATCATGCCTTTGAGAAAGATGCAGGTGAAGTGGTTGAATCAGGAAGAGTTAAGTTATGAAGTAGTGAGAAGAGGTATTGCTACAGGCACTGTCGATCAGATGCGTCATGTTCTGACTATGGCGTTGCGGTTAGAGAAATGCGGTGACTCTGTCAGTTACCCGCCTTACCCATTTTCTCCATAAGAAGATTTGGTTGCTGTGGAGAGGAAGTTGGACGATCTTAGGCCCAAGGTGCAGTCATTCAAGGAATCCACCACGAGTAATGCTTTTAGCAAGCTCCAAAGTAAAATCTCTCACTTATTGGGAAGAATAGATAACTTGCCTGTCGAGGCCACCCGTAGACCTGTTGTGTTGTCTGAAGCGTTGTTACTGTTGGATCGATTGTATGCGAACAGCGTAAAGGGCTCTTCTGATCAAGATCAAGTTGAACCGCCTCAAGTTAGTTTTCTTCCACCGCTACCCGGTACGGCAAATTTTGCACAGTTCGCACAAACCATTCCCCCGTCTTGTAGGTCTTCGAGTGTGTCTCCAAATGCGAATCTGGTGACCGGAGAGGTCTTTCGTTAAGTGCTTTCCTGGAAAGAGTAGAAGAGTTAAGGGTTGCAAGGCATGTAACCAAGAATGATCTTTTACAGTCTGGTATTGATTTATTTGATGGCAGGGCTTATCAGTTCTACTTGGCCTATCGTGATAAGGTTAGTACTTGGGACGAGTTCACGGATTTGCTGAGGGAAGAATACCTTTCTTCCACCTACAATGAAAAGCTTTTTGAGGAGATTCTCAAGAGAACTCAAGGACATGATGAGTCGATGGGAACCTATCTTGCTATCATGTTGGGGTATTTCAATAGATTGACTTGCCCAGTTTCTGAGGACACTAAACTAAAAATTCTGATGAGGAATATTGCTCCATTTCATCAGAACCAGTTGGCTTTGGTAGACATTAATTCTATTTCTCAGCTGAAAGAGTTAGGCAAGCGTCTGGAAGCGCGGAAGGAATTTGTGGAGAGTTATTCCGCACCTTCTAGGAAGACAAGTGTTCTGGAACCGGTTTTGGCATATATTGAGGTAGACGTGGCTAGTGTTAGTGGATCGTCATTCGTCGTCTCGGAGTAGTAATCGAGATCGTTCTAGGGATATTGTTTGTTTTAGGTGTAACCAAGCAGGACATCGCGCTGTTGGATGTGCTGTGGCTCGGGGTACATTCTGTTATAAATGTAAAAAAGAGGGGGTTACTCTGAAAACCTGTAATGGCTGTAATCGTAATTTTCAGGGAAACGGATTGACGCACGACTAGGTGATTGGTGTAGTCGTGTTGGTGAGCAGACTCTAATCAACACTTTTCAGGGTGTTTTGGACTATATCTTAGAGAATGCCGTTGGCGATGAGGGGCCTTACTTGTCGGTGAACATTTTGGGTAAAGTTGTTCTAGGACTTTTGGATTCTGGGGCATCAAGGACAATCATTGGTAATCAGGGTTTAGGGATTGTTAAGGACCTTGGATTGTCTGTTAATTACAACAGAGTAGTTAGTTGTACTGTGGCAAATGGTAATAAATGTTTTAGTGTGGGTAGTGTACATTTACCTGTGTCCTTAAGAGATAAGTTTAGATTAATTGAAGCATTGATTGTTCCTGAACTTCCCCATGTACTCATCCTTGGAGCAGATTTTTGGCGATATATGGGTATAGTTCCTGATTTAAGGCGTAATGAATGGCATTTTTCTCGTGAATCTGTTGGAGTTAATGCGATAAGTCATGTTTGTGATCAGACTGTACTTAGTCCTCTGGAGCGGTCCAGACTTCAGGCAGTAGTGGATCGTAACGTGGCATTGATGGGTGATCAATTAGGATGTACAGACAGGACGGAACATGTTATTGTCACCAATAGTGAACCAATTAAGCAGCGTTTCTACAGGGTGAACCCAGTTATTCAAAAGGAAGTTGACAATCAATTAGAGGAAATGTTGCGAGTTGGTGTAGTAGAGCCGTCAACTAGTCCTTGGTCTTCTCCCACTCTCTTAGTTAAGAAGAAGGGCGGGTCATATCTCTTTTGCGTACATTTTAGGAAGTTAAATTCTGTCACGGTCCGCGATAGTTATCCACTTCCAAGGGTTTCGGACATATTAGATAAGCTTAGGGATGCTAAGTATCTATCTTCCCTAGATGTTAGGTCTGCCTTTTGGCAAATCAAAATGGCCGATGATTCTAAAGCCTATACAGCTTTCTCAGTGCCTAATAGAGGATTATTTCAGTTTTGTCGTATGCCTCTTGGGTTGCATACGCTCCAGCTCGTTGGCAAAGTCTGATAGATCAAGTTTTAGGGAATGATCTCGAACCTTACGTTTTTGTTTATTTAGATGATGTAGTGGTGGTAAGTCAAACATTTGAACAACACTTAACTCTCTTGGATGAAGTCTTCCGTCGTCTTAGGGAAGCCAACATTACCATTAGTCCGGAGAAATGTCAATTTTGTAAACCCGAGATGAAATATTTAGGATATGTTGTTGACAGGAACGGACTTCATGTCGACTGAGACAAAGTGAAGGCGATGTTAGAGATTCCCCCGCCAACCAATGTCAGGGAGGTACGTCGGATTGTCGGGACATTTTCATGGTATAGGAGATTTGTGCCAGATTTTTCAACAATTATCGCACCAATTGCAGCCTTGCTTAAGAAAAATAGTAGATTTGTGTGGACGGAAGAATGTGCAAATTCTTTCAGGGTTATTAAGGAGCATTTAGTCTCCGCCCCTATTCTTAGCTGTCCGAATTACTCTAGACTGTTTGTTATCCAGACAGATGGTTCTGGTTATGGGATAGGTGCCGTGTTGTTACAACCATATGAAGACGGTGACCATGTGATTTGTTACCTTAGTAGGTCCCTCACCAGGCAAGAACGTGTTTATTCAACTACCGAGAGGGAATGTCTTGCCGTGATATGGGCCCTTGAAAAGCTGAGACCTTATATTGAGGGTGTAGAGGTTACGGTGATTACCGACCATTATAGTTTGTGTTGGTTGCATAATTTGAAGGATTTATCAGGTAGACTTGCTCGTTGGGCTGTAAGACTCCAGCAGTTTTGTTTTAAGATTATACATCGTAAGGGCAAAGACCTCGTTTTACCAGACACTCTTTCTCGTAGTGTTCCCGTAATTGACTACGTTGATCCCTGCAATATGGATTTCTTGTTGTAGAAGCCGATTACAGATAAATGGTATGTAGCCATGTTAGAACGCGTTAGGAGAAACCGCTTAAGTATTCTTCTTATAGAGAGCAGAATGGACAACTTTGGAAGCATGTTCCTACTGAGTTTTCTGAACTATCGGTTCCTGCTGATTCATGGAAACTGGTCTTACCTAAAACCAACCGACTTCGGGTAATTGTCTCTGCTCATGAACCCCCAACTTCAGGACACTGCGGGGTGTATAAAACGTTCGCTCGTGTAGCTGAAAAATATTATTGGCCAAAGATGCGCTTTGACGTCGCTCGCTTTGTTCAACGTTGTCGTACTTGCGTGGCCCATAAAGTTACACAAGAGATGCGCACTGATAAGTTAGCCCTCCAGGCCGTGGGAAATAATATCTACTGATGTTGTAGGTCCCTTGCCAAAATCAAAACATGGAAATACATATATAAGTTTGGTGTACCTCGTGTCATTATTTGTGACAATGGACCACAATATAGAAGCCGACAATTTCTAAAACTTGCAAGAGACTATTAGTGTAAAATCAAATTTTGTGCCTCATATCATCCCCGAGCCAATCCTACTGAGAGAATAAACCGAACTCTAAAGACTGTGTTAGCTATTTACTCTTCCGACAATCACCAGCGTTGGCATGAAAATCTTGACAAAATAGCTTGTGCAATACGCATATCCAAACATGATGTCACTAAAGAAACTCCGTTTTCCGTGAATTTTGGTAGAAACATGATGTTGTCAGGTTCAGACTATGTCGCAGCTGAGCTTGTTGGAACAGAAGATGGTAAACAAACTGGCGAGAGTAGTCGTAACTTAGCCTTCAGAAAGATGTTCTCCGAGGTGCAGAAGAGATTAGAGGAAGCATCTAAGAAGACATGTAACCCGTTATAACTTGAGATGTAGGCAGATAGAATACTATCCTAACCAACCAGTATGGAGGCGGAACTTTGTGTTATCCGATGCAGCTAAACACTTTACTCAGAAATTGGCTCCTCGGTATACTGGACCATTTTACATTAAAAGGAAGCTTTCTCCTTGAACATACGAGCTTCGCGATGAACAGAGTAATTCTAGGGGCATTTGGCATGCCAAAGATCTTAAACAGGATCCTGGTGACGATTAACTTGTCTACTTGTTTTGGAAATTTTGGGAAAATTTCTTCAAGCAAGGGGGGGATTGTTACGTAATAATTTTGCCGTAGTGACTCAGTATAAATAAAAGCGTTTAAGACCGGTCAAAATATTGCTTTTATTCGTCCGTTCCGTTAGCGATCGATAACCTACCGTTTGCGCGCTGATTTTGCCTTATTATTATGTTGGGTTCTGATTTATTTTTGAAGGATGTTTGAATTTGACCTGTTGAGACGAATTGATTTATCGAATATTTTTGGTTGGCGTGCGTTGTCATTGTCGTCAACAAGGCGGGAGCGATGTGCGTGTAGAAAATTGTGTGAGGTTAACTGGAGAAGTCGTGCAGTTGTTTTTAAGGGATTTTCCACTAGTATACTGGCTTTTGATAAGCCATCCGAGTTCGGAAGTTATATGGAAATCCCTACATTGTGTTCCAGCATATTGTAGTACTGTTGATTAGTTGCTGGGATACTTCTCTCATTGAGGATTTGAAAACTTCTGTTGTTGCGTAATTCTTCGGGGTGGTCATGGTATTTGGGGCCACCCTCACAATGAAACCTTTGGTATAAGAACCCCTTTGGTTTGATAGGGTAAGCGAATTTTGTTTGTACACTAGCCGATTTCTCGTATTGTCAGACTATTGATAGATATTTTCTTCTTTTTTTTAGGGTTCTTCTTCTTGTTCTACTTCTTTTCCTTCTGTCGTATTTCTTCCTTTTGTTTTTGTTTCTTCGTGCGGCGTTCCTGTTTTGTTCTCCATTCAGTGAGATTGGGGTTATATTTTGTTGTTCTATTACGACACTAGAACACAGACCTGGTTTGACATTATGGTATCATGCCGATCATGGACATAGCATGCAGATGAACTAGTTGATGGTGCATACACGAACACTGTATTTCTGGTATTTCTATCATCAGAGTTCCAGTGGTGGAGCGAGCGCAAGGGACTCTAACTTCAGCTTCAGCTGTGGTTTCAGATAAGTGACAATTTTTGTATCTGGTTACTGTTTCATTATCAGTTATTTTTACAATAATATAAACCGTAGTATTTGATTTGAAATTAGTAAGATGGAATTTGTTAACCGAAAGTAAAGACCATTAGCCTACAATCGGGTTTATTATTATTATTCTGATCGATTGCACTTACCCTCGAGCTCGAGTGTAGTACAGATGAGACACCAACGTCGAAATTTTGAATTTTATTGAATGATAAACATCAGGTAATTATGATCGGTTCCAATTAATGTAGTGTTTGATATTGACGATTTAGTTAAATATTCTAATGATTAGAATTATTGTATTAGAGGAATATTTAAATATTTGTTTCCAGGTTATGCAGGATGTCACACGTTTATATGTACAGTTTGAATCTCTGTCCTTAAGTGTATATTTGTTTCATTTCATTTTTTTCTAGGTATATTTAGCTTAAACATGCAAAAACTGTTTGCATTAATAGAGTGCCCTATGGCATATTTTAGCGCCTTGTGCTAGTCTGTTCGCGCAAATTAAACTTATATTTTGGAACTGTTGTATGCTTATTATTCCTTTTAATTACAACATTTATTTATTTATATTTAGAAATCTAGCGCCCCCAAATTAGCAAAAAATTACTACAGCAGATATTTTAGGACGGGTAGGTGTCCTGATTATGTGTATTTAGAAGGTATAGGGGAATCTACCTGGCGCCCTTATTTTCTCTGTTTATTTATATCCGCCAAGCAAAATCTGGCATATACGTTCAAATAAAACGAACCCCCCCGTCTTCACTGAGACTACCGGACATACCTTCTCCTGCCCTTAGCATAACTAGGTAGGGTAGAAATTTGGCGTCACGTATCATTTTGGTGTGGCATTTTAGCACCAACGTGTGGCGTGGCAAAATAGTTTTTACCCAATTTCTAAGAAACGGTATAAGCTATGTTAATGAAAAAAATATGGGACCACTTCGCTACCCACCCAAACAGAATCCAGTAAAATGGTCGAAATTTCTCGAGCCGTTTCCGAATAATCGGTGAACAAACATTAAAAAAGAAAAAAAACAGATACAGACGAATTGAGAACCTCCTTCTTTTTGAAGTCGGTTAAAATGAAAGAAACAAGTGATTGTTAGCTTTTAACATGAATTATAATGTATTTAAGTATATATCACTGCTAGACTAGCCCTTGTAATTATAATCATGCAACATTACGAATACTAAAGATTAAGTAGGTATCTAAGTGAGTGCTAGACAGTTTTCCAATTATAACATATAAACTGTAATATCGATCTTTTGTATATAACTTAGTTTCTTAAGTAACAGGCACCTAGTGCTAAACTATTAAATTCACTTTAATATATATATATATATATATATATATATATATATAACAACGATTGACTAATATTATTTACTTGTACGTCGCAGCCAGGCCGTAGGAGTGCGGAGAAGATTGAAATAATCAGGTTGCTGATAAATTAGACAAAAAAATTACTGAGATCCTGGAAAAACATGACGAAGTGAAGAAACAACATCAAGAGGAAATCCAACAAAGGTTAGTGGAATCTTTTGATGAAAAACGTAAAATTTAATTAGGGAACCTTGTAACTAATATCGAAGAAAAACAACAAAATTTAATTGGAGGATTATCCTCGAAATTTGAATTAACAAGACAGAGTGAATCTCATGAATTATAAGAAAAGAGACAAACTGATAAATTAAAAAGACAACAGCAATTTGAATAGTTAATGCAAATAGTATCGCAAGTTAATGAAACGGTTAATGAAATAATGCAAATAGTGGAATCAGACATAAAAGAGATAAACGACGACATAAAGATCCTAAAAAGTAATGTGGAGACTCTTAAAACCAAAGTAGAGGACATCGATTCCATCCAGAGCCAGGTGAAATTTGAAATGGGTTCAATTCAAAACACCGTTCAAGATAAAATCAGTGCTATTCAAAACAAAGTAAAAACAGAAATTAAAAAAAAATGCAACAGGACTTACAGCGAGGAAAATACCAAAACACCATAAATACCAAAGTTTCCATTAGCAAACCATCCACATTTGATGGCAGTTCTTGGCCCATGTATAAACGGCAAATTTGAAGCCCAGAGTTACCAGAGAAAACTAAAGATCAATTGGCCACACAAAGTTTCATAAACGACATCAGAGATGTGGAAGTACAAAGAAATCTAAGACTTGGTGGACTCAAGAAAAGTAATGAAGCTTTGCTTCAGGTTTTGGAAGTAGAGGCAATCATAAACATGTCCAAACCGAGGGTACGAACAGTTTCCTTCAGCGAGAAAGAATGAGAACCATCCCTTCAGGCAATGTTGACCGGTATAAGCAAACTACTGAAACAGCTACAGAGAACGGACACCAGAAGAGCATGTTACCGTTGTGAACGGACAGGACACTTCCAAAGTGACTGCAGAGTGCGGCTATCTAAACGATCACCGACCAGGGGTAACCAGCAAAGCAACTACATGTCCAGGGACCGTCAACTAGTCAGCATAAGGGGGCGAATACTGACTAATCCTCCACCAGTCCCCAAAGCATTATAAATCCGGGGATTCTGCGAAGATAGTAGTAGCCTAGTCACCAGGAGTACCATAAATGACGCGCGAATTACCATCACCACTGACACCGGTGCCACTGTGTCCATTGTCACGTCCAGAGTTTTGAAGTCATCGGAAATTCGACTTGCTAACAACAACATCCAGCTAAAAAGTGTGACCGGCGAGTCCATGTCAATACAGGGTGAGTTAGATGTCGTGCTACAGATAGGGGACAACATAATCCGACATAGGGTGTTAGTAGCGGAGATTGAGGACGATTTTATATTGGGTATGTACCTAATCAGCCAGCATGGGTTCATGTTCGACTCGAGGTATGATGTTCTTCGATTCATAAATGAGGAATTTGTATGGGCACGGCCCGTCAACAGCTCAGCGACCTCCATAAAAATTGTAGCAAAATCCAGAATTCCCTTTCGAACGGAACAAATTATTCAGTGGCAGTTAGAAACAAATCTTGAGAGCTGCATTGGAAGGGTGGAGCTCGTACATTCAGCTCATGACTACTTAGTTGGACGGTCTATAGTTAAAACCGGACGAGATATACTAATTTGAGTCCTGAATATGTCCAACAACGACATCCGAATGGCCAATGGTCAAGAAACAATAGACGCCATCATCAATTGCGAAGAAGTGTACCAGACATCGGTGAAGGAGAAAGGACTCAGTAAAGAGTTTCTACAACAGTTTGCCGACCATTTGAAACACCTTACACCAGAGGAACACAAGAAAGCCAGGCAATTTATGGTGAATCACTGGCAAATTTTTAATAGTCCAGATGGTACTACCTGTCGTACAAACATCATTTCAACACCGAATAGATACTTGGAAGGCTCAACCCATCACAATACCACCTGGGCAGTCAAGGGAAACATCGAGTCCATGTCACAAAATGGAGTATTGAGCCATCCACCAGCCCATGGTCTGCTCCCGCTGTGTTAGTTAAAAAAAGGATGGGACCACCCAATTTTGCGTGGATTGTAGAAAGTGAATGACTTTACGACGAAAGATAGCTATCCACTAACCCGAATCGATGACACTCTGACGACCCCAGGGTTCCGTTGGTTATCCACACTAGACCTAAAGAGTGAATATTGGCAGGTTGGTCTACATGAAAACGACAGAGAGAAGACAGCGTTCTTCACCAGTAAAAGGCTGTTTCAGTTCACGATCATGCCCTTTGGGTTATGTGACGCCCCTGTTACATTTGAGAGGCTAATTTAGTATGTATTGAGCCGGTTGACACGGAGAACATGCTTGTATACCTCGACGATATTCTGGTCATGGGTCATATATTCGACGACCATTTGAAGAACCTGAGCTATTTTCCAGAATTAAGAATGCCAACCTGAAACTCAACCTGAAAGTGTTTCATGTTTCAAAAAGAAATAGATTCTTGCGCCACGTCGTTTCCGAGTCAGGAATCCACACCAACAAAGACAAGATAGCAGCCATTCGTGATTGGCCGGTCCCGACAGACAAGCATGAACTACGTAACTTTTGGGGCTCTGTTCCTACTACAGACGATTTGTTGAGTGATTTGCCACCATTGCCTCGCCTCTTCAATGGCAGACACTAAGAAAGAGACCTTTCGTTGGAATCAGGATTGCGATACATCATTCAGACGACTGAAGGCGGCACTATGTTGCACAATAGATAAGTTCATCTTAGACTCCGACGCCAGCAATACAGGTTTGGGGGCCGTCCTATCCCAGGTGCAAGAAGGTGAAGAGAGGGTGATCGACTACTACCGCCGTGGATTTTCGAAACAGGAAAGAGATTATTGCGTCACCAGAAAAGAACTTTTTGTCATAATAAGGGCTGTAGACCATTTTTACAAATACCTCTATGGTCGCCATTTCCTAACCCGAACAGATCATGCCGCCCTCAAATAGCTGCAGAAATAACGACCCCGGAAGGACATCTGGTCAGGTGGATGAAGAAATTACAGCAATGCGATTTCAAGGTCGAACACCGCGCCTGCCGATGCCCTGTCAAGAAAACTCTGTAGAGTAGAATACGGACCTTGTCTGAAGACGGAACAGCGAGAGGGTACCTTCATCTGACAGATCCGAGTGCAGACCAATGAAGACTGGACAACGGAACAGTGAATCCAGGACCAAATGGCTGATCCAGACATTGAACCAATCCTGTCAGTTAAAAAGAGAGGGGCACCCAGGCCACGATGGGACGAAGTAGCTAGATACTCGGGAGTCCTGAAATCGTTAAGGGTCCAATGGGAAAGGTACCAGCCATCCTGACCGAAGTACATAATAGGATTACCGGAGGTCATGAATAAAACCTTGGATGAAATTCTGTACTACTGGGTAAATTACTTCGAAGACGTCAGAACTTGGTGAATATCTTGGTTATTTTCAAAACTATTGCAATAAGAAAAAACGGGTCGATTTTTGTTTCGACGGGGAATTTTTTTGAGGTGAATTAGCGCTTGTGCGCGTTCAACATAAGCAGGCCAATTCAATGACCTTGAGATTTGAGATAGGGACAATAAGTGTTGTCGTATATCATTTGAAAGCCCTTTTTACAGACTATACCGTCATAATAAACATTTTTATTGCAATTCCTGTTCATGTAGTAAAACCGGATTATAAAATTAAAAGTTTTTAGTGCATAGAAACGTATTATAAAGAAGTTCTTTTATATTATTTCTCTTAAACCATCCTGTTTCACCGCCGTACCCTGTAATAACACACAATACAAGAAAAAGATTAAATGTAAACATTCATTTATTTTACATCATTTTTTTCTGATATTTACAGCAACTTTGTTTATCTGTTTTAACCTTTATTCGATCATTTGAAGCATTGTACACATTTATCTGTCAAATTATTACTTGACTAATTTTTTGAAAATTTAAAAGATAATTATGGTATACACATTGCAAGAGTGTGTTGAGCAGGTAAGTCTTTATTACCAAAATCAAATTTCTGCTCGATCTGCTGCAAGGGTTTTTAACCAAAATCATCCTGAACGTAACCTTCGTCATAAATACGTATGAGTTGATTTTAAAATTTGTTGAGACGGGCTCAGTAATGATAAAAAAGAGGTCCGATTGGAATTGTAAATGATGAAGGGGTAGCTTTGGCTAAGTTGGGCCATGTCCAACTTATACCAAACACGCAGTCTGTCCAGCAAATTTCTGCAGCTTCCGGTATTAGAAAAACTAATGTTTTGAGAATTTTGCATAAGTGCAAAGTCTATACGTACAAAATTAAATTACTTCATGAATTGAATGAAGATGATTGGGATCGAAGGCAAGAGTTTTGCGAAATTATGACCCAGCGTATGATCGAAAACCCGAATTTCCCCCTCGAAACAAAAATCGACCTGTTTTTTATAATTGCAATAGTTTTGAAAACAACCAAGACATTCAATACAAATGTGTCATCTACGTATCTTTCATCTACGTAACTTAACCACAACTTGGGTTGAAGAACTGTTGTTTGGAGGCCCTGGGTTTCGATGTGTTCCATGAATAAATTGGCTAGGATTGGGGACAAGGGCGAGCTCATTGGGGCTCCCTCGACTTGTTCATATCTTTGGCCTGCGTAGATGAAATAGGTGTTCGTCAGGCAGTGTCTCATTAACTCATTGATGAGGTTCGGCGGGCGGTATTTTTCTTCAATGTACTGTAGGGCTTCTCTGATTGGCTAAAATATCTTCGTTGGTGAGATGCATGTTCCGTATAATTTCTAAAAGATGTTTTTAGTTCTTGAAATATGATTTCATCTGTTCCACATGTGGTTGGAGTGTGTTGGCCAGGAATTTAGCTAGTTTTTGGGTTGGAGAGGCAATCGAACTGACTATAGGCCGTGGGGGAGCACCGTATGTGTATCTTGGGAAGACCATAGAGTTTACGGCAACTTCATGTCTTTTCCCTAGGGATAATGTATGTTTGTGTTTTCTCATCAATCGGCGTTTATTTTAGTTCTAGCAGTTTTTTCCAAGTACTTTGTGGGGTCGTTGTAATTGGTTTGTATGTATCACCGAGTAAATTTCAAATATTCCTGTCATAGTCATCTGTATTTAAGAGTACAGTGGCGTTACCCTTCAGCTGGTAGAATCATGATAGACTTGTCTGTTTGTAAACTCTTTAAGGCTTGGTATTCGTCTCTGGTGAGATTGTGTTTAGCAGGTTTTGCTTTATTGAGGATGTTATCGCGACTTCTACTGCGCATATTAGCTCTTCGACTGGATTCTCGTATACGCAATTGCATAATTAGAGCCCTTGGCTAGGATTGCCATCTCCGTTGTTGTGAGGGTTCTGCTTGAGAGGTTGTGTACTGGGAGAGTGAGAATGGGTTGTCTAATTATTCGAGATTTCTGCTGACTCCTTAGTTTCTCAATTTTTCTTTTTTTTTTTGGGCTTGAGTTTTGTTTTCGGCATCTGTTTCGGCTCTAAATTCTGCTAAAGTGTCGATGCTATTAATTATTATTTATTAAGTTTGTCTCTTATCCTGTAAATTAGGTCTCGGAGAAGGGATTTACTTGCTTTTCTTAAGATTTTCCCTGTTGCTTTGGTCTTAGTGTGAACATGTAATTTGCAGCAGGTGGGAATCAGGTCTTGGTCTCGACAACGACATAGGAAGATCAAATCGCAGAGGAGTTTCGATTTCTCGGACCATAGTTTTTCAAACTTCTTAACGCCTAATAGTACTTTCTCCCGGTAGAGGCGTAAAGCGGAGGCACAGCCCAGGAACGGTCAGTTTGTGCAACGTAACCAAGCAGTGAAGTCCACACGAAGATGAATGAGAAGTCATCGAAACGTAGACAAGATTGTTATATATATATATATATATATATATATATATATATATATATATATATGAATTGGGCTAGATAATTGGTAAGAACCGCGTCTAACTTTCTGAATCGAAATTTTGGCTCCTGCTTTGGAGCTATTATCAAGAGACAAAAAGAAAAACTACAAATAACATATGGTCTAGTTCGAACTCGGACCCTCAATCTGTCGTTTCTCTATTTCAATAGCGTCACGAATCTTAGAGGTCCTAAGTAAATAGAGGGATATGATGGTTCTGCTCTCCTCCTTAATAGATAGTGTCCTGTTTGTGTATATGATGCATTGCTAGGGCCGAAGTTGGATTTTTTGCGTACTTATAGGGAGTGTTCATATACACGATGATGGTAATGAATCTGGGTGATAACTGTTATGTTTAAGAATTTGTTGAAGGTTATTCAGTTTGTTTTGTTTGTTATCAATATCTGTGAGTCGAAGAGATCTAAGAACTAAAGTTTTCATGACAGAATTGAGCTGGGCAGGATGATGGTGTGACTGAGCATTAAGATATCGATATATGTGGATTGACGAAATGTGAATATCTACCATTATTAATTTTTTCTATAAGGATATCTAGAAACGGAAGAGGAGAGTTCGACTCTATATCCATAGTGAACTGGATATTTGTATAAGTATGATCTTAGTGAATACTAATTACACATTTGTTGTCTATTGCTTTTTCCCTTCCTTCTGTAGGAACGCATTTGATTGTGAAATTAGTAGCTTTGGTGTTTCCGTTGTTGTGTTTTCCGACTTCATTCTTAAAGGTTAGTATCGTGTTCATTAGTTATTCTTGAAGCTTTTCTTCTAGTAGGTTATGATATTGTTGCAAATTTTCTTTCACGTTATTGTTACTGTTAGTGGGCGTCTTCATGTTTGGTTTAAAACATTCCAGTTTCGTATTAAAGAAAAATTTCCTCTAACATAAGCTTGATAGAGCTGAATTTATCTAGCGTTCTACATAAATGTATAATTGTAAAAGGAACTAGATTGTCCTTTGAGTCAACGTAAACCATTGTACTCTGGAATCGTTGCTAAACTGGAATTAGTACATCATGTAACACTGAAAAGGACTGATGTTTAGTTTAAATATTACGATTTGATTTGATTAAATGTAGACCATGTATCAAGATTTAAATATTTGTTTCTATGAGAACATAAAATCTAAGACAAGTTTGATATGCATTCAATGTGCTATCTTTTGCAAAATACCCTTGCAGCTAGTAACACATAAGCCCACATTCTTCATTTATTTTTCAAGGTAAATGAGTAATTAATCAAGCTTTGTTGAGCTATTTGCCGTTTAACTAGTCTTTAGTCAAATCAACAGCTTCTAAATAGTTTGTAATTCCTACAGGGGCGTACCCAGCCTTTAGTTTAGGGAGGGGCAAATTTGACAAAAAAATTGTCCTAGAGGGGGGCAAATCGGAGAAAAATTGTCCTAGAGAGAGCGACAAAAATGTTTTGGTCTAGCGGGGCAATTCTGTTTATTTCTCTAAGTTCTCCGTTTGACATAAATTCTTTGAATAAAAATTTAAGAAAAATCTAATATCAATTTTGTTTTTTTTACAGTGAGAAATAGTAAGTGAACGTATTCCTTTGCTTCATTTATTTCTTGCCTAATGTTGTTGGTAGGCATCATCGGACCATCTATTATTATTTACAGGTCTTTTTTGTGTATAGGTTGCTAAAAAATCTATAAAATTAAACTAAATGCTAAATTAATCAATTTTTACACTCTTTAAGTAATTCCTGAACAATTTCATAATGTTTCAATTTATTTTAGATACTGAAACTTACTTGCTCTTAATTTTAAACTAAGTCTTTGTGGTGACATTTGAACGATTTGTCTGCCACCACCCGCACCTCCTCCTTCAACCTTTTGATCAAACTCGCTTCTAGAACCGTCAGCAAGACGTCTGCCATCCCCAGTACTTAGTTCTTGCACTTTAGTAAGTTGTAAGTTTTGAATTTTACTTTAGTATATTGATGGGGTCAAGAACGAATTCGTCCGGACATTGGGTATCTTGCCCATATTCTGATGAACGTTGAAAACATGGAGCACTCCCATTAAAATTCTGAAATTATACATACTTTTGTGATTTAAAAAATGTTGTGGGTAAAATAAAATAACAGAAAAAACACTTACAGGATCCAAACACCAGGCACAAGAAGGGGTTTGTATGCATTCATGGCACCTTCCTTTGGAAATACAGGGGTCAAGCGGAAGGAATGTTTGCGTCCTTCCAATAGTACAGACTATATATAAAAGAAATATTTGGAGAACAAGTTTCAGAGAAAGCCTTTCCATTTTTCTAAAAATGAAAAATCTTTGTTTAGCTCATACTCTATTAAAATTTTAAATGATTAAAATCCAATTTAAAACGCTAATTGAGTGTACTTTCGGTGGCCTTAGCGCCAATGCCCTTACCACTTGTTTAAATGTACGTTCACTCTGCCTTCATAAATAATTCGCTTAACTAATATACGGGCGTTTGATTGGTTTTTCTTGAACATTTCATAACACATAAAAAGTGTGGTAAACACATTTTTATTTCTTAATTAATCCGTGTTTAAATTGTAATCTCAAATTCATGGCTTTGTAGTTTTTTGAGAGAGCGACATATTTAGTACAATGCTCCCATTTCTTTCATAGACGTTTTTTGGTTTTATTTTAAAGTATGTAAATTAAGTTTGAGAGTCAGGAGTCAGGTGGATATCTCTTCAAAAAAACTTTTAGTCCGAAATTACTACTGCAATGAGTTTGTCCGGCGGTCAGAATTTATTTTTCGATACATATAGGTACAACCATATGCTATCGCTTATGAAACCGACTACCCATATAATTCGAAGCGAAAGCTTCACGGGGGCCCACATTTACACATTTGAAAATGTAAGAAAATTGGATGAGTTGAAATTTAATTGTTTCACACCGACACCACAGATCATCTTGAGTACTGTGTAAGATACATTATGAGTTCCTTCTTTTATAGAATGTCAATAATATATAGGAAATAAACTAATTTTACATGTAATTAAAATAGAAAACCTGCACAAAATTTGCTTTTCTAATAAAAACTCAAATTCTCTCTTTGCCATATATTGCATTACGGACTTGACATATGTCAGATGTCAGAAAAAACGTTAATAATTTCATAGATCTTTTGTTCAATTTTCTGCCGCATTTACAATTCATCGGATATGAGCTTCAACTTGCAAGTTAATAATTCAACAAATTTTATTTGGCATTTATAGAAATTTAAATTAAGAATTAAATTATACATTAGGATAAATACTTGTGTCATAACAAAATAGTGACAATTATTTTATTTTTCCTGAGAGTTTTAACCATTACTAATGATAACACAAGGAAATAGAAACAGAGCAGGAAATAACAAGAGACGGGAAGCATAATTCGTAAAAAGATTTCGCTTCCATCATTCAGTCTCAAATGACTGCCGCTCTTTTTTTTATTAAGTATATGGGTACAACCCATATTTTGTACAAATGCTCAGCAATTATTTTTGCATCCAAGAGTCAAACTGTCCGATAAATTGATCGCTGCGTTTTTACAAACCTAAAACTTAAGTAAAGACATTTTAACGCGGTTATGCTTTGTGAGTAAGACATGCCGGACAAAAAAACATTTTTTAGATTAGATCTGTTAAATAACATGATATCTTATTTTCCGTCAAAAGTTATGAATTTAACAGTCAGGCCGACAAAAATAACATAAAAATAATCAAATAAATAAATTTAAAAAAACAAAAAACCGACTTCAAAAGAAAATTAACTAAAAAGCATGAAATAATGTATGCTACAACAATTAAATACTTTTTATGAAGAAAGATAGTAAGTGAAAATCTTCTGGGAAGTACATCGATGAGTAAAACTTACCAGTATATCAATTTTTTAATCATCCTCTATGCTAAATAACCATTTTTTGAGATAGTTTGTAACCATTCTGGAAATTATAATTTGTTTCCACCTTATATGTCAGCTAACATGTTTTAATCATACTGTATAACTGTAATGTTGCTTTGCCCCATGTTTCGGATATTGCCAATATGCAACAACTCATGTTCTAACTTAAAAATAATGTAGAACATTTTTTTTATCAACACTATTTAATTATATTTCAACTCTATCCTCTATATCAACTACCTACGTTTTGGCCAACCAGTTAGACATTTTTTTACCAGCCTGTTTAAATATAAATCGATTAATTTCCAAGAAATTTCATCAAAACTGCAACTGCTTATGGAGCATCCTATGTAACAATTTTTAAAGAATAAACTACTAATACTACCTCTGCTCCTCTCTATATTTCAAGTATCCCATCTGTGCAACTGATTAGAATTACGCTATTTTACATTTTTTCATCATATTTTTTAAAGCTCAGTATAAAATATATTTTCTCTTCATTTAAACCATCCTTCATTTTCAATTTTTTTAACCTTGTTTGAATCACACTGTGTAACTATAACTTGACTTCGCCCCATATTTCAGGTACTCCATATATGCAAGAGCTCATGCTCTACCCTATATAACAAAATTCTTCTATTTTTTTACCAACACTGTATAATTATTATTCTACTCCACGCTATATTTCAACAATCTTGTATATGCAACTACTTACGGGCCACCCAATATAACATTTTTTCACCAGTCTGTATACTAAGAATTCTAGTCCACCCTATATTTCATTTATCCGGTATGTGAAACTGTTTGTGGATCATAACATTCCTTTTAATATTTTTTAAACCTTCCCTTATAGCTGTAATCATACACTGCTACATATTTCAACTATCCTATAATAAGTTACTTGAAAACTTGTGAACTACTTTATAAACAATTTTTTTTCAACCCATTTTATTACTTTAATAATAGCTCAAGAAAATTCAAACATCCTAACTGCTTACATTAATTTTTATCCACCCTGTATAAATGTAATTCTTCTTTATCCTTCATTCACCCACATTGTATATGCAACTTCTTATGACCCTAACAATATAACATTTTGTTATCCACCCTGCATACATATAATTCAACTACCTGATATATACAACTGTTTATGGTCCACTTAATATATCTTTTTCGAACCACCCCGTATGACTTCCCCCTTATTTCAACCAGATTGTATATATGCAGCTACTTACGGACCATCTAATATACCTTTTTTTCAAGATTTCTTAAATATATGTAAGTCAACTCCGTTATAAGTTTTACCTATCCTATATATGGAACACTCTTTAAAATTACACTTTAAATTTTTTAAACGAAACATGTTACATTGGCATATTTCGAATTTTGAATGAAAGCTAAGCTGATGCAAGTATCTAAAATTTAGTGCATGCCGTGTATTACCGAAAAGTATTTTTTCCCCTAAATCTGCCGTTTCTGTCAATTTATGGAGATAAAATGTATGCCACATTTTATAAATCAAACTATAAGCTTTGCAACAAAAAAAAGATTATAAAGAATATTTTTTTCTCTAAATAATATGCATAAGAACGTTTTCCGTTTGAGTTCAACTTATGAAGACACACTGTTATAGAAACCAAATGAGAACCTCCACCTTGAAGTTGATTAACTGACATTTATTGGAATTTATTGCCAATCAACTTTTAAATTACATCTTAACAGAACTGAAGAAACTTTAATTTGTAATCAAATTAAAAAAGTAACATGGAATAATTACTGCTTATGTTTTAAATCATGTAAATCTGTTTGCGAAGAATAACTTTTTTCTCTTAAAATTATTAATTAATAAAGAAATCGTTTCATTTATGAATACACACTGTATATACATATTAACTGACATTTATTTTGCTTAATTCATCCTATTCACAATTTACCCCAAGTTCAAACAGTTAATACCAGCAACTCCATCAAAGCTTATAATACCGACGAATCCACCAAGCCATAAGGATAAGAAAATAGGTAAAAAATTTTTCCCCATTCTCTAAGAAACTATACAAGCTATGTTATTGAAAATAATTTGGTCAAGTGCGAGTTGGACTCGCACACTAAGGGTTCCGTACCACCTTCAAGATTCTAATAATCCAGTTTCAGACAAGCAGGGAATGAGTGCATTTCCTTATATTTGCGCTAATATCTTTTAAAGGACGCGTTTTAAATTTATAAAAAATATACACTTTCATTTTTATTAATATCTTTGAAACCAATTATTAAAAAATTATGAACAAAATATATTTTTATTGCTCACAATGCAACCTTTCATTTGATATGGGTACATGATGGGTTTGAAAAAAGTTGATTTTTTATTTTCCGTTTAATTCTATAATTTACCCCCCCCCCCCAATTAATATTAGCGTTTTCTTTTTATTTTTCCTGTAAAGTCAAATGAGTTTCACAAATGAAGGGAAACAAGATATGTTAAAAGTAACAAATTTGATAGAAACTGTACAAAAATAACAAGTGCATAAAACATTATTTAAAATTTATGGTGAACATTTGGCTATGTTTTGTGCTGTTTGAAAATCCAATGTAAAGTATAGAAGCAAAATGTAAAAAGGTATGAGAAATAACTTATTAGCAAAGGTACAACTAAATTCCAGAAATTTCAAATTAAAAAAACATTTTGTTATTGTTTTTAGATATATCAACTTATCAAGTTTCGTCAGATATGGAGTTGCCACAAACTGGCATCTGGAGGGCGTTTAAAGAATGTGGTTGAAAATGTTACACATTTTCCAGAAACTAAATACAGGTGATCTGGATAGAAAAATAATTTAATCAAGTACGAGTTGGACTCGCATACTAAGGGTTCCCTACCACGTTTGAGGTTTGATACAATGTAGATAAATCAAGGAATATATTTTTCTAATACTCCAGTTTTAGAGAAGGGGAATAAGTGGATTTTCTTATATTTTTCCTTAATATATTTTCAAGAAAATGTTTTAAATTTAATAAAAATATATACTTTTATTTCTCACAACGAGTGTTTTTACTTTACTACATGATGCGCTTGATTTTTCCAAAAATGTTTATTTAAATAATTATTTTTGAAAATAAGTACAAAATATATTTGTATTGTTCATAATGCCTCTCAAAATGAATATTAGGGTTTTCTCCTTATTTTTCCTGTAAAGTCCAACTATACCGCTAATTTTTCTCAAAATTTTTAGTCTTATAGATTCAGAAATAAAAGGTATGATTAATGTTTTTTTTATTTTTTGTTGATATCTTTTAAACAATTTATTATAAAAATATAAAAAGAATATAGTGATATTCCTCATAATTATCCCTTTCATTTGATATCTAACATGATAATTTAATTTTTATTGTTCGTTTAATTATACAATTTGACCCCCCCCCAAATTAATATTAAGGTTACCTTATTAATTCCTGTAAAGTTCAGATGAGACCCAATACCCCAAATTTTAAAAAAAGTTCTTGTTTTTTTGCAAATACGGGGGAATAGGTATTTTTTATATTATCTTTTAAATATATTTGTATTTCTCATAATGAGCCGTTTGATTCGATATATTACATGATGCGTTTGAAATACTTGTAATTTTATATTTTCCATTTAATTCTGTAATTTGCACCCCCAGATTAATATTAAGGTTTCTTCTCATTTTCCGGGAAAGTTCAGGGGAGGCTCTATATATCTATTTTTTTCCTAACTTTAGACCTTAGATAAAGGGGGGATGAATGGGTAAATTATTGTATATTTACTATTAAATGACAAAATAAATATTTTCCGTATATTGGATATGATGAAGTTTTGGAATTGTCTGTCAAATAGGGATAATACTGAAGATTTTTTTGGAAACCATTATTTAGACTGACAAAAGCACTTTTTTAAACTAAGGGTTCTTCAATAGAAACAATGAACACATTTGTAATCAGAATAACCCTAACCACTTTAGGGAAGTTAATCCACAAGTTCGTTTTCTTTTAAATGTATGGCCTGGAATTTGTAATGATCAAATACTCGGACCTTATTATTTCAAGGGGAATTTAAATGTTGAAACACATCTTAATTGCTTGAGAACTCAATTTGAAGAATATGTCGATGAGTTGTCTCTTGTAAATTATAACTGATATTGGTTTTAACATGACGGGGCCCCTCCACATAACACTAGAGCTGTTTGTGACTATTTAGATACAAGATTTCAACATTGGTGGATATGAATATTTTCGGAAGTATTTTTTTGGTTTATTTTTTCACTTTTGCAACAATTTTGATTATTTTCAAACATATTGTATCTTGTGTACAACTTAATTACAGCACTTTTTCTTCTTGAACTTTGGTCTAAAATAAGTACTTTCAAAGTTTGAGGCTAATAAAGACAAAGAAACGATTTTTTTTATTTGACTGCATATCGTAATTATTCTTGTTAAGATATTTCTCGCAAAAATTAGCCTGCCTCTCAAACAACAGCCATCTTAAAATAGATGCGCCCTGATCTAAAAATGAGGTTATATGTTTAGTATATAGTAATTTCACTAGTCGGTTTAGTCCAGTTTCGCGCTGAGCTGACCATAAGTGCACGCCGGAACCGGCTAATCGGGAAGCTAGCTCGGCGCTGATATATACATTTGTGTTTATTTGATTATTATATCCTAATTTATTAAGGCGGTAAAATCTAGTTTGAAAAACAAGTAGAACTATTTAGTTTCTTTTTATGAGTTCCTTCACCTTTCGTTCTATATAGAATTAAGAATGTAGGAAAACTGAGTTAGTATAGTTTAAGAAAGCTTTCAGTATATCAACATTCCAATCATAGCATAAAAATGATGCAGAGAACGAATTTTTATGTAGGATAATTTGCAAATCAACAATTATCGGTTACAACTTAATGACAATATAATTTATAGTTTTTTAAACTAATATAATTTTTACTAAAAACACAAGTACTTTTTCTTACTAATAATAAAAATAAAGTAAGTAAAATAACAATACCGTAATTCATCCAGATACAGTCACCTTATTATAGCCAACAATAAATGTTAATGTACCTACTGTAATTTAACAATCAGACTAATTTTTATGTTATCACTTTAACATTGTAACTCTGATAACCTCCAGACGAATTCGTATACACTATCTACGATTGCTGAATCTACCAAATTACATTTCAACCGATTAATTGTGTATCTTTGAAGTCATTCTAGTAGTCATTGTAAAATATTATATGCAGGAGACCTGTGCAATTTTAACACCTTATCTAAGAAATTGTGAAGTAGTATAATAACCTTAGTCAATAGGTCTGTGATGTACTCAGTTAAAGTCTATTAATTTTTATGATAGGTCACTTATAGTATGTTTATAAGAAAGAAAAAAATTTGCGTAATTTTGCAGTTTAGCATTACATTCATTAAAAACTATTGTTTTATATTATATTATCATTCTTTATTGTTAGGACCACATTGGTCCATCATTATGATTTTAATATTGTTCACTTTAAATGTTTAATTATTAATTATAAACAAATTGCAATCGTCACGATTAATAGTTGATATATTTTGTTACATACTGAGAGTCAAATAATCAGCTGTATTGAATTAAAAAGAGCCGCAGTCATATGAGACTGAATGATGGAAGCGAAAGCTTCTTACGAAATATAAGTATCGTTTCTCGTTATCTCCCTATTTCTTTGTGTCATTCTTTGTAATAAACATAAATTTCAGGAGAATTAAAATAATTGTTACTATTTTGTTCCATCTCAAGTATTAATCCTAATGTGTATTTAACTCTTAATTTAAATATCACTGCAAAGGAACATATTTTTAATTACAATATCAAATTTGTTGAATTCTAATATTTCAAACATACTTCACTTATTTAATTTTCTGGTAATATATAACGAGGTCACTGAAATTATAACAGATTAAATTATAAGACATTACTTAAGAAGATATTGTTTAAACATCATGGCATCACCAGAGTATTCTTCAAAATAGCTGTTATAATATAGTTTGATTCCATACAAAATGCATTCAATTAGGGTGGAGCTGTTGTAGGAAGAAGGTGGATTTTAAATAGAACAGAAGTTTTTAGAATATTTCATAGATATTTAGGAAAAATATACACATATATTTTACATGCCTTGGTTTGAAGAAAAAATCAAAACCGGTGGCTTAACATTAATATTATTTTATATTTAGCAATTCGCATCATATCCTGTTTCTACCCCAGCACGATTCTGGTCACTTCTTGAACATGTTATTTAGTGCCCTTGGCTGGACACTTTTTCAGTTTAATCCCCATATAAGTTTTGCGGAGTTCTAGCTTATCATATTTGTGTTGTCGCTACCATCTACAAACTAGTCATTTTTGTGCTTTTCTGACATATATTAAGTCTCTAATTTAAAATATCACACAGAATTTGAATGTTTGTTAGAAGGAAAAGCAAAATGTGTGCAGTTATTGTATATTAATCGGATGTTGTAATTGTTTTTTAACTACTAAGTTATTAATTTTCTATAAACCAAAAGGCTCTTATTAGCTTACCTGGTTCCTGTTTCTTATACAAAAAAAGTCGTATGGATATTTAAAGAACAAGGTAGTGTGGTGCCGATCAGAACGAAATGTCGAATCAAATGCAATTTAAGTATTTGCATTTCATTTTCATACTCATCTATTTTCATCTATGTAACTGAGGGCCTCCGTTAAGAACCTTCGCTTCAAAAATACTAAAATCTTATCGTTAGAAACATTGCTATTTCATTTTTCTACCAGTTCCGTCGCAGACTGAGTGGTTGATGCAACCGTATACTTAATACTATCATACTGCTGTCACCCATAAGCGTTTTGTTTGAGCCCTTTTAAGGGCATATAATTTCTAAAGGGTGCGTTTTAGTACACATGTTAATGGGGACTTTTGGGCTTATTTTATATTATTATATACACAGCAGAAATTTGGATCCCTATTTTAGAAACACCCTGTATGTATTAAGAAAGTTTTGCATATGATTCCAACTTAGGTGGATCCACTATATTGTAGACGATTTGAGTATCATCTTTTATTAGGTCTGTTAATTATATGGACATATATTTAATAGTGATGTGATTATTATTTATTACTTGTGATGTGGCATGATTAGATGCATCTTATATTTGTAGTTACTTCTATTTTAGATATTTTCAAAAATAGAGGTATTTTACTTGTAAGCAAAATTCGTATTAGCTAACAAACCTTATACAGTTGAAAAAGTTACATGTAATAATTACAGTATACGTTTCTGACCATGCAAATCTTTATAGGAAGCATAATTTTTTTGTAAATATTATTCATCAAAATGTTTTCCATTTGAAACCAACTTATGAAGTCACTACGTATAGAAAACAACTGAGAACCACAATCTTGTAGTTGATTAATTGACATTTATTTTGATTTAGTTCTAAGATATATTCAATTTATTACAATTTTTAGTGATACAGCATAATTGTATACAGTTTTCAATTCTAATAGACTTTTATTACAATTTAAGATATTATAGAAAATAAAGAGTGATCAACCTTGTTAACAGTTAAAAAAGTGGCATGTAATGATTATAGTATACGTTTTAGACCATGCAAATCTATTTATGAAGAATACCTTTCTATCTTAATATTATTCATAAAAAAAATCGTTTGATTTATGAAGACAAACTGTATATACATACTAATTAAGAATCTTTATTTATTTTGATTAATCCAATTTCTTTTCAATTTATTATACCCCAAATTCCCAAACTGATGTATATTCCTACTCTTTTCCACAAATAACTAAAAATAAATTTTATTATTATGCAAAAAATCAATTATCTCATGGGGGCAGGTGGGGAAATAAAATTATTGGTCCTTTATTCGTGGAAGAAAATTTAACTGGGGAATTGTATTTGGACTTATTATAAAATGTAATGAATCCCCTTATAACCGAATCTAGAAAACCAAATAAATCAAGATGGAACTTTGTTGCTAGACGAACAAAGCCTACTTTTTCAACAGGACGGATCACTGTGGTGTAAAAAGTCAATCTCGGGATATTCCTGAACTTAGACGTAGAATAGTGGAAGAGTGTGAGCTGCTGACTCATGAAAAAGTGCGGCAGAAATTCGAGCTGAGACTTTACCATTGTGTTACCAACAATGGCTGACATTTTGAACATCTAATTTAAGTACAAGGTAATTCTAATGTAAATACAATGTAAATAATAATTATTTTAATTTGAAAGTTTAAACTGGCATTACTCTGTAGAAAATAATATGATTTTAAAAACTTATGTCTCAAAAGATTGGCAAAAAAGGGACCTTTAAAAAGAGGTATCAAATGATACCCATTGTATTTAAACATTTATAAGTAATATTCACCCCGGTCCGGCTTAGGGTTGAAACTGTTGGGTGATCGATACGTGTAAAATATGTCCCCCGTTGATATAAATTAACGTGTTTATATATATATATATATATATATATATATATATATGAACAAGTGTAGGTTCCAGGTGAGAACCTCATCTGAATTCATTATATACTCGACGTTCGACTCCTGCTTTGGAGATATTATAAAGAGACAAAATCAAAGTTGTATTTTTGAAATAGAATGCCCTGTATATTATTACATTTTCGGTATCTATGATAAAAATGATAAGGTGTTTCATAATAGTTTACTATACCTAAACCCCATAGTTTCTATAATATTCACTATATTATCAAAATGTAGTGACCATTTAAAGGGTTAGTGTCTCTTTTCTTGTTTCCAACCAAACTCCGGCTGGGCTCTCCTGAATATTTTGTGTTGCACTTGTGGAAAATCCAATATTGTATACAAGGTATGAAATAAATACCAATTAATTAACCAAAATTTCAAATATTAATTAATAAGAACGAAAGTTTATTAATTAATATTTTTTCCCTTGGAGAATGCCTGCAAAATTTTTTATTAGCTGCTAGAGTCTACGCTCAAAAATTTCCTATCACAATTCATCCAAATTAGCCTTCGTAAGGCTGTTGGAGCATTTCAGGCAAACTGGGAGCGCTGAGTACAGAAAACCTACAAAAGAAAAACCTGTGACGAAAAACGAAGAAATCGAGTTAGCTGTGAAAGCTGTAATCGAAAATCCTCACATAGGGCAGAACGAAATTGCCCGAAATGTTACTATCAGCCAAGCCAGTGTGTCCAGAATTCTTAACAAGCATAATTATCATGATTACCAAATCCTAATTCATCAGAAACCTTCCGGAAATGATTTTGAAAATCGAGTTCAATTTTGTGGCTGAAAATAAAACTTTTCTTAAGTTTGTTCTGTTCACTGAGAATGTACTTTTCACAATAATGGATCTGTTAATCGAAATAACTTCCATTATTATTCTGATTCCAATCCGCATCAACACAGGTTTTCAGTATAGTATTTAATTGGTCCCTATTTCTTTGAAGGAAGTTTAAATGGATTAACATTTTTGGACTTCCTAATCAGTGAATTTCAAGTTGTGGGTACAAATAGATGGGGTTCCGGCACATTTTCATCATGAGGTAGGACATTTTCTAAATGTCCGTTTTCAAAATCGTTGGATTGGGTGAAATGGTTTTCTAATTGGCCTCCACGATCCCATGACTTGACCTCTCTTTATTTTTGGGAATACGTAAAAGGAATTGTCTATAACACGCCTCCAACAACACCGGATGATTTGAAGGGCCGCATTAGAGGAGCTTTCCAAAGCATAGGCGTCGATATGTTGGCAAATGTTGCTAAAAGTTTTAAAAAAAGGATACATTTATGTTTAGAGTCAGACGTACGACATATTGAACATTTATTATGATATTATTGTTTTAAACTCACCATTACTTCATGAATTACCCATAAAATAATGTTAATAAAATGTTTTGGCCTCAAACATGTCATTTTTTTCCAGGAAAATAATATAGTTTGCATAATAAGTAGAAAAGTATTAAATGAAAACCGTATATTCTCCTAGCTATCTTGTTAAATATTAATTAAGTTCAAATTCGTCTGTATTCTGTGAATGTACGTTTTTCATGGAAACGTGAATAGTTAGGTATAGGGTGTTCCATTAAATTTAAAGAAGTAATTGTCATTTGAAATTTTGGTTAATTAATTGGTATCTATTTCATGACTTGTATACAATATTGGATTTTCTACAAGTGCAACACAAAATTTTATCCTTCAGGATAATCGGACTTTGGTTGGAAAGAAGAAAAGAGTATGCTGAGACACTAACCCTTTAAATGATCACTACATTTTGAAAAAAATTGTGAATATTACAGAAACTATGGGGTTTAGGTATAGTAAACTTTTATGAAACACCTTATCATTTTAATCGTAGATACCGAAAATGTAATAATATACAGGGCATTCAATTGCTGACCAGTTTCCTACTTCATTATGGAAACGTGAGAACGCATCGACGTGACCGTGACGTGTAATAGTTAGTTCATTTTTATTTTCAATTTAGTGTTTTATTACAAGTTTTAATTTTTGTATTTTCAATAAATATTTTATTTTAAAAACTCAAAACTGATTTACAAGACATAAAATTGGCACAGTCAGTAGGATTGTCCAACACGCAACATTACAGCTACAAGTTCTCAGCTCAGGACAGTCTCATTCCAGGAATATTAACATAGGTACTATTACAGTAGTACTACAGTATTTTATTGCTTTTATTGATACCATTTTTATGTATCTTGAACATACAGTTCTATCATTTATTACTCACACACATTCATTTCTATTATTTTAAAACAATTCTTGAAACATATATTTAAATACTTAGAAGCCTTCTGTGCTTTTGTTTGATATTATTTTAATTGTTTCTAATACTGAAAATATCTCGCTTATTTTATTGCATTTACCTTTTACCCTCATTTGTGTTAACCTGTTTATTATTTTTATAACAAATTTACCATTTTTTATTTGATCTGTTTTATTAATTCATAACATTTCTAAATATGGTTGAAACAAGCCAAGATACAGTAACTAGAACCTTAAAAACTTGCGGAAATTTTCCCCATCATCCCTGAATATGACGGCAATCCAATTTTCTTAAATACCTTTATCAATTCTTGCTCGACAGCCCAAAATATGGCTGTTGCAAATCAAATAACGCTCTTGGTTTTGCACATTAAAAACAAGTTAAGAGGCCATGTAGCCGAACTTGTGAATTCAAGAAAAACACATTTAAAAAACCATTTCGGTGACTCAGGCGACTTGTCCGCTTTAAACCAAAACTTATAGAGAATGCGACAACTAGCTACAGAATCCCTACTAACTTTCTCAGCACGATTACAAAGCCACGAAAAAGATGCACAAATTTCATTATTGGATTCAATGGCTTTAAATGGTCTGTTGACTAGGCTCGAACCAAAAATAGGCCAAATTATTGGGGCTAGTAACCCTCCTGATATAATTACCGCTGTTTCCCAAATAAAAAGGGAACATCAACTTTGTCACTTGGAATAGCAAAAATTCTCAAGTACACGTAACCCTCAACAACGTCAACCACTTTCGTCAAACAGTGTTCCTTTTGAAAGCGAACAGGCCATTTTTATAACGAATGCTTAACAAGGCAACGACAATAACAACCCAACAAAACTTTAAAAATAACAATTCGCAACAATTTAGATCAAATAATTTGTATCAATCAGCAAATCAATCTAGACCCAACATTGACACCAATAGGTATCCCATACAACAAAATCGACCTTCAACCAGCTGACAGACTCCAAGTCCAAGTCAACCTCGACCAAATCCCAATTTCTACAGAAACCAACAACAAAGGACTCATCACTTCAACCATGAAGAGTTCTACAATCCTTCGAACAATTACATAAACGATGATCCTTATACTTATTTATATTACCAAAACTCTTATTCAGGTATACATATTTTGAATACTCTCAAAATGGCTATCCTGAAACTTTTGAAAGCAATTACCCTGAATTACCGGAAGATTTACAACAAAATTTTCCAGAGGTACTTACAGTAGACAAACCACCCGATACACAGATCTGCAATCTTCGAACCCAGCTCGAAACAATGGGTTTACCCAAACACTTCAACGCCAATCTGAATTTTCCGGAACAAGATTTTCTATAAGCCCCTTACTTTCGGTAAATACTAAGAACCTTTTCTACATTAACGACGCATCTAATAATTATGAACTCTTAATACACGCAGGTGCCGGATTATCCATTTTAAAACCCAAAAATTTCAACACCTATACCCAGAAAATGTTGTGATACAAGGTATCACTAATCAAAAAATACTCATTAACGAATCGACCTTAGTCTCATTTAACCTTAACGATCTACACAAAGTTTACATATGTAACTTAGACATCGAATTCGGTAATCTACTAGGTTCTGACTTTTTAGAACATTACAACTGTGTGATTGACTTTAACAAAAAATGTCTTATTACTAACTTCAAAACTATTCCACTCAAGAAAGTGACCGACGAAACAATATCTACAAACAGACCACCTTCAACAATTAATCCAAAAATTTCACTATCACTATTGAACCGCGAACGGAACGGATTTGTAAACTCAAATGTGAGTTAAGCAATACGGAAGCTATTTTAACCACTACCCTCTTAGAAAATGTAAGACTTCCGAATGCGCTAGTCCAAGTTAACGACAAAGGCTAATTTTGCACATCCATCTTAAACGCTAATGTCTGTCCAAAACTGGAAATTTCGACAATATCATATTAGAACCCATTAAAAATATGTAAATAATTGCGAAGTAATTTCGTTTGCAACTAATCCTGACTTCGACAGACAAACGAAGATTAACAACCAACTCCGACTCGAACATCTTAAGGAGGAAGAAGCCGAACAATACAACAACTTTGTCTTGACTTTTCCGACATTTTCTACTTAGAACGCAACCATATTAGTTTCACGAATGAAAGTAAACATTCCATAGATATAAACAACGCGAAACCCATATCCACTAAATCATACCACTATCTCAAAATTCACAAAGAGGAAGTCCGTACCCAATTTAAAAAATGCTAGAATAAGGCATCATTCGTCCCTCAAATTCTCCTTGGTCTTCCCCTATATGGGGTGTCCCGAAAAAACCAGAAGTAGCGCCTAGTCGTAGACTATAGAAAATTAAATGAACTGACAATAAACGACAAATATCCGTTACTCAACATATCCGACCTGCTAGACCAACGTGGCAAATGCCAGTATTTTACCACCCGAGATCTAGCTTCTGGACATTCAAAAAACCGCTTTCATCGTAGAGAACGGTCAAGAGGAATTGGTTCGCATGCCTTTCGGGTTGAAAAATGCTCCCTCGACATTCCAAAGGTTGATGGACAATAATATTCTGATAGGTATCCAGAACGAATGATGTTTGCTGTACATGGACGATATAATCGTTTATTCGCCCACCATTCACGACCACTTGGCACGACTAACGGCCGTTTTCAAAAGGCTTAGGAAGACAAAATTCAAAATACAGCTTGACAAATGCAAGTTTCTCGGCAAGCAGGTCGCTTATTTATAGGACAAATGCGTCACATCCTTTAATGAACTTAAACGTATCTTAACTTCGAAACCACTGACGCCAGTGCCTTTGCAATCGGCGCTGTACTATCCTAAGTGCCAATAGGTAAAGAGATACCCATTGGATATGCTTCCAGGACGCTTTGTCAAGCCGAGACAAGGTATTCGACTATTGAGAGAGAACCGTTAGCTGTTATTTGGACCGTAAAACTAATAATCTGTTCTCCATAAAAGACCCCGGAATTCGATTAGCCCGATGGAGACTTAAACTCGAAGATCAGCTACGAGATCATTTACAAACCGGGTAAAATTAACAAAAACGCGGACGCTTTATCACGTATTAAAATCAACCATGTTGATGAATGCATATTATTCCAGGCAAAAACTAAACAAACACCACAAAAAGTTGTACCCCTAAACGATGAAGATGATGACAGTACCAAAAATAAATAACTACCAAAACGATATCCCAGGAATTCTAAACTTTCGTTAGAACGTTACAAAACTGTTTTCTTAATCGACTATAGTAAAATCGAATCATCCAACCTTCAGTCGCTAATTTTGAAACTTTTAAAATCAACTTATTCGCTCGCAAAACTGTTAGCAGGAAACAATACTTCATAGTCCCACTTCCAAACGATCCTGAAATCGAAACGAAGTCCTCTTTGCATCTATTGTAAAAAATCAAGACGTTTTCTTCCCATCGAAAACAACCTTGATCTTCTAATTATAGAAATGATTTCATTTATTTTCTCCAAAAAGGAAATTAACTGGAAATTTTGCCAAAACATTACAAAAACTCCTAAAAAACACCACTAATACTCGAACAATACCACAACGGAAAAAACAATTTACACCGCGGGATCAATGAAACCATAAAAAGAAAAGTTCAACTGGCCGGGATTTACAAAAGACATTTATAAAATATTGCGAAAACTGCCAACAAACCAAAGCTTGTCGAAAAAACTCCCCTCGTCATAACTGAAACACCTAAAACACCCTTGAAAAGAATTAACATCGACATCTTAGAAATCCCCAATAGAAACCACATTTTGCCCATAAGAGACAAACTGACTAAATTCTCACAAGCCTTTGCTTTGGCAAACAAATCCGCCAAATCTGTTGTTAGTACTATTATGTTGTACTTTCAATATTTCGGTACTCCATTACGTATCCACTGCGAAAATAGCAGAGAATTTGACAATGCGATACTTAAAGACCTATGTAAACTTTGTGACATCGAACTTACTTACTCTAGCGTAGGACACCCGCAAACAAACGTCTCCATGGAACGATTCCATTCTACTCTATTAGAAATGATTTACACTTTTAAACCTAAAAACGAACAAACGAACGAAAGTTAACTTTGACAAAATGAAACCACATTCTGAAAAAAACTAACTTTCTTTTTAGGTTTCTACTGCTGCTCGGATCAGCAGTTTAACAGTAGGACATCAAACCGATTAACAACACTCTCGGTGTCTACTAACACGACGAAAGTCGAATAATTGTATCGAACTATAAATGGACTCCATTAGTGCACCGCAATTTGGCAACCCTTAACCAACCATTTGTCGATCCTATCCCTAGCTTCAAATTTCACGATACAGGTGAATTTCGTGTGGACATCCAAACAAACATTCGCCTTATAACACAAATTTCCGATTCTATCAAAACTAAATTTTCAGAATTTTTAGTCAGTAAAAGACTCAAGCGGGGTCTCGACCCAGAGTTGTGAACTGTAAAAATACAGGCAGAAAAATAACTGTAAATTTTATAAATTTCCTACTGTAAAATGGAAAATAAATCAAAAAAATAAGTGGCTAAAAGTAAGTAAGTAGTACCCAGGGCCTTACCTTCATTAATAACAATACCTAACTCTGAGAATAACAGAGATCCCGAAAACAGTGAAATATTGTTTGTCATGAATCATATTAAAAAAATATTTAATAAATGCTTCAATTATAAGAAATAATAAATTATTCAGTTTGTTACATTTGGCATTATAGTAAAATTATCTGTTCGCAGGTTATAAAAAACAATTTTTGTGTATTTTGTGTGTTGATGGATTGCTATGGATTCCTAACCATATGATTATATTTGCTTTTATTTATTATTTGTAATAACGGTCTTGTATTACACAGGATTTCACGACAGCTAAATATGAACGGTTGCTCTAGACGAACTTTATCGGAAATTCTCGATTTTTAGTTTGAGTATTAAGGCGTGTTTGCACGAGTGATTTGTTTGAAAAACTAGAACGAAATCTATAAGAGAGAACCCTTATTTCAACTAAGAAAAGTATACTCTATTCGAGGTGTCATTCCTTTGTACGCAAGATAATATATATAATATATATTGTTTCTGGTTAGGGAACCTTCATCATTTGCGCTTCCTACAAATGAATGTCCTCTCGAACACTTCTTTATGTATTTGATACATTTCGTTAAATTTGAACACGCGAGATGTAATACTGGCATCTAGGATTTTCGAGAGAATTAGCACACAGAGGTTCCGAATCTGGAGCCGTCAGTGTAATTGCTGTTCTCCCTTAACTTCTAGGACAGAATATCACGATAAAATTTTCAGGTTAATTCACCTGTCAGAGATATTGAATACTCTCTTCGAGGTGCCTTCAAATTTAATGTTTGATATGTCGTCCGTCTGACTCTAAATAAAAATGTATCCTTTTTTTAAAACTTTTAGCAACATACCGACGCTTATGCTTTTGAAAGCTCCCCCAATGCGAGCCTTCATATTATCCGGTTTTATTGGAGGCGTATTATAGACAATTCCTTTTATATATCCCCATAAAAAGAAATCCGGTGAGGTCAAGTCAGGGGATCGTGGAGGCCAATTCTGAAAGTCATTTCTCCCAATCCAATGATTTTGAAAATGGACATTTAGAAAATGTCGTACTTCACCATGAAAATGGGTACCCACATTTTTGCTCTTATGTTTAATGGAATATTTTCTAAACCAATTGGAAATTCACTGATTAGGAAGTCCAAAAATGTTATTCCATTTAACTTTTCTTCAAAGAAATAGGAACCAATTAAATAGCGACCCATTATTCCGCCCCACACATTTACTGACCACACCTGTGTTGATTATTAATTTTGCGAAACTGATGCGGATTAGAATCAAAATAATAATGGAAGTTATGTGGATTACCAGATCCATTATTGCGAAAAGTACCTACATTTATCAGTGAACAGAACAAATTTAAAAAAGTTCTCATTTTCAGCCACTTTAGCCAACACCCACATACAAAATTGAACTCGATTTTAAAAATCATTTCCGGAAAGTTCCTGATGAATTTGGATTTTGTAATTATGATAATTATGCTTGTTAATAATTCTGGACACACTGGCTCGGCTAATATTAAAACTTCATCCATTTCGTTCGGCCCTATGTGAGAATTTTCGATTACAGAAGCTATAACTCGATTTCTTCGTTTTCCTTCACAGGTTTTTCTTTTGCAGGTTTTCTGTAGTCAACGCTCCCAGTTTGCCCTAAATGGTCCAACAGCCTTACAAATGCTAATTTATTTGGATGAATTCTGTTAGGAAATTTCTGAGCGTAGAGAAACGAAAGGACAAAAATTATGTCGATTCGTTCTTCTTTGCTATAAACTTTAATTTTTATTAATTAACTAGCCGTTACCAATGTTCAAGCCTTCGCAAAAAGAAATAACTTATGAAACATATGGGTTATCCTATATTAAAAAATTTCAACTTGTTTGAACCACCCTACTTAACTATAAATCCACCCATCCCGAATATATCTCACCCAAATGCAAATACTAATGGCCCACCCTATATAACAATTTTATTCGACTTTTTTTTAATCACCTTGAATAACTGTAACTCTACTTCACCCTACATTGCAACCATCCTGTATATGCTGCTGTTTATTTGTCACCCAATATAACTTTTTGAACACCTGACTATAACTCTTCTCTATCCTATATTTCAGCTATGCAACTGCTTATGGTGTACGCTGCATAACAATGATTTCAGATATTTTTTGAACCACCTTTGCTCTATATTTTTTTCAACTTATATATGCAGCTTTTTCTAACATTGAGTTAAACACACTCTAAAACTATAATCTTGCTTCTCCCCATATTTCAGATATTGCATATAGTAGAATGAAACTGTTCATGGTCTACCTTATGTAATTTTTTTAAAACTTTTTCTGATCCATCCTAAGGGAAATGCCTGTCGAACCCTTGGTGTGTCTCAAATATAAAAACACAGTTTTGCACCCTAACACCAAACTTTTATTTAAACCATCACCCAAATTGCAACTGCTTATTGGCCACACTATATAACAATTTTATTCAACATTTTCTTAACCGCTTTGTATAACTAACTCTACTTCCATCTACATTAAAACCATCTTGTGTACACCGCTGCCAATTTGTCAAACATTACAACTTATTTTTAAATCACCCTGTATAACCATAATTTTACTCTACAAAATATTTCAACAACCTGTATGTCCATCTGCATACGGGCCGCTAAACATAACATTTTTTAAACACTTAACTATAACTCTGGTCCATTCAGTATATTATATATGCAACTGCTTATGGACTACGCTAAATCTACTCCACCCCCTATTTTAAACATCTTGTATTTGCAATTACTCCATCTACGAGTATGTCCAATATAATTCACCAAAACCGCAACTGCTTATTAGGCACCGATCGAATATAACAATTTTGTTCAACAAGTTTTTGAATCACCTTGTATGTATTACAACTACGCTGTATACGCTACTGCTTATTGGTCAACCAATATAACATTTTTAAAATAATTATCATAACACTTCTTCGTCATATACTTCCACTATCCTATCTTTGCAACTTATTATGAACTACGCTATTTCACAATTTTTCCTCATATTTTTTTCAAGACATATTAAAGTATAATTTCTCTCCACACTTAATTTAAACCACCCTTCATTTACAACCTTTTCTAGCCTTATATGAATGACACTGGACAAATATACTTTACTGCGCACCATATTTCAGGTACTCCATATATGCAACTGCTCTATAACAACATTTTTATAGCATTTTTTACTCACCCTGTATAATTATAACTGTACACCATCGTATATTTCAACAACCTTTTGTATGCAGCTACTCATTTGCCACCAAATATGATATTTTTGTACCACTCTGTATCCTTAGAATCCTACCCCACCTACTTGTGGATATAAAACAACTTTTTAAGCACAACATAAAAAATTTCACTCTATCTTATATTTCAAACACTTTGTATAAACAACTGCTTCTAACATGTCTTCAACCCATTTCATAACTATATAATCTTATGAACATAATTCAAAGATCCTAACTGCTTACCTAACACATTGTTTTAGACTTTTTATTCAAACTGTATATTTTTACAATCTCATCGGATATGGAACTGTTTATGACCCACTCAATATCACCCACCCTGTATAAGTAATTCCACTCCCACTTATTTCCATCACATTGTACATATGCAGCTGCTTATAGGACACCAAATATTTTTTTATAGATTTTTTAAATCCATCTAATTCTACTCCGCTCTAAGTTTCCGCTCTTATATACAAAACACCCTGTAAAATTACGCTTTTTATATGGGTTGAATTTTCGTAAATCGAAACAAGTTATATTTGCACATTCCGAATTTAGAATAAAAGCTAAGCTGATGCCAATTGAACCAATTGAGTAATTGTATTACCCAACGTGGTAGAAGTTTTTTCGCTATATCTACGTTTCTATCAATTTAGAGAGATAAAATGTCTACCAGATTTTAAGTCAAACTATAGGCTTTGCAACCAAAAAGGAGTCAGTAGTTCTTACGTGATGCTCGAACAAACAAACAAACAAAACAAACAAACAAACTTACAATTTTATAATAGTACTAGCCGTTATCCGCGGTTCCACCCGCCTACGGAATGTTCAAGCTTTCGCAAAAAGAAATAACTTATGAAACATACGGATTATCCTAAATAAAAAATTTTCTAACTTGTTTAAATCACCGAACTTGACTATAAATCCACCAATTCCGAATATACTTCATCCAAACTGCAAGTACTTATGGGCGACCCTATATAAAAAAATTTTATTCGACATTTTTTTAATCATCTTGAATAACTGTAACCCTACTTCAATCTATATTACAACCATCCTGTATATGCTGCTGTTTATTTGTCACCCAATATAACTTTTTGAACACCTGACTATAATTCTTCTCTACCCTATATTTCAGCTATGCAACTGATTATGGTCTACGCTGTATAACAATTATTTCTGATATTTTTTGAACCAACTTTTAAAGTACAATTTCTCTTTACCCTATATTTTAATCACCCTTTATATGCAGCTTTTTCTAACATTGTGTTAAACATACTTTAATACTATAATCTTGCTTCTCCCCATATTTCAGATATTCCATATAGTAGAAGACAACTGTTCATGGTCTACCCTATATAACAATTATTTTTTAATTCTTCTAGATCCACCCTGATGCAAATGCCGGCGGAACCCTTGGTGTGTCACAAATTTAAAAACACAGTTTTGCACCCTAACACCAAACCCAAATTGCAACTGCTTATTGGCCACCCTATATACCAATTGTATACAACATTTTTTAAACTGCTTTGTATAACTAAGTCTACTTCCATCTACATTAAAACCATCCTTTATACACTGCTGCCAATGTGTCAAACAGTACAACTTATTTTTTACCACCCTGTATAACCATAGTTTTACTCTACAAAATATTTCAACCACCCTGTTGTGCATCTGCTTAGGGGCCACCAAATGTAACATTTTTTAAACACTTAACTATAACTTTGGTCTTATATATGGAACGAACTGCTTATGGACTAGGCTATATAACTATTTTTGAACCACCCTTGAAAGCATAATTTGTCTCCACACTGTATTTCAACCACACCTTATATGCAGCTTTATCTAACATTGTTTTAATCACACCGTATGAACTATAATTTTACTTCGATCCATGTTTCAGATATTACATACATATATGCAACAACTCATGTTCTATCCTACATAAAAAATTATCCAACCTGTTTAACTATAATCCTACTCCACACACTATTTCAACCACCTTGTATATGCAACTACTTATCGGCCACCAAGTATAACATTTTTTGTTGCACCCTGTATAATTATAAATCCATCAACTGCTTATTGGGCACCGTATATAACATTTTTTTCAGCATGTTTCTGAATCAGCTTGTATGTATTACAACTACCCTGTATACGCTACTGCTTATTTGTTAGCCAATAAAACATTTTTTAAATAATTAACCATAACACTTCTTCCACCCTATATTTCAACTATCCTATCTTCGCAACTTATTATGAACACTCTCCACACTTCATTTAAACTACCCTTTATTTACAAGTTTTTCTAACCTTGTGTGAATCACACTGTATAACTTCTTATTTTACTGCGCCCCACGTTTCAGGCACTCCATATATGCAACTGCTATAAAACAAAATTTTTCTGGCATTTTTTACACACCCTGTGTAATTATAACTTTACACCACCCTATATTTCAACAACCTTTTATATGAAACTACTTATTTGCCACCACGTATCCTTAGAATCTTACCCCACCCTATATTTCAACCATCTGGTAAATGAAACAGCTTGTAGATCATTACATTACTTATTTTTTAAACCCACCTGTATAGCTGTAATTATACTCCGCGAAATATTTCAACCATCCTAGATATATGCAACTGCTTGTGGATATAAAAAAAGTTTTTAACCGCAACATAAACAATAATTCCACTTCCTTTTATATTTCAAACACCCTGTATAAACAACTGCTTCTAACATTTATTAGGAACATAAATCAAAGATCCTAACTGCTTACATAACACAATTTTTCATAGATTTTTTATTCAAACTGTATAAATATTCTACCCTTTTTCAACCACTTGGTAGTTGGAACTGTTTATGGCCACTCTATATAACTTTTTTAGATCACCCCATATAACTAATTCCACTCTCCCTTATTTCAACCACATTGTATATATGCAGCTGCTTATAGGACACCAAATATAACTTTTTTTAGATTTTTTAAATCCATTTAATTCTGCTCCGCTCTAAGTTTCCTATATTCAGAACACCCTGTAAAATTACACTCGTTATATCAGTTGATTTTTGTTAAATCTAAACATGTTGCATTGGCAAATTCCGAATTTTAAATAAAAGCTAAGCTGATGCCAATATCTAATATTTTGTGCGTGCGGTTAAACCAATTGAGTAATTGTATTACCCAACATGGTAGAAGCTTTTTCGCTATATCTACCGTTTCTGTCAATTTTAGGGGGATAACCAGATTTTAAGTCAAACTATAGGCTTTGCAACAAAAAAAGATTCAGCAAAATCAGTTCAGTAGTTCTTACGTGTTGCCCGAACAAACAAACAAACAAACAAACTTACAATTTTATAATAGTATAGATAGATATAGATATTTACAGTTATCACCGATTATTACAACAAAATGATTCACAAAGCAGAGTTGTCAGAAAATATTAAATGAGAACTGTCAAATTCTCATAGCTATCTTGTTAAATATTAAATAAGTTAACATTCGTCTGTATTGTGTGAATGTGCGGTTTTCATGGGAACGTGTTTTATTTTAATTAAATGTGTCACTGAATTTTTATAATAATTATTTCTCATACTTAATATGTGTGTAAACTTATAGAGTTCATCACTCGAAAATTGATTGTATAGGTTATACATAATTTTAACAATTCATTTTTTGAGCATTTTCGTATGCCCTACCTCAAGTTACTATACCATAACTTATAAAGAATGTTCAATGAAAAAAATAGACCGTACATAAACTATGTTTTAGACCAATGAATAGAGCAAAAATTAACTGATAATGTGTAAAAAATACTATCAGGATACCGACTGTGCCATCACATTAACAACGATTCGTAGCGATATTTTGCTATGTTTTCCAATCTCAACTATGGTTTTTTACTTTGTTGCAAACAATTGAAGCAAGAAAATTACGGTTTTACTAAATAAATAAACTAATCTCAATGGTGTCAACAGGTCAATTGAAAAGCAGGAAAATACCAATGAAATGAGCCCAGGCTCGATCCGATTGGATAATTAGTAACAGGGAAAAACAAAAAATACTGGAAAATGTAGCATTTTTTTGAATCGTATCTTCGTCACTTTAGAAGCTGTAGACTAGAGCTTGTAGGAACTGATAGTAATTTGCATCTTTTTACTTACTTTTACAGGCGCTACCGGTTTATTAGTTTTTGAACAATTGTGATATAAAGTTTTTGTTTTGTCTATTTTTGAATTGTGCCTCGATGCGTCATAGATAATCAAATTTCAATTTTTAAAAAAGTTATTGAAAGTAGAAGTGTCATTCTACAAAGTCTCTATTCTCCTTTTTCACTAAATCTGTGAAATATCTGGAAAATGTTAGCAAACATGACAACAAATGGGCGAGCGTATTGTGGGAAACACGGTTGTTGAGGGGAGGCGTATAGTAATATATAATAGAGGCAGGCTGTCTGTAATTTATAAATATTTTTATTGCTTTTTTGACTTATTTCGTTCAGTGTTTGTATCAGTTTATTATAAACCAATTGACTTAATTCTGGAGTTCTCTAGAAAATAATAATTTATTCTAAAACGAGGTAAGATAATTTATACATTGGTTGTCTATTGTATTATATTAAAGGAACAATAGTTGTAGTGAAAATTCGTATTTATTGCAATGAAAACAGCCCTCAGCAAAGAATAAAAAGCAAACAATTTTATGAAAAATAATCAGACTAAGATAAAAACAGGCAGAGTTAGGTAAATGTATCTTTAAATAATGTTAATAGTGAAACAGCAAATCAAATCAATGAACTTGTAAAGAAATCACTACTTGTTGGGTAGAAATTAGCAACTTAAGCAAGCTTCCATGAGGAAATACTTGTTATCGAACCATACTCAAGAATGACTATCAAAATTATCAAATATCATGAACTTACATGCAAACTTGGTATAAAATTATAAAATAGGGTAAAGACTTACTATGATTTAGTCAATTAAATCTTTTGATTCATCAAATTATAAAAAAAATTAATCATAAAGTTGTATCCATGGTCAAGTAAATGTTGTAGCTGATCTAAAAATGCAAAATAACATTAGTAAATGATAACAAATTATCTTATATATATATATATATATATATATATATATATATATATATATATTAGTAAATTATGCAAAAATAAGAAGTAGGAGACAACTCCTAAAGAAAATTCACTTAAATAGCTAAAGATAAGCTGTACTAGGTAATAAGTTAGGTAATTAGGTAAGTTAAGAGTGTGAACAAACTGAAGACACTTAAATAAGAAGTGCAACTGGTGAAATAAGACAACTTTTAAAAGTCAAAATCTCCATAACAAAGAAAAATTGAGCAATAGTGTATATAACATAATTTATTCCAAATTAAAATAGCTTTCAAATGAGATATCTTGTAAAGCATATTGTTTAAATTATGATTTTGATAAAAATAGATGGCAATTCTTGCTAGTTTATTTATAGAACCCACACGCCAAATTCGAGAGAGTCTTCATTTAACCAGGGTCTTGAATGTTAAGGTGGAAACACATTATCGTCACGTCACGTGACCTCATATGTTGTCACATCGGCGAAATTTCACATGCTGTCATTCGCTAAAAACACATTATACTCACGTCACATTTATTACTTTACGTTGTGTGTCATGATGGAACATGAAGATTGTTCAAAATTCAAAGACATTAAAAATATATAAAATTTAAGTTTTTTTAGTGTTTCAACTTATTATTATTCTAAATTACATATTTATTTTGTCACTCAAGTTCAAGATTCAAATAAACTTCTCAAGAGAAATAGATAAAAGATTAGTTTTTTGATTTTCTAGAAATTGAACTACATAGTCCCTATATAAAATATAAAGTTGTTATTAAATCACAAAATACAAATTGTTGTATACACTCGAATTATTTGTAGGCTTCCGGGATACCGGAAAGTAAAGATATAGCCGATTTACTATGAGACTTGTGACATTTCAACACAACGACCTACGTTACTGAAACTGTTTTTAACTTCGCTTAAAGCCATTATCACTTAATTATGTTATTAATAGCTGTTAAAGTAATGTACACTTTAATATTTATGTATTAAATGTGTAAATATTATAAAGGAAATCATTAATAAAAAAGTATTAACCTTTTAGTAAAATTAAATCAAATAACTTGTTTTCAAATATCTCGGTCTGACACAACACAAAAAAATCCCGAAAGAGGCGACACTAGCTTCTCTATGTCACGCGTGCCGAAAATGTAAATTTGAAGAAACGAACTCACGTTGTCATGTATAACTTTCCGTGAGCTACATGAGATGACATGACGTGCCCATAGTGTACTTCTAGATGATTTAAAAGCATGCATAAATTGTATTGCAGATATTTCGAGCGTGCCGTGACATGCCGTAATAGCATGTGAGCTCGCGTGACGTGATGATAATGTGTTTCCACCTTTACCTCACTTTATTAAATTTTTGTTTAAAATCAAGTTACCTTTGAAATGGAGATTTTGAACTAAAGTTTGACGTTTGACCGCTGTCATAATAAGGGCGAAAATCGCAAATTTTGTGAAATAAACTTAAATGAATGTGTAAGCAAATAAGAACGGAGGTTTTCGCGGCCAGAGTCATAGATGATTCTGCTTTATCCGGATATGGACCGCGTCATTTTTTCGAATTAATTTATTTATATACCTAAACCGGCATATAAACAAAGTTTTCCGACGCTTCGCCCACACTTATAAGGGGATTTTCCAAGGATGAGACAAAAAAAAAAGTTATTTACCTTACGGCGACTCCATTCATTTCATCTTTTTCTCACGAACACACTTTCAAAACTTCACTTTTTTATTCAACTTATCACAATGATGCACAAATTCTAAATGAGTAATTGGTACGAAGAAATAATAATTGGCCCCCGAAATTTTCAGGTAAAAGAAGGGTACTTAATGGCATTATTTTAGGATTGTGATGAAATTTTTGTATACGTTCCTGGAATTTTATTAGTGGGTAATGTAAGTGATTTATTTTGTGGAAATGTTGATGCAGGGTTGCCAGATGGGCGAAAGTTCGAAACCTTTGTTTCGGTTGAAATTCTTGGGATTTTTGGCGATTTCAACGGCCTCACGGAATTTTCTGGTGAAATAATACGGAGTTTTGACAACGACAGAGAGGATTTGGTGGCCCGTTTCGTGATGATGTTCAGCTACAGCAGAGTTTGAAAGCAGGCACGTTTTAAACAACTTTTGTGCTCACCCAGGCGAGTGTTTATATATCGACCTGTTTCCCCGATGAATACTGCCCCAAACGAGCATGGAATGGAATAAACACCTTTAGATGAACGAGGATTTTGTTTATCCTTTCGAGAGGGTAACATTTGTGAGATTTTGGATAGTGGTTTGTAGACTGTTTTCACCTCGTGCTTATGGAGAAGCTTCCCAATCCTATCTGTGATCTTGCTGATATATGGCAAATATGCTACTGATTTATTAGGTGACAATTCTTTCTTAGGAAGGGGAATTTGGTGACGAGAAATGGAATTGCGAATCTCTCGTTTGCTGCAGCCGTTGTTTAGTAGGCTACACTAAACCCAAGTTTCTCAAACTTTTGGGTTCGGAAATGGATATAGCTCGATGCACCAGGGAGTTCACGACTAACCATTTCTGAGATGGGTGATGATGGGACCGGGCGTGCAGATATCTGTCGGTATGTGTTGGTTTTCTGTATACAGACTGACCCAGGCGACCATTTGGTAACCGTGAAACCAACACGTCTAGGAGGGGCAGGGATCCATTGGACTCAATTTCCATAGTGAATTTGATGTTTGAATATTGGGTATAAATGTGGTTAAAGAACAATTGGAGAGCCTCTTGTCCATGTGGCTAGATGACAAAAGTGTCATCAACATATCTCAACCAAATTTTGGGTTTGTGGCTTGAAGACTCCAGAGCCACTGCTTCAAAGGCTTCCATAAAGATATTTGCCACTACCGGTGATAGCGGCCAACCCATGGGGGTACCAGAAGTTTGCATGTAATATTTATTTTGAAAAAGAAAATACGTCGACTTAAGAAATTTTTCGATCAACATCAGTAAATCCAAGGTTTGTCCATCTTCCGACAGCAGTTCTCTAATAATCCATATGGAGTCTGAGATAGGAACTTTGGTGAACAGTGATGTCATATCAAAACTAACTAAAATGTTATGGGGTTCAATTTGAATCTCTGACAGAAGAGTTACGAAATGGGATGAGTTTAAAACATGTGAGGGCGATTTTCCAGTGAATATCTTAAGAATGTCCGCTAAATATTAGGCAATGTTGTATGTTGAAAGAGCCGATTAGGTTCACAATCGGTCGTAACGGAACTTGTTCTTTATGAATTTTCGGCAGGCCATATAGGCGTGGAGTGGTGCATCTCCGAGGAATTAGATGTTTTGTATTGCTTTGGGAATGTTCGATTCTCTTATCAATGAAGTTATTTCACGTTCTATTTTGGGAGTGGGATCCCGATGAATGAGAGAATAGGATCCATCTTGAAGTAAATCATTTACCTTATTGGCATATTCTGGGAAATCTAGGAGTCCTTTTGAGAGAACGGAGTTTTCATCTGGAGTTAATGTGTGTGAAGAAAGGTTTACCACGGTTTTTACACCATTTGCTGACCTAGGGTATTCAGCGCCTTTTGAGAATAATGAATGAAATTTCTTTATGTGTCTCAGAGCAGTTATCTCTTTAGTTTTGAGGGCCTGGCAATCTGTTGGTGACAAGCTTCTCGCGAGATAAAGATGTAATTTGAGCAGGTCTTTAGAAAGGGAATCAAGGTCACGTCTAGTTGCTTGGATGCGTTCTCGTAATAAAGCAAAACTAGCTCGTTCTAGAATTTTGCGAGAGGAACTCGTGTTAATTAGATGTTTGATTTTAAGGAACTTCGGAATTATTTTATGATCACGACAACGCTTAAGAAGAGTTAATGAAGACAGGGTCCTAGCACTTTTGTGACGAAGTTTACAAAATAAGGATGTTTGCTGATTCTGCTTTTTCCGGATTTGGACCGCGTCATTTTTTCGAATTAATTTATTTATATACCTAATATATATAGTTATATCTGGTTACTAAAGTCTTGACGACGGCTTGTAGTTGGGCTGGGTGGTGATGAGAATTAGCATGAAGGTATCTGTTGGTGTGAGTTGCTTTTCTATATACTGTATGGCCAAGGGTTCCATCTTGCTTCCTATTTATGAGAACATCAAGGAATGACAGTTGATTGTTGGCTTCAACCTCCATGGTAAATTTTATTTTGTGATGGATGCCATTAAGGTGGTCTAAAAAAGTATTGAGGTGTTCCCTCCCATGAGGCCAAATCACAAATGTATTATCCACATATCGCAACCATAAACTGGGTTTAAGAGTTGTTGTTCTTAGTGCCAACTCCTGAAAGTTCTCCATAAAAAGGTTCGCTATAACTGGTGAGAGTGGCGATCCCATTGGAGCTCCTTCCACTTGTTTGTATCGTTGGTTCTCGTAAACAAAATAGGTGTTCATCAGACAGTGCCTTGTTAAGTCTACAAGGAATTGAGGTGGTTTGTATTTTTCTATTATGATATCCAAGGCTTCGTCGATAGGGATGTTGGTGAAAAGAGAAACTACGTCAAAACTTACAAGAAGACACTCTGGTTGTAAAACCGTTTTTTTAAGTATTTCGATGAAATGTGTTGCAAACAGATCGCACAAACAACTCATTACAAAACAGACCAACACAAAAAGCCATTGAAATCGAGAAAAGTGTAAATGGATGTATTCCCGGATAAATATTTCTTCATATTGTTCCATCCGTGAAAGCCTATGACTAGACATATGTATATATATATATATATATATATATATATATATATATATATATGTTCTGAGAGGCTTCCGCGGTCATTACTATGAACGAGGCTAGGTTCCGGGTGAGGACCGGTTCTGAACTCATTACATACTCGACGCTTCGACTCGGCTTTGGAGCCATTATCAAGAGAAAAAGCAAAAAAGATTTTCAGAGTCTAGATCGAACTCGTGGCCTCAATCTGCCTACTCCCCAAGAGTCACTAGGTAACTGAATGAACTATAGTATGAACGTTGTAAAATTGCATTAATTTATTGCCTTTTTCTTTCTTTGGCGTGAATCATGATTGTTGTTAGAAACAAACGGGAATTTTTCAATTTATTTAAAAATTCGAAGGATTAAAAATTAAATACAATTTTAACTTACGGACGAATTAATTAACTACTGCTATCTTTCCTGTGTGATATTTAGTCTATCCAGAAAAATCATTTATAATATCACATATTTTAGTGTCCAGTTTAAAAAAAGAAAACATGTCAGGCAGTACCTGAGACATATTTTTTTCAGTTCACGCAGATTTTTAGCTTCGTGCTTGGATTATGCCATGTGGAAGAGGATGCCAATCTGCCCCCTCTTCATTTCTTCGCCTTCAAATCTGAAAAAAATAATTTCCGTTTCACTACCTGACAAAGTCTTCTTTTTTGAAGCGGGTCACTACGACAATACAATAGCAAAAAAACATATGGGAATAACAGCGCCATCTATGGAAAGATCGCATATACTAAACCAATCATTTCGGTTCAGAAATATCGAATTCGTTAGTAAAGTGGCTGCAATTCCACCTATCGTAACCATAGTATGGCTACAAACTATCAGGAAGACAAAACAAATAAATTAGTGGAAAAAATTAAAGGATCTTGGGTATAATGAATTATACCCAAGAATTCCAGTCAACGAAGCTATAGAGAAGATATCCAAGAAAGAAAATTTTCCAACCCACATCATTGAACTCGCCAGACACTGCCAAAACAACACATATGTTACATACAATGGACAAATATACAAACAAACCGGCATATAAAAAGAGGTTTTGTTTTTTGTCTCATCCTTGAAACAGCCCCTTATAAGTGTGGGCGAAACGTCGGAAAACGTTGTTTATATGCCGGTTTAGGTATATAAATAAATTAATTCGAAAAAATGACGCGGTTCAAATTCGGAAAAAGCAGAATCAGAATGTGTAAGCAACACAGAAAACATTATGGTGAAATGTGAATAGTATGAAGAAATCCAAAGAAGGAAATAGTAAAATAAATAATAAATATTAAATAGCCCAATGAAACCACAAACAATAACAATATTATTGTTATATAGTCCGTGGGTTCAATTTAAAATTATAAAACTAATATTCACTTTCACTTTTCTAGAACTTTTATTTACACCAAATAGAACAGCTGATTCACAATAACATTACAATATACGTTAGTCGTCGCTGTATAACTGACTTGCGATCGTGGGCTGCTTCCTTTTTAAAACCAGCATCGAAAAATCTCGTAAAATAAATCATCAACTACACAGCCGCAGAGCCAATTCGAGAACATTTTTTATCCTAGAAGCGATCGGTGTCGTACTGAAATGAAACAGGTAAATTTCGTAACACTGCCCCCCCCCTTTAATTCTGATCGTCCCGGTCAGAAACAACTTCTCCATGGTAGGGGGAGCCAGTCGATCTAAATGGACCACCTTCCACTTAGCCTTGGGGTTTCGACGGATCCGGTAGACGACATCATTAAGCCTCTTGACCACCTCGTATGGACCATCCCAGGCAGATGTAAGCTTTGGAGATTTACCCTTGCTCCGTTGGGGGTTGTACAGCCAGACTTTGTCCCTCTCCTGGAACCCGACTGAATTGGCCTTGAGGTCGTATCGCGTCTTCATCTGGTCACTGGTGGCCAATATCTGCGTTCGGGCTAATTCGTGTATTGCCAGCATGTTATCTCGGAGCTGGTCGGCATAATCGTCGATGTCTTGGGAAGGTTCTTCGGGTGAGCCAAAAGCCAAATCGCAGGGTAATCGCAGCTCCTTTCCGAATAGGACCCTAGCTGTAGTCAGGCCTGTACTATTATGTACGGCACAGCAATATGCCAACAGGAATAGGGGGATATGCTCATCCCAATCTCGCTGGTTATTGCTTGCACCTTAGATAAGTGCTGTTCCAAGGTCATGTTGAATCTTTCCACCATTGGGTGGGTGCAATGGTGTTGTTCTCGTTTTCCTGATCACCAACATCGTGCAAACCTTCTGGAATACATTCGATTCGAAATTACGCCCCTGGTCTGAATGTAGTTCCATCGGGACGCCAAACCTGCTGAATAGTTTTTCTACTAGCACCGTCGTTACCGTGCTTACTTCTTGGGTAACGCATATGCCTCAGGCCATTTGCTGAAGTAACCCATTGCGAGCAGAATGTATTTGTTCCCCTTCTCAGACTCGGGACAGATAGGCGACATCGATAATAATTCTCTCAAATGGGACGCCTACATTATACTGCTGCATTCTACCCTTGGTCCGGGTCTTCGGGCCCTTATTCGCTGCACATGTGTCACATTTCCGGCACCAAGCTGTGTTAAAAGTAATTTACCCAGTAGTATCGCTGGCGAACTTTTTTCTAGGGTTTTTGTTCATGTACTTCGGTCAGGATGGCTGGGACCTTTTTCTTCGGAACTACCAGTTGGGACTTGGTTTCTCGTCCATCAGCGCTTTCCCAAACTCGCTTGACCATTCCAGTGTCTACTCGTAGAGAGTCCCATTGAGCCATAACGATTTCAGTACGCCTGAAATGTCATGGCATGGGTGCCCCTTTCGTTTTGAATGACAAGATTGGTTCGATGTCTGGATCAGCCATTTGGTCCTGGATGCACTGTTCCGTTGTCCAGTCTTCATTGGCCTGCACTCGGATCTGCCTGATGGAGATACCCTCTCGCTGTTCCGTTTTCAGATAATGTCCGCATTCTGGTCTACAGGGTCTTCTGGATAGGGCATCGGCATTATTGTGCAAACGGCCGGCACGGTGTTCGTATTGCTGTAATTTCTCCATCCACCTGGCCAGTTGTCCTTCCGGTGTCTTCATGTCCAGCAGCCATTTGAGGGCAGCATGATCTGTCCAGATTAAGAAATAACGACCATAGAGGTATTTGTGGAAATGGTCTATAGCCCTTATTATTGAAAGAAGTTCTTTTCTGGTGACGCAATAATTTCTTTCCGGTTTCGAGAATCCTCGGCTGAAGTACTCGATCACTCTCTCTGCACCATCTTGTACCTGGGATAGGACGGCCCCCAAACCTGTGTTGCTCACGTCGGTGTCTAAAATGAACTTGCCGGACTGTGTAGGAAAGGCTAGGATTGGGCTGGAACATAGTGCTGCCTTCAGTCGCCTGAATGATGTTTCGAAATCCTGATTCCAATGGAAGGTCTCTTTCTCAGTGGTCAGCCGATGTAGAGGGGCGGCGATGGTGGGAAATCCCTCAACAAAACGCCGGTAGTATGAACAGAGGCCCAAGAAGCTTCGGAGTTCATGCTTGTCTCTTGGGACTGGCCAATCACGGATGGCTTCTATAGTGTCTTCATTGGTGCGGATTCCTGACTAGGACACTACGTGGCCCAAAAACTCTACTTCTTTTTGGAACAAGGAACACTTCTTCGGGTTGAGTCTCAGGTTACAATTATTAATTCTGGAGAATACTTCGCCCAGGTTCTTCAGATGGTCGTCGAATGTCTGACCCATGACCAAAATGTCGTCGAGGTATACTAAGCACGTCCTCGATGGTAAGCCGCTCAGGACATACTCCATTAGCCTCTCGAATGTTGCGGGAGCATTACATAACCCAAAGGGCATGACCGTGAACTGAAACCCTTTACTAGTGGAAAACGCTGTCTTCTCTCTGTCGTTTTCGTGTAGACCAACCTGCCAATATCCACTCTTTAGGTCTAGTGTGGAGAACCAACGGGAGCCTGCTAGTGTGGTCAGAGTGTCATCAATTCGGGGTAGCTGTTTTTCTTGCTGACGTCATTCAGCTTTATGTAATCCACGCAAAATCGGGTGGTTCCATCCTTCTTTTTAACTAGCACGACGGGAGCGGACCATGGGCTAATAGATGGCTCAATGACTCCATTTTGTAGCATAGACTCGATGTTTTCCTCGACTGCCTGTTGTTGCCCCAATGGTAGTCGTCTAGGTGGTATTCTGATGGGTTGAGCGTTTCCGGTATCTATTCGATGCTGGATGATGTTGGTGCGACCGGTGGTTCCATCTTGACTTAAAAATTTGCCAGTGCTTTGTGATAAATTGCTTGGCTTTCGTCTGGTTCTCTAGTGTCAGGTGTGTCAAATGGTCAGCAAACTGTTGTAGGAACTCTTTACTGGGCCCTGTCTCCTTCACCGACGTCTGGTACTATTCTTCGCAATTGATGATGGTCTCTACTGGGTCGAAAGCAGCTATGTTTTGACCATTGGCAATTCTGATGTGGTTGTTGGACAAATTCAGGACTCTGACTGGTATATCTCGTCCGGTTTTAACTATAGCCCGTCCAACTAAGTAGTAATGAGCTGAGTTTACGGGCTCCACCATTCCAACGCAGCTCCCAGGATTGCTGTCTAGCTGCCCATGAATAATCTGTTCTGTTCGACTGGGAATTCTGATTGAGGATCTTGCTACAATTTTTATGGAGTTCGCTGAGCTGTTGACGGGCCATGTCAATACAAATTCCTCATTTAGGAATCGAAGAACATCATATCTCTGGTCGAACATAAATCCATGCTGGCTAATTAGGTCCATTCCTAGTATAAAATCGTCCTCAATATTCGCTACCAGGACCCTATGCCGGATCATGTTGTCCCTTATCTGTAGCACGACATCTGCCTCATCCTGTATTGACATGGACTCGCCGGTGACTGTTCTGAGCTGGATGTTATTGGTAACTGGCCGAATTTCTGATGCTCTCAAAACCCTGGACTTGGCAATGGACACAGCGGCGCCAGTATCGATGGTGATGGTAATTGCTCGGCCATTGATGGTTCCCCTGATGACTAGGCTGCTGCTATCTCAGCAAAATCCCCGGATGGATACTGTCCTGGGGGCTGGTGAAGGGTGAGTCGGCATTCGCCCCCTTATGCTGACTGGTTGGAGATTCCCTGGTTGGTAAGGTCGGTTTGTTGGCTACCTCTGGTTGGTGATCGTTCCGGTAGCCTTACTCGGCCTTCATGTTGGAAGTGTCCTGTCCGTCCGCAGCGGTAACATGCCCCTCTGGTGCCAGTTCTTTAAGACCGTTCTAATATTTTGTTCCGATCAGCCAGCAGCGCTTGAAATGGTGACTCTGACTCTTCCTGAAGTAAAGCTTCATTAGTCTTCTTGACTCCACTCAGTCTTAAATTTCTTTGCACTTCCACATCTCTGATGCCATTTATGAAACTCTGTATTGCCAACTGGTCTTTCGTTTCCTCTGGCAGGTCTGGGTAGGACAAGTGAACTAACCGTCTAATCTCTGCTTCGAATTCTTGGAGGCTTTCACCGGATTTTTGCGTTTTTCCACTCAGTTGAACTTGGTATACCTGGCTCAAGGATTGATTGTCGTAGCGTTTGTCTAGAATGGCGATGATTTTGTCGAAATTGCCTTGTTCATCGACTGGAATGCTTTGGAGGAGTTCTAAGGCCGGACCTCTTAAGGAAATTACAAGAGACGTAGATTTTTCTTGGTTACGAGTATCCCATCCATTAGCTGTAGCCACGGCTCCAAATTGCCGTTTATACATGGCCAAGATGAACTGCCATCAAATGTGGGTGGTTTGCTAACGGAACCTTTGATACTCATGGAGTGCTGGTATTTTCCTCGCTGTAAGTCCTGTTGCATTTTTTTAATTTCTGTGTCTACCTTGTTTTGGATGGCACTGATTTTATCTTGAACTGTGTTTTGAATAGAACTGATTTCAAAATTTACCTGGCTTTGGATGGAATTGAGGTCATCTACTTTGGTTTCAAGAGTGTCCACGGAATTTTTTATGGTCTTAATGTCATCATTTATTTCTTTTATGTCTGACTCAAATATTTGCATTCTGTCATTAACTGTTTCATTAACTTGTGCTACTATTTGCATTAATTGTTCAAATTGCAGTTGTCTTTTCTCTTCAGTTTCGTGTCGTTTTAATTCAATTTGATCTTGTTTCTCTCAAATACTTTAAAATTATTTTGTCTCTGTTCATTTCACAATTTAAATTCATTTTGTCCTTTTAATTCAATGTGATCTTGTTTTTGTTCAAATTTCGAGAACAATCCTTCAATTAAATTATGTTGTTCACTTTTCATCGTGGAAACTAGATTTTGTTGTTTTTCTTCCATCGTGGAAACAAGATTTTGTTGTTCGCTTTTCATCGTAGTGACAAGATTCTAATTCTATTTTACGTTTTTCATCAAAAGATTTTACTAACCTTTGTTGAATTTCTTCTTGATGTTGTTTCTCCTTCTTGTCACGTTTTTCTAGAATCTGGGCTATTTTCTCGTCTAGTCCCTTCGTAACCTGCTTGACGATTTTTTTGGTAGTTTCGTCAATTTTTTCCATGCTACGGGTTTCCATAAATGAAATTACGATTTTAACTGCACTTAATCCTGCACTTCTGATCACCAGATTTGTTATATAGTCAGTGGTTTCAATTTAAAATTATAAATCTAATATTCACTTTCACTTTTCTAGGACTTTTATTTACATCAAACAGAACAGCTGATTCTCAATAACATTCAAGATACCCTAGTCGTCGCTGTATACCTGACTTGCGATCGTGGGCTGCTTCCTTTTCAAAAACCAGCATCGAAAAATCTCGTAAAAAGAATCATCAACTCCACAGCCGTGGAGCCAATTCGAGAACATTTTTTATCCTAGAAGCGATCGGTGTCGTACTGAAATGAAACAGGCTCGGCTTAGGTAAATTTCGTAACAATATTAACACAAATATATAATAATAATAAATAAATAATAAATATAAAAACCCGGAGATTATATATATATATATATATATATATATATATATATATGTATATCTAATGTATATATAAACACCTATATAGATCGTTTTAATATTTAAAATCCTAACAAGTAAGAATTTTTCTAATGACCGCCCTATTTCGATTTTCCGTAAACCCAAAATCTACAAATTAAAGTAAAAACGTTCCCGAGAAACCGTTTACATATAAATATATTAATAAACAAACAGTTCTCATTTGATATAATAAAATTGAACAAATCGCTCTGTATAGAAGCTTTTTTAGCGATTAGATTCTTTCACCATCTGTTAGGGTGACAGTTTCTATCGATAATAATTATTGTCAGCAGTTCCCTTCAAGAACTGTGTACTCTCCACTACTCGAACACATTCATACGCTCACCAAATTTTGGTGATGTTTGCTAACATTTGTCGTATATTTCACAGACATTTAATGAAAAATGAAAATATAGGAATCGTAGAATGATACCTCTACTTTCAATATCTCTATTCTGAATTGATATTTGACGAACCATGTCGCATCGAGAATAGTCACGCATAAGGTAGATATCAATCACTATCAGTTCCCACAAGCTCAGTTCTACAACTTCGATAGTGACGGAATTATGATAATCTATATATAAATAGGCAAAGACAAAACGGTTAGGTACCATTTTCTCCTCTGTCTGTCAACCAATATTCTTTATTTTTGTTTTGTTTAGTAGCAATTGACGACCTTCAGTGCAGAATGCTAAAATTTATTTATAATATTGGTTCATTCATTAAATAAAATATTGTTATATAGTCCGTGGGTTTAATTTAAAATTATAAAACTAATATTCACTTTCAGTTTTCTAGAACTTTTATTTACATCAAAATTATAAGGAACAGCTGATTCACAATAACATTACAATATACGCTTGTCGTCCTGTCTAACTAACTTGCAATCGTGGGCTGCTTCCTTTTTAAAACCAGCATAAAAAATTCGTACAGCTGCCGAGTCATTTCGAGAACCATTTTTTTTCTCAAACCGATTGGTGTCGTACTGAAATGAAACAGGGTCGGCTTTGGTAAATTTCGTAACAATATAATAAAAAAACATTATTAACGTCCATATGTCAATGCCAAACAGATAACAGTAACAGTGTCGCCAGATTGCTTGGAGAGAAAATCGTATGATGGACTGACTCGAATGTAAAAGACGAATTAAATTAAACTAAAAAGTAACAAATTTTGACCAGTTCCTAAAGTTATTCTACATCGTCATGGTATTGAAATAGAACCCACGAAAATTTACATTACATAATAATGGCCATTCATTGGGCTCTATCAATTTTGCAACTTTCATTAATTTGTAAATATGGTTTGTCAACTAAAATAAGAATTATGTTGCAAATAATGAATTTATTTCTGATAATATTTTATTAATTATCAGATAATAAATTAATAAATGTTATACTTTCAATTTAAAAATTATTTTAATTTTTACCGTACAAATTTTATATAATTTGAATAAGATTACAAAAAATGTGAATTAATGCACTGGTATAATATTAAAGACTAAAAGTTAGATCTGGCAGCCCTGCTCATGGCTATCTTTGATGTGGCGCCTTGATTTGAATTTTGACATATCAGAATATTGTTTAGTGTAAGATTATTATAGCACGATGGTAAAGATACGTTGTAAATTCAATGTGTAAAATTCAAATTTCAGCTTCATTCACTCGGAAAAGCCTTTAACAAATGTGAGTGTTACTTATTTATCATTAATTAATAGCAGGTGCTTATGTTTGTTTATATTTTCCATACATAACAGAAATAGTCATTGCTAAATACTATGTGTTTCATCTAAGTTAATGAAATTATGTTGAATCTTAAGATTTTGGTTGAAGCTTTATTAATATGTAGGGGAAGTCCGGGAGAGTTGAACCACTTTTTGTTTTATTTTCTTATAAATGAGGCTTAGCGATTCAATTATAGTAATAAACAGTAGCTTACTTATTTAGGTTTATTTATGCATAATTACCTTTTCGGTATTATAGTACTGAAGCATGTTATGTATATTTGAATGAAAAATGGGATGAGTCAACTCTCCCACCTTTAGGAACACTTGGACCGGGGTCTGGGAAGCGTTGAACACTGCTTAATTAAATTATAAAAACAAAGCTAGTGCTCTTCTTATAAAGAAAAAAAAACACAACTTCAACATTTCTTTAAAATTTCACATTTAACATAATTATTAAACATTTTGTTAATAAAATTAAACATTTAACGTTCCTTTAATCAAACTTATTGATATTTGTGAACCTTTTAATTATATACTTATTCTAGTCATTTGGTATCTTCAATCAGCCTTAATTATTACTTTCAGTCAGCTGGTAGCCTAAAAATCTAATTCTGGTAAGATTCATGACAAATGAAATCATCAGTATCTTGTGTAAGTCCTACACATATCTCATGGACATATCTGCGGCATAAATGACAAAGAAAACAATACCAATGACCATTCACGTCAGGCTTTTTCTGCAAAATCACTATTACTGGAACAATCAGCATATCCAACATCTTCGTCTACACACTCGGTTTCACTATCATCGTTAACTTTTTTTTTATTTTTTTGCCTTTTCCAGTTTTCTTTCTCTGGGCTTTTTGTTGTGAACCTTGTTTAGTTTTCAATGTTTTCTTTTCTTTAGTTTTTCCTGGAACGTTCTATTTGTCATCTTTTAGTTTAGGATTTAGTTTGGTTTTTATTATTTTCTTTCCTCTCTTATTAGCGTCTTCTTAAACCTTATTAGTTCCATTAATATCATTTTCATTTTCTGATTCAGTGTCGCTATTCTCAAAAACTCTTATTAATTTTCATCTTTCGTTTTTTTTTATTTCATTATTCTTCGTTTTGAAAAGGCATTTTTCATGCAATTATAAGATTAAACATTAAAAATAAAAAAAATACTAATTAGACTCGTGTATTAAGGTTTCTGAATTATTTTTAAAATTAGTCAAAAAGTCTTAAATATCTACATTTATAAAATAAAACTCCAAAAATCCTCATACAAATACTATAGAGGGATAAATGAACCAATGAGCATATCTCCCTCACCAACTATGGCGCAAGTCTCACGCATATACTACTTGGACTTTAAATGTACTCACAAAAAAAATCAATCTTAGCGAAAAAACACTTAGCACAGGTCAAACTACAATAATCAGGCAGTGCATTAGTAATAATACACAATACGTTCCTCTATAAACACGGCCGCAATCTTAAAACTACATAAATTAAGAAAATTTACTCCACCATAACAAAAATACCTTTCCAAAGCTGAGAGCCAAGCAAACCTACAATTGTAAAAAATGGCGGCGTGCTGGTTATTGGCCTCCCGGGCTCTACCAATGACCGTCTTGACGTTTTATTATCGCCCAATTTAAGTTGAGTATTATAATGTGGTTCAACTCTCACACCTGAGCAAGTCTCCCGAACTTCCCCTACTTATGTTTTGTAGTTATTTGGAACGTAATAGTCGGTCTAACACCTTCATACAAACTTTTGAGTTGGTTGATTTCATTTTCCGCTTACAAGCTGAAATCGTTAACTGTGAAATGTCAGAATGAAGGTTTTTATTTCGGTTTATTTCTTACTTTAAGACTTTTGAAATTTTCCAGTCTCAAATCAAAAAATATTTTTGAAAAATATAGGTATTAACTAATGTTTTAAATATTACATTTAATACTAATTTATTATTTAATATAATGTTAATATTTTTAAAGGTATTTATTTTTTTATTTTAAAAATTATAACTACATATTTGAATATATTTAAAGACCGAATCTTTCAATTATTTTTAGGTAGGGAATCAGTTAGTTACTGTTTTGTGTTCATGCATTTTATCAAATAAACCATTTAGTTATTATTACATGGTTACATTCCTGCAAAATCCTGGTTTTATTACAAGACTTTTACTTTAAATAAACATGTCATTGACATTTTAACGATTTGTATTTAAAATATAAAGAAATTTAAGGCATTTACTGTTTTGTTATGGTAAGTTAGGTATATACGTCTAATCTACAAAGACACATATTTTCGAAAACGGTCAAACTATTAAGTAATTATATATGGAAGAAGCGTTACCTGCTGTTAAATCATGTAAAGACCATCTTTGTTAGTTCAGCATCAAGCGTTGTTTATTGTTCAGTAGTAAAATAGTCAATGTAGTAGATCAGTATTAATTTTTCGAACATGTAGCAGAAACTTTCGTTTTAACTATTCTGTAAGTTTTTGTTGTGAATTTAATTATTTTATTACTACATTATTTTCACAATCTTCCAAAGGTCTGGTGAAACAAATTGACAATCAGTAGAAAATAGAAAATATTTATTAAAAATTGTTGTTTTTATAAGGTTGTTGAACACATATATGTTTTATATTTTATTAACTCCATTGACACTGCAAATAACTTTTAGGTTACAAAGTGCAATCCCACCATGTATTTTTCTGATAGACAAATACTTTTGATAAACAAAGCTCAATAATGTTCACAATTTGATAAAATAGGGTCGAATTTCGACCTCTGGGCGACCACTAGTATAAATGAAACCGCTAAATTTTCCAGTATTTTTTGTTTTTCCCTGTTACTAAAGATCTTATCGGATCGATCCTGGGCTCATTTCATTGGTATTTTCATGCTTTACAATTCACATGTTGACACCATTGACATTAGTTTATTTTTTCATTTTATAAACATGCAACGAAAAAAAAACGCAATTTTCTTGTTTCAATTATTTATAATAAAGTAAAAAACTATAATTGAAGACTCTGGTGCAAGAACGGGATAAGTACATAAATCTGCAAAAGTGAGTTAGCTGCTTATTCAGGTTTAAAAAGTTGCTTTATTTGTCTAGTGCAACTTTGGGACACGTACAGGTTATAGATTCTCAATTACGAGAGCAAACCACTTATCCCTTGGTATGGTCTGGTGCAATAACGGTATAAGATTTGTGTAACTTATCTCGTTCTTGCACCAAACGCCATATACTTCGGTAAACTCTTCCTATTATGCCCCACTACTGCACCAGCCATTTTGTTGACATCAGGTGACACATGTACTTGTCACCTCAAATTATATCGTCGAACGGTGGAAATAAAAAATAAACTATTGTGGCTTGTGGTACGTGTTTTTTTAACATGAATTCAAGCATCGAAGAGGAACCATTTCGAAGTTCAGGGAGTGAGATTGTGCCTTCAGATAATGAATATTCGTTTAGTGCGCCTGAAAGTAATTTGTATGAAGAGCAGGAGTCGGGTAACAACAGAAGTGTACGAAAGAAAACACGAAAACGAGAGAACTGGAAAATAAATATGCAGACAATAAAACGAGCCAGAGATGAATCTTATAAATCTGTGTCAACGGGAAAACTGGTGCCAGGAGAAAGACAATGCGATGATTGCAAATGCAACAAAATATGCATTGAAAAACTTTCGGAAATAGAGAAGCAAGAGATAGTATCAGCTTTTAATAATCTTTCAAGTCAAGAGAAACATGACTCATATTTGTCAAGTTTGGTACAAGTTTCGCTGAATACTTTTTGTTTTTAGTTCACATTTAAAAATAAAGATTTTTGCTGAAAATGGTTTGATTGTAACTTATCCCGTTCTTACACTTATTGTAAAATTTAATATAAAAATGTTTAAACCAATCCCATTATTGCACCACATTTTTTAAATCCTTAATAGCGTTGTTAATGGGTTGTAGAATGTTAAAATCATATATATAAGTTGTAGGTACTAGTTGGGGCTTTCTTAGTGACCAACATAAATTTAAAATTTAAAATTGAAACTTATTTTCCTTCTCCTGAAATATTTACATATTGCTACTTATCCCGTTCTTGCATCAGAGTCTTCAATTGCGAGTGGAAAAGGTAGCAAAATATCACTACAAGTCGTCGTTCTTAATGTGATGGCACAGGCAGTATCCTGATAGTATTTTTTGCACGAAAAAATCTCTATTGATTGGTCTAATAGGGAACTGTTATACTGTCGCATAGTGAATAAAATTCTAGGACTGTTGGAGACATAAAATACAGGGTGTTACGTTAAACTTAAAGAAGTAATTGTCATTTGAAGTTTTGGTTAATTAATTGGTATTTATTTCATACCTTGTATATAGTATTAGATTTTCCACAAGGGCAACACAAAATATTACCTTTCAGGAGTCCCCAGTCGGAATTTGGTTGGAAAAAAGAAAAAAGTATACTGAGACACTAACCCTTTAAATGATCACTACATTTTGATAAAATAGTCAATATTACAGAAACTATGGGGTTTAGGTATGGTAAACTTTCATGAAACACCTTATAATTTTAATCGTATAGACCGAAAATATAATATTATACAGGGCATTCAATTAAAAAAATTAAACTTTTCACATTTCTGGGACACCCTGTATAAAACGAAAATAATTTTAAAGTGTTCCTCTGACGGATATATATCAACCTAAAAAACAGATCGTCTAAAAAGAGTATATTAGTCATAATATTCCACGTCGTAATACGTGAATAACCCTGTATAGTTCGGTGGCAACCTGCACTTGTTTCATTTCTGAAACAGGATATTATAAATTTCCATAATTGAATTTGTTTAAAATAATCCACTTTACGTGGTTGGAATGTGTTGTAATGAAATTTCTGGAACTATATCATAGACATTATTGATTGTCTTTGAAACTATCGAATGGATAAATATAGAATAAAGAAGCATGAAAACATGCATTTAATTATATTGTCAAAAAAATTGGTCTTTAGATGATTTACAACTTATGATTTGACATAATTAGCCCGACAGTTTTGTGGTGGCAGAAACCCAATATTTATTTCTATATCTATACTAATATGAGGTGTCCGATTTCTTTGTTTGCGCAGACTTATTTCTGAAAATACTGAACCCATTTTAAAATTTCTATTAAGAATTGAAAGTTAGACTATCTGTGGGTAACATATCGTATATTAGTAAAATGTCTAATTATTGGATTAGGGCATAGGGTATATTTATTGTCTTTAAGAAAATTTAATATATAGGCAAAAAAGTGATAAATTTGTTCAATTTGCCAATATACAATTTATGGGGTAGGGGGCACTAAAAAATGCGACTAACTGACAATTACCAAGTGAAAACTTAAGAAAGTAGAAAATGTCGGATATATAAAAAAATATCAAGAAATAAAAATTTATAAAATGAAAATAACTTAAAAAAAATGCTGAAAATTTAAAACCCCCAAAATGTTAAGAATATTAAATATATCTAATATAGCAAAAAAAATAAAATTGACAAAACTGCAACAGCCTAAAATTACAGTAATAGATTTCTAAAAGTATCTAAAACATAAAAATGCTAAAAATATCAATGTCACCAGAAATAGTCTCTCCTAGATGTCGATCATAAATGTCAAAAAAGTTAAAAATGTCCTCAATGTTATAATGCAAAAATGGCATAAATGTCTAAAATATCAGAAAATGTAATGATATTTAAAATTGAGAAAAATGTCAAAAATTACGAAACTGTCATAAATGTCAAAATTTATAAATGGTAAAAATGTTAAAAATATAAAAATGAGCAAAATAAAAAATGTCAAACATGTAAAAATGTTACAAAAGTCAGTAATTCCCAAAATCTCGAATATGTCAAGAGAGATATTAAATTTTTGTTGATCTGTTAAAATCAGTAACCTACGTTTGACTCGTGAAAACACGCCTTTAGCCCGACTGAATATTAACAACTGCCCTGTCAATCGCGCTCGGCGTTTTTAGTTACTGGTCTTAAAATATTATGTTGAATTTGAGATAACTTTTTAATCATAACGAAGATAAAGAAACAAATAATAGTATTATTATAAAAGTTATCCCGTGTGGTGTCCGGGTTAGAATAGCATCATGGTATCTACCGCCTGTCGTATGAGGCGACTAAAGGGGCATCTTTCCGCTGACCTATTACCTAGCCTTCCTCCCTTCCCCAAAAGTCGCTTGGAATGATCTGGCGGGACGTCGGTGGCAGGGTGCTGAGGAGGCGGGCCCCTGTCGTCCAAAGAGCTACAGCCCAAGAACCACAAGAACCCCAACAACACTCACCAATACAGTCACGGCAACAACGTGACCATCACCAACGGAGTAAAACGAGAACGAAAACTCCACCCGCAGAAAGTGTTACGCAGGATCATCAGCCAGCGCTCACTCAAGCGGGACTGATAAGACAGCGCATTTAATGGACTAGCGCCATGAATAAATTTATAATGCCCACGTTTTACAGAGCGACGAACCTTGGCCAGGACAAGACTGGAGGATATCGCCAAATACTGCATCAAGAGTTATGTCGTGAGTAGCCAGAGCTTCAAGTTACCGAAGAGAGAGTCGCAGATCAATATCGTGTCATCTTGAGAAATGGCCTTATTTCGCCTGATCAACTGGGCGAAATAAAAAGCGAAGTTGAGTGCGAATTATTTGTTCGAAATACAACAGATCCAGAGCTTGAAACCCCTTTGGTGCAAAGAGCGGACGAGATTCAAGAACTTCAACAAGAACAGCCTGCCAACGCTTACCTGCTTGAGAAAATCCAAGCAGAAATGGAAAGAGCTCTAATAGATTATAGTGGAACACATCCATTGATTAGACCAACTTTTCCCAAAGTAAGATCTAAGAAACTGGGTATCGTCTTGCAGGCTATGAACAAATTTATCTTGCCAAACTATGTTTTAGGTGCTAATATGTTAGAGTCGCTACACACAATCATCTCAATCATCTACTGTGCTGCAATTTCTATCTGCAGAACAATTGGGGTCGCAATAAGACCAAAGCAAGACGCTCCCCAATTTAGACAAATAACTCGAATACCACATTGATAAAGAATGCTAGAAAGGAAAATTAATTCTCTTCGAAAAGACATTGAAAGACTGACCGAGTACCAACGAGGGTTCAGGAACAACAGAATAGAAAGACTTGTCAAGACTATCATGGACAATAACCGAATACACTCCCATTGGGATGGAGAAAACATCACATCTCAGAAGTGTCTGGACAGTCTACGACAAAAGCTTTCCGTATACACAAGTCGATTGAGAAGGTACAAAACCAGTAACCAACGGAAACTAGACAACGCACTATTCCGAAAATCAGAAACAGGGTTTTATGGAAACTAGTTATCCCAGTAAAACGGCCATCGAGCAGTTCTGGAAAACAAAACTTTCACAACAGTTTCCCATAACTCCAGAGCGAGCTGAATTAAGGAGGACGAGGCTGCATTTCAGAATTGTGAAAAGATGCAACACCAATAATTTACAACGGAAGACACGTCCAACATAATGAAACACCTACATAACTGGAAAGCACCAGGACCAGATGGTGTGCAAAATTAGTGGATAAAGAAACTTTACGCCACCGACGAGAAATTAACAGTACTCATTAATGACATAATTATCCATCCACAAAAGATGCCTAGTTTTCTTACGCATGGTGCTACATACCTCTTACCAAAGGATAACCTATGTACACAGGAACCAGCAAAGTACCGACCAATCACTTGCCTCCCAACCTTATACAAACTTATAACGTCGTGCGTTAATCATCGCCTTTTCAAACATTGTTAGCTGAACATAATTACCGAACAACAAAAGGGATGCGCGAAAAACTCGATGGGGTGCAAAGAACAACTAATAATTGATACCGTTGTCTGCAATCAAGCCCATGCCAAACGACGAAATCTCTACATGGCATATGTGGACTACAAAAATACCTTTGGTTCAGTTCCACATGATTGGCTCATTCAGGTGCAGAAACTCTATAAAGTAAATAATCGTATTGTTAACTTTTTAGAATATGTCATGACTACCTGGCAAACCAATCTTTCTGAATGAAGCCGACTGTTCGATACAAACCGACTCTATCCCTATCAGAAGGGGTATATTCCAGGGAGACTCTCTTAGCCCGCTATGGTTCTGCCTTGCCATGAACCCACTCTCACACAAACTGAACTCGACTAACTTTGGATTCAGTCTCAAGCACAACAACGTACAACCATAAAAGATAAACCATTTGTTATACACGGACGGCTTAAAGTTGATCGCAGCTACGAAACAACACCTGCATGATATGCTTAAAATAGTAGAAGGGTTCTCTAGGGGCATCCATATGCAATTTGGCTTAGACAAATGCCGAATTATTAATATAGTTAAAGGCAAAATACAGCAGGGTCCCTACGAAATGGGAGATCGCACCTCAATTGAATCCATGGATGAAGGCAATACAAATACCTTGGAATAAAGCAGGCTCAACGAATTGATCACACCGCCATGAAAAAGGACCTAACAATAGAGTTTTATAGAAGGTTAAGACGACTGATGAAGACCAAAGTTAACAGTAAAAATCTGTTTCAGGCTATTAATACCGACGCTTGTTCAGTGCTTAGTTAGTCTTTCGGTATAGTTAACCGGTGCAAGACCGACATTCAACAATTACAACGGAAAGTTCGAGTACTACTAACAAAAGCTCAAAATCACCATGCTGTGTCGAACGTACAACATTGCCCCGGTGTGAAGGAGGAAGAGGATTGGCATATGTCAGGTTGATGACTGACAGAACAACAAGTTCAAGTATACCACCAGACAACTGATCAGAAACTGCTCAAATGGAAAGAAAAGCCTCTTCATGGAAGACATATAAATGACGTCAACCAAGATTATGTCGACTGTTCAGCGTCGAACTACTGGTTGATCTCTGGTCATATGTTTCCTGAAACGGAAGGCTTTATATTGGCAATCCAAGATCAAGTAATTCTAATTTAGAACTATCTAAAGAACATCGTCAAAAACCCTTCTATCAACAACGACAGATGCAAATATGGTTGCCAAACATCTGAATCTATCCAGCATATCACAGGAGGTTGCCAAGCGTTCGTTGCAACTGAATACAAAGAACGACACGATGCTGTGACAAAAATACTGCACCAGGAACTAGCGCTGAATCTTGAGCTATCACAGTCGGTAAGAACACCCTACTATATATACAAACCAGAATCTATTTTACAAAATAACAACTACAAACTGTACTGGGACCGGACGATATTAACCGATCGGCCTGTTGCTCAAAATAGACCAGATATAGTTTTGGTAGATAACGTCTCTAGAATAACAACCTTAATTGACATAGCAATCCCTAACAACAGTAATATAAATATTAAGCAGGCTGAAGAAATAGCCAAATATAGGGATTTAGAATTTCAAATACAGAGACAAAGGGACATGAACAACACTCGAACGGTACCAATTGTTATTATTAAATGAATTATATTTGTCGAATTTTGGATTTTGGATTCTCATAGAGGACTAAATTATCTATGAAAAAGTTCAGTGAGTCAAATCTGTAAGTCAGATGTGCTATTTACAAATTGTCTTTGAAGTTGAAAATTGCTTAAAAATACCATAATTCAGGTACTAAATCCCATTATTACACTTACATGAAAAGTTAGTTATGAAATCTGTTAATTATTGAATGGTTTGAAATATTATATCAACTTTTTTTGTTATCAGTTCTACAGCTATTAAAAAGTTTAAATCTGTCCCGTATTCTCTTTGAGACGACTGCAACTACTAGACTGCTTATGTTAGTCATAGAATTTTTACTAAAATTGTATTAACTATTTACTTTTTTTGATGTAATTTTTGTGTTTAATTATGTTTATTGGAAAATAAATAGAAAATACTTGCACCTGAAACGTTTATGTTTTCAGTAAAATACAAGTAATCATTGATTTTCGAGTCATAAGTTACAATAATTTTTATTATTATTGAACGGTAAAACATTGCAAGTATGTTGTGTGATTTTAGAAGGATAAAATACAATCAGTTGGCGTCACCGACTTGCTTTACAGTATATCTGCAGTTATGACTAAGACTTGCTCATGGGCGGATCCAATGGAGGGGGGGGGGACAATAGGAGGAGGTAATCTTAACTCTAAGAGCCTAGAAGAAGGTAACTTCTTAGGTGTAAACCACCTCAGAACGACTATTCTTAATTTAATAGCACAAGAAATTTGGTTCTAAAAAACTATATTTAGGTAAATTTAGTACAGAACTGCTCACTCCCCTGAACCATGAAATCGCCCTCCGCCCTAGAACCCCGGAAGCACGTAACTTGATCCGCTCGAAGTGAAAACGTTTTAAGTATATTGTGAGATTTTGGAACGGGTAAAATTTAATCCGTTTTGATTATTTATATGAGTTTTTTCTCTTAAAAACGATTTCTGAAATCGAATAAGATAAATAATCGAAAGTAATAGTTTGCGGTTGCAACAGTGAAAATATAGAATATTGTTGTCTTTGTGGTATACTTGTTATACATTGTATATTATTGTACTGCAATAAACTAGCGTTTTGAATCAAATAAACTCAGTGACTCGATTCTAGCGAAAAATCGTCAAGCGTTAATTTGTTATTTTGTGTTTCGTACTCAGAATTTAACAATTAAAGTATGACCTGAATCAATTTGATATTTCGTGAAATCGGCATTCATCCGATATTTTGTGGAATCCAGGAAGTTGTTTGTCTAACGCCTCGAGGCCGGCGGGCAGCCCTGTTAAAGTTCTCGTGAATTTGAGAATCCATGAATCCATATTTCAGCGGATATTTGATCTAGAACTTTTGTAAATAACAGGTGGTCAAGATAACTTGTAAATGGTTGCATGAATATAAAATGAGTGTAAATAAATTATAGTAAGTACGTCTGAGTGTTTACATAACATCCAGGAACCCAAAGTGTAAAACAAAAACATAATAAAAGTAAGCTCGAAAGAGGTTATCTGTGAGTTTCGAATAATTTGGATAACATTTTCCCCATTCATTGGTCGACCTCAAAATTAAATTAAATAGTAGGGGATTTATAAAAAAAAACGGAGGCTCAAAAAATAATTCAAGAAAAGAATCGATCCGACTAAAAAAGAAAATTAAAAAAAAATTAATTGGCTTGATAACCTATTTGATACTACTCATCATAAAGCTTTCTCAATTTAAAAATTAGCAAGCAAAAACTGATAATAATATTTAAGATGACTTATTCAATTTATTATAAGTAATCTTTTATCACTAATACAGGAATTACACTTCAAATCGCCGTTTTTAACTAATTCAATTAAATATTAATTCAAGAAAATTGTAGTTTTCTTCCTTCTTCGTTTCTCACTTTTGTTTTCCATTGAACATTTCTGCAATTTAAAATTATTTTTTCATTAATTAGGTTCAAAACAGTTAACTGCAAATTAAAATCATTTCATAATCTTTTAAGTATATTTTTTGCTAACTTTATAGACTCCAAATTAAGTGAATAATTCTATTTTCGACATACAATGATATGTTTTTTATATCTGTGATGATTTTATCTTTTTAAAATCCTCATTCAAGAGATTGAAGTCTACCTGTCCCAAAATTCTACATCTAGTACTACATCCGCTGCTTTACATTGATTTAGAAGAAGAATTACGTCAGCAGTTAAACATGAAAAAAATAAGAATCTGGCAGCGGGTGTTATACCTGCTATCGATTGAACCAAAGCTATTTTCAGGCATATTCTTGTTGCTGTTGCTTCCGCGATTGGTCTTGAAATAAATCAAGTTTCTAGTTATAGTACAATTGGTTGCCAATGATTTGAAAGAAAACTTACAAAGTCTTCCTAATCTGGTCGCTTACTAGGATAATTAAATGTTAGATGCAATTGTTGGCAGCAAAAAGTAGATAGGCTACGGATTATAATGTCTGCTTTGAATACAACGCAATTATTAGAAGTACCTTAGTTTGAGGCATCGACAGTAGTAAATCAAGCATTAGGAACTGCTGAAACATTGAATCAGTGGAATCTCACTCAAAGAGTCAAAGCAATAGCAATGTGTTTTGATATATCCTGGCACAATTGAAGTATCAATTTTTTATTTTGAAATTTGTTTTCACTCAAATAAATATCCAAGTTAGCCATGAGCTCTATTCGACTATAATTAAATTTTGGAACATTCTCTCAGTATTATTTTGCTAAAATATAAGCTAATGAACTGAAAAAATGGTGGTCTATTAACAAAATAAAAAAGACACTGCCTCTTATTAGAACTGAAGTTAAAAAACTATTCTGAAATAATACTAAGAAGTGTGGTCAAGCACAAAGTTTCCAAAGGTAACGTTTGGAAAGTAAATGGGATGGAATAAATAAAAACAAATTTCAAACCAATGGAAGATAAATTAATATTGTGATTGGGAGTAAACGAAATGAAATTCCTCCGGCAATTGAACAGGATTAGCCAGTGAATTATAGCTTTTATATAAAAATGTTTGTTTTAACTAATGAACATTGAAGGTATCAGTATAGGAGAATTGCGTAGCGTAATGAGGACAATGTACTATCGATTTTCATGTTAATTACTAACGTTTTCAGTAGCATTATTTTAAATATATTCTTTGAAAACAACCATGTTAAGGATTGCAAAAAACTTGCTTGCATCAAACGCAACAAGTCGTACTTAGGCTTGATCCATCTAAGATTACACAACATGCCTCCCAGTAGTTTAAACTTCAATAATATTAAAAATTGATGTAATTTTTTACTAAAAAATCAATTATTATCTACTTGTATTTTATTGAAAACGCTTCAGTTGCAAACTTTTTGTAATTTGTTGCTAATAAAGATTATTAAACAGAAAGGAGTTAATAAAATACAGTAGTAACAAATGTATTCAAAAATATACTTCAGTTAAGGTATTATGAGATGGTATATATTAACAACCAACACAATAATATCAATAAAAAGACAGATGTACAAAATTTAAAAATAATTTAGTGTAATTTATTAGAAATTGAAAATAATCTAAATTCACTAACATAGTCTGTCATAATACCTTAACTGAACTATATTTTTGAATCCATTTGTTACTACTGTATTTTATTAACCCCTTTCTATAATATATATTTTGTACATACATATTTAATACACCTAAATTCAACTTAATATAATTTAAACCATAAATATGTATAAAACCATTTTGAGGAAAATTACTATTTTATAACTCGTTTTAATTTATTTAAGACAAGACTATTTGAATTAGTATCAGAATATCAAAAATTCTGTAAAATCAATGCATCTTTCACATCATAAAAACTTGTTCAGTCAACTTACCTATCAATTAATTGTCAAGTTGATGTTTTGTGCTTTTCCTCAAGATCTTTGTTGAAACTACATTATATATTAATATTCAATCCTCTAAATGTTTGGTTTTAATATTTAAACCCCACTTACAGTAAGTTGTCTTTATATTTTATTATACATTAATCTATTTTTTTAAATTTGTGTAACTTTCAGAAATGAACTGATGAAGAAATAAATATATTTCGAAAGCTTCATAAGTAAAAAGAGTACTCTTGTATTATTTTTCAGTTTTGGCTGCTTTCTGATATATATATATATATATATATATATATATATATATATATATATATATATTGTTTTTAAGTTTTCTCGGGCACTCAATGTTTTAGGTGGTTTCCGGGAATTCATCCGCGTAGTTGATAACTGATCCCTGCCGGGATCGATGGTAAAATGACGAATACTGTATTCGAGTAACTAGAAGCGAAAGCAGAAGGCTACGAGAATTATGCGAACCGACCTGAAGAGGGCAGATGTGACTCTGCCGAAATGTCGTCATTTTACCATCGATCCCGGCAAGGATCAGTTATCAACTACGCGGATGAATTCCCGGAAACCACCTAAAACATATATATATAGAGTGTTTTGTAGAACGTTCGCCAAACATGGAGGGCAGATAGGTGGACTCATGTGCTATATTATATAGCCGATATAAAGACTAGATATCTTACGGTTTTTGTTTTTTATATGTATATATATATACATGTGGGACGCATACTTTGGGGACAGCTTTTTTATTGATTTTCTCTGCATACATAGGTCATAAAAGAGGTAAATATTCTAAAGAAAAACTAATTTTGCTTATGTATACTTAATTTATGGCCAATATTTAAGAATAATGCGTATTTTAGACTTTTTATATCTTACGTATAGTTTAAGGACGGTCCTGATACTATGCGCTACATATATGAAGTGAAAATTTTCTGGACAGTCCTCAATCTATGCCTTAAATATTTAGGTCATTCATATATATTCAGTATATATTGGGGACCAAAAATTTATATCATAGGCATGCTTTGGGGACACATGAATTGTTTGTTGCATATCGTAAAAATTTATTGCTGAAGCGCCTACTTTATATTTTACACGCACTTGCAAGAAATTAAAAGTGGGTATGGTAATTTCATAATTCTTAAAATTTGTTTATTTATTGTCCCTTTGTTTTTTTCTCAAGGACAAAATATCAATTACCTCAGGTCAACTTTAAAATCAAATGTAAATTGTTAATTCAAATATTTTCCAATAAACTTTTATCCATTGCCAATAGTCGATGGCTGCATTGTTACTAATCTTTATATATAAATGAGAATGTTTGTCTGTACGTTCTTTATAAAATCCTAAACGGCTGGACAGATTTTGATGAAATTTTTTGTCTATGTTTGGGTGAGTCCCTGGATGGTTTAGATTTACAATTGGACCCGATAGGTGGCACTAAGATCGGGTTCTAGCTGCTCCTAAACAGCTGGACGAATTTTAATGTTTTTTTGTGTATGTTTGTATAAGTACATGGATGATTTAGATTCACAATTGGACCCGATATGGGGCACTAAAATCGGGTTTTAACTGCTCCTAAACGACTGGACGGATTTTAATGGAATTTTTTGTGTATGTTTAGATGGGTCTATGGACGGTTTAGATTCACAATTGAACCCAGTAGGTGGCACTAAGATCGGGATCTAACTCCTCCTAAACGGCTGGAACTATTTTAATGATATTTTTGTGTTTGTTTGGGTAGCTCTCTGGATGGTTTAGATTCACAACTGGATCCGGTATGTGACACTAAGATCGGGTTGTAACTGCTCCTAAGTAGCTGGATGGATTTTAATGAATTTTTTGTGTATGTTCGGGTGGGTCTTTGAAAGATTTAAATTCACAATTGAACTCGGCAGCTACCTCTAAGATCGGGTTATAACTCCTCCTAAACGGCTGGAACGATTCTAATAAATTTTTTTGTGTATGTTTTGGTGGCTCCCTAAATAGTTTTGATTCACAATTGGACTCGGTTGGTAGTACAAAGATCGGGTTCTAACTGCTTCTAAACGGATGGATTTTAATGATTTTTTTTTGTGTATGTTTGGGAGGGTCTTTGGGTGGTTTAGGTTCACAATAAAGTCCTGTAGGTGGCACTAAGATGGGGTTCTAACTCCTCCTAAACGGCTGGACGGATTTTAATGGAATTTTTTGTGTATGTTTAGATGGGTCTTTGGACAGTTTAGATTCACAATTGAACCCGGTAGGTGGTACCAAGATCGGGATTTAACTCCTCCTAAACGGCTGGAACCATTTTAATGATTTGTTTTGTGTATGTTTCGGTGGGTCTTTGGATGGTTTAGGTTCACAATTAAATCCGGTAGGTAGCATTAAGATCGGGTTCTAACTCCTCCCAAACGACTGGAACGATTTTAACGATTTTTTTTTGTGTATGTTTGGGTGAGTCCCTGGATAGTTTAGATTCACAATTGGAACAGGTAGGTCGCACAAAGATCGGGTTTTAACTGCTCCTAAAGGGCTGGATGGATTTTAATGATTAATTTTCGTGTATGTTTGGTTGGGTCTTTGGATGACTTAGGTTTACAATTAAATTAGATCCGGCTCTAACTCCTCCTATATATAGTGGGTTTCTCAGTAATCACGATCAGTCCTATATCGAATTTGTTACGAAATAGAAACTAATTAAATAGTCGTAAATATTCGAAATTTTTTAAAATTTGTTTGTTTTTTAATTTTTAGATTAATAAGTTGCTCGTTCTAGTATGACATAAAGTTACGGCTAATAATAATTAGGTAAGGTTTTTCCAGTAAGGGGTCGTTCATACAATACGTTCTCCTACAGGGAGTGGTGGGAGTATCAGTTAGTGTGACGGGATGTGACAGTGGAGTTAAGAGGGTCTTAGGAAATGTGACGCTCACAATTCATCAAACATTTCAACTTTGATTATTCTCCCGACCGTTTCATTTTTCCGTTGCTATATATTTTAGTTACATTAGTTTACTACTTGGTATATTTACTTAGGTTTATTTTTCGACATCGACGTCGGTCACAATAGGTTCCTCTCTATGTTCAATATCATAGAAAATAACTCTTCCATGTGTGGAATAGAGAGCGCAGATATTCAATAACAGATCATCGTAAACTTTCAAGACTCTAATCGTCCGATGGTAACATGTAAGTTCTATAATAAATATTGTTATTATAGACACATGATTTTTCTGATACAATAAAACCTGGTTAACTCGAATTTCTAAGGAAATTGATGATTGTTTCGGTCATTCCTTGGTGAAAATTCATATTTTAATTATATTAAAACACTAACCATTGTGGTAATTTTCACAAATTTATTATTTTCTTGACAATTGTTTCGCTCTGATGACAGGCTTCGTCAGAATGAAATGTTAAACTAAATACTAAACATCTGAATATATTATATAGCGTTGTAACATAATAATGAGTATATAGGTAGAAAGCACAATATGTTTACTGTATAATATTAGTGAAGGTAAATATTATTAATATAATTTGGAATTTTGTATTATGTAAGTATATTAAGATTAAGTAAAGAAGACATATTTGTATCAGTTTGGTCATTTAAAAAATGTGGTGAATTTTTATTTTTATTGATCTCAAGTGATTCTAACAGAGTTAATTTTTTACTTTTTTGTTCATAGGTTATGAAAATCAGCAATACAACATATCTACATTTGCGGACCATTCATTAAATGAAAATCATATTCCACAAACTACTTTCGAAATTTTACATCTAGAACAAAAAAGTAAAAAATTAACTCTGTTAGAATCACTTGAGATCAATAAAAATAAAAATTCACCACATTTTTTAAATGACCAAACTGATACAAATATGTCTCCTTTACTTAATCTTAATATACTTACATAATACAAAATTCAAAATTATATTAATAATATTTGCCTTCACTAATATTATACAGTAACAAATTGTGCTTTCTACCTATATACTCATTATTATCTTACAACACTATATAATATACTCAGATGTTTAGTATTTAGTTTAATATTTAATTCTGACGAAGCCTGTCATCAGAGCGAAACAATTGTCAAGAAAATAATAAATTTGTGAAAATTACCACAGTGGTTAGTGTTTTAATTCTAAGGAAATGCTAAAAATTTCGAATAAATGAGTTGTTAGCGTAGTGAGCATTTAGGGATATACATATACAAACGTTTTTACCACTACAATCGTGTCTCATAAGAGAACCTATTTTAAAGGTTCTATTGTATTTATTGCTATATATTTATTTCATCCGTCACTTAGCAGTTAACAAAAGAAACTCTTACATTTCTCAATTTTATGCTAGTCATTAAGTGTACTACTCAGTCTACGTTAGCATTCCTAAGATTTAACAGATTTAAAAAAAGAGCATATGTGAAAAGATAGTTCAACCAAAGATTATTTAAAACTAACAAAAAAAGTAATTCATTAAAAAGTAACTAAAAAATGTATTCCCAAAACGGACAGAAAAAGAAAAGGTGGTTGAGCTCTAGAGCTGCTATGCAATTGGGCGTTGAAAGCAGAACGGATAGATGAAGATGAAGTAAATAGTTGTCGAAAAGAAAGAAACTATACTGTAGGAGCGATATGTAAGATAGTTCATACAGTGTGGCACAGCCAAATGGAATAAATTCGATAACGAATAAAGGAGGGCTTGTAGGGAAAAACGCTTGGACACTGCGATTTATATTTTTGAATGCGCATTTTTTCATCAAAAAAAATATATAGGGTGTCATGTGACTGGTCAATACCAATTTTTTTATTTTAAATGTAAGCCCCTGTATATTATTTATTTTTTTAATTTTCCAGAAAATTCTAGACATAATTCATATACAATGTCCTACACTTATCTCCAACCGTTTCGGAAATATTAAGTGTTTTCAGATTTATTACAAAAATTAATATTAAAGAATGAAAAATATTTATTTCTCAAATTCGCTTCATTACACTCAATAATTAATTCCAATTTAGTTCTTGGTATTCACATAGTAAGCAAAAACCATTCCTGCGATTCTTTTTACCGATATGAAAATGTTTATTTTCGCCAAAACTCCTTAGCATCTTGTCTGCCTGCATGACAGTGGTGATCAGTGTCGGTGCTATTGCCGTTAACTGTATGTAATAGTATCACAAAATGGTTCACGTAACAGAAATGCACAAAATGGTTCACTTAACAGAAATGCACAAAATAACAACTCTACAAAAGATTATTTATTTATTTAAGCTTAATTGTCCAACAGTATAAACCACTAACAGAGCAAGTATATATAAAACTAAATAAAAATACACCTTAACTAATTAAATCTATGAAACTAAATAAAAATACGCTGACTAATTAAATCTATCATAATAAACAAAAAATAAAAAGAAAAAGACAAAAAAACTCAATTAACGTAAATATTTCAATGTAAGGCGTTCACCGTTGATTCAATCACAGCTTGAGTTTGTTCGAGCCCTAGAGCACAAAAATGTTAAGCTATTTCTGACCTAAGTTCGAGGTACCAGAAAGTTGATTTTGATAAGTAGTGTCGGTGAATCAATATTATTATGAAGTAGGTTGAACAAAAATTTTAAGAAGGCACATACTCTGCGAACATTAAGGCTGACAATGAAATCTGATTCAATAATCTGACATATTCAATACCCTATAGCGGACAGATATTGCACGTTTTGAAGTACAGCTATTTCCGAAACCTTCTTTGAATTCGCGCAACAAAAACTTTGTGACACTCATAAAAAGGATGCCATATTATATCTCCGTATTCAAGTTGAGAACGTACAAAAGTATTATATAGTATTTTTAAAGTCACAGTATTTGAAAGACCTTGAGAACTTCTTTCAATGAACCCATACAGCAGCATTAGATGTCATATACTCAATATGATTCGTAAAAGCCAGTTTGTCATCAAAAATGATACCTAGATGCTTTACTTTTTCTCATCTCTCTAGGAGATTATTGTTAATATTATATGAGAATTTAGCAAGAGCTGGTGAAACTGATAACACAAGGAAACAAATGGAAGTTTCTCGCTTATTTCACAAAAAAATTTCAAATTTGTCGTTAGTATCATGAGGAAAAATTAGCAAAATAGAAAAGTAGTTTCGCGAGCTTGGTCATGTAAGATAGATAAAAAAGTATCTGCCAATGCTATAAGTGATAATATGAAATTGGATATTATGATTGAGTTTCATCATAACATCAACTTTTGGAGTATTAAAGGAAAGCAAAATGCATCCCTATAAAATGATGCGGACTCCAGATCACTGTGAGCAAATGGCAAAGGTTAGATAACAATGCGATCAAATTAGAAGCTGTTTTGTTTTCTGATGAAAGCACATTTACACTTCAAGGTCATGTTAATCGTCAAAATTGCCACTATTGGTTTAAGGGGAATCCTCACTGGATGACAGAGAAACATACGCAATATACTGAACAAGTTAATGTTTGGGCAGGAATTGTTGGAAATCATATCATTTTCATTCATGGCAACTCGAATGGAGATAAATACTTAGAATTTCTCCAAAATAATGTCGTGCCCACTTTGGCAAACATATATCCTAATCCTGTACACCCAGAAGTTCCTGCCAATACAATATATTTTCAGCAAGATGCAGCACCGCTCCATTACGAATATATGGCCGGCAGTACCTGAACCAAATTTTTCCAAATAGGTGGATTGGGAGGCGCGGATCGATAGAAAGGTCAGCACGATCTCCTGATTTGACGCCATTGAATGCGATGTATTTTAGATTGTTATCTAGTATTTTTTAACGTTTATTTTTCGATACAAATCGAAGCAATTTTTAAGATGAATAGAAAGATGTTGAAAGATTAATACACTTAAATTATAAGAAATACTAATGTATAGAATATAAATTTAATATGGAAATAATTCTATTTAAAACAATATATTTCTTCTGAAGAAATTTACAGTTGTCGGCTTGCGAGAAAAATCACAAATAGTTTTTTTTGTTCTCTAACCTTCGTTTATCTATAAGCAACGTTCTAAAATCCTTCCCAGAAAATATGCTTTGTTTCGGCCGCCGAACTAAACGATTATTTTCGAACGTCGGCGTATACGCCAGTAAAAAAATATGAATAGTACTTCAATAAACAACCACAACAGAATTTAATATTTTAATCAGTTTTTAATAAAACTCGAAAATATAAACCCTATTTATATGTATTATTTTTTCTTAAATTGATGTTTGAGAACGAATAATGATATCTTTAATGTTGGGTGGCGACAAAAACAGACTACTATGATTAGGTTAGGCTTCGTATGCCAAACTTATGATTTAACCCCTATGTTTTCAAACGGGAATGTTTATCTTATGGGTACGATGAGTATACGTTTTTGATTTAAATTTTCTTTAAAATAGCGTTACACTCTTTTAATTTGAGCGGCGCCTTGCCTAAAAATTAAATTTTGATTTAAAGTAAATCAATTGACCAGTGTTAACTGTTATTTTATTGATTGAAAATGTGCGACATTCACCTCGATGCAATAGTTTGAACTGTGTTTTTTGGCACTTGTAAAATCTTCTGGGGTACTTTGTTGGCATTCATTATCGATGCGGTTATTTAATTCTTCTAAGAACTCTGATTTGTATACATTTTCAGATGTTCATGAATAATTAAATCAGAGAAAGATAAATTAGGGTGATTTCGTAGACTACTCGATAGCACCTTTCCCCTAATTTTTGCCGTATGGGTATTGTATAAGGAGGGCAAAATTTTTATTTATATTTTCTGCACATATTGTCACTAACTTCAAGAAAAAAGATTTAACTCACTTGTCAAGTTCAAACAATAGCTCAATATAGTATCATTAGGTGAAGCTTGTAATTTCAGTAATTTTTATTTCATGCCTTCCGTGACATCAAAGAATTGAATTGTTATTCGAAATATCTGAGATGCCCAGAGATAAATAATAAGTTTTTTGGTTCGGGCAGTAGATTGGTTGTTAGAAACTATCAATTTTGCGTAACGAGGATGCATATGGCATTTTTTAGTTGTGTGTCCTGTGGTCTTGTTATGATGTTTGATATCTCTCCGACGCCCATGGCCCACAGAATTGCATACCCTGCAAACTGTGCAAAATGCTTAGTTGCCTGTTTTTCGATTGTTAATAAATGGTGTAGTCATCACTAAAATTAAATTTCCTATTTAGTTGAGACATCATTCACAAGACGAAGCAGTCAAAACAGTAAACACTTTACAATGTTCAAATGTCACTGAAGGAAAACGAAATTTTTACTACTCTTGCACACTGGTTGTCTATAAATAACAAATTAATTATTTTTATGTTTTTTTTTGGGCAATAACACCACAATAGAAATAAAACGACTTATATTGCAGGAATACCAAACGTTTCAAAGTCTATTCTGACTTCGTTGTCAATGGCTTTATATTTATTGATGTAGATTGCAAAATGAAAATTTGATTTTGCAATCTACATCAATAAATGGTTCACTCATTCCCACTACAATTTCAACTTCTCTTCTTCTCGTATTTATCGTTCATTTCTATTGTTTATGAGTAACTGTCGCCTCTGATCTAAGGTATTCTAATATGACTTGTTTCTTAATTGTGGAAATTTTTCGGGCATTACCTTATAGAGTTCCATATTATACGCTCTGTGGGCCGTTTCCATTTTATTCAACTTCCGCGGTTTCTTACCTGTAGGTGTGTCTTGGGTGGGTCGAACAGTGCGTTCGGCAGACCTTTCAGAGTTGGCTTTTTTTTGCATTGTTATCAATTCGTTGTTTCCTTGCAGGTTGTGTAGTAGGTCCAATCCGTGATACAATACAATATACTTTTCCTAATTTCGTCTGACATGATCTGTATAAACTGGTCTTAGAAAAATTTTGAGGACAACTTTTATTTGCCTCGAACTCCACAGTAGTATTACTAAGATATTACAAAACTTTTTACCCTAATCGCAATACCTTTTGGTGATAGGTTGAAAAATGTTGTGTTGTTTCTGTTATAAACCAAGAGCTCCACAGGTTTTCCAGTAGCATTAGTATTATAAATGATCCTTTTAATTTATCATACTCTCCTTTGTATATTTAAACATATTCCCATTTACACCAACTCATTTGTTATTCATAATTTCCCTATATTTCAAATGTGCTGTCATGAATTTCGTTGTTATTGTGCAACAAATCATAGCGATCGAATTCCACTAATGTAGAATGATGCCGCCCTTCCAAGACAGAATGCAATAAATTGATACATTAATTTCTTGCGAACTTTTTTAGGCAGCTCTATCTAAAAGCTGGTTTGATAAAAAAATAGACTGCAATATCTACATTAAACATTGGTAACTCATAATATAATATTACACTCTGCGTATGATGTATATATTTTCTCCACAGAAAAGTAAACATTTCGGTCCTCTTCACCAGTTCTGTTATATTCAAATCAGAGTTTTCACGTCACTGATATTTACGTCACAGGGTCACATCAGAAATAGCGACTCGTAAGTATGGGAGAAAAAGCATACAGGCAGACACACTGTATTATCTGGGCTGTATAAACTACTATTTCCATGCTTTTGGTAGCTCACTGAACTTGAGGGTCCTGGAGAGTGCAAACGCCCCACCGCCTACACCTTTGGGTCTGCTTTTTAGACACTAAATAGTTTGTTAGTGTACTAAATACTAAATAGGAAAAAATATCTTCAGACATTTCTCACTCATTCATGCAACATGCTAAGAAGTAAGTTGACTAAAATGGTCCTGAAATATAGGGATATCCGTGACGCAAATCATTTAAAATATTTTGTGGCATTTTACAGAGAAAAAAATGGTAAAATATGACGTAACTATTTCATAGATTACTAAAGGGAAAAATATGATTACAGAATTAATATCTGAAATACTTCTTTATTGTGAATATACGCATATTTCCGAAAAATGAATGTTGACGTTTTTCTATCCCCCACCCACCCCCATGTAAGAAACTGTAAGACACAACTTCATATTCATATTATTAAGGACAACAAAAGTGTCAAATTTTTGAGGCATTAATTTTAGTAATAAGTGGTAAATTTAGATTTATTCTACTTTACACGCATCTTTCACTCCACTCTTCTAAACAATATATCTGAAAAATATAAGCAATACATATTTTTGAAGGAAATTATCTATCTTCAAAAAAGATTTGAATGCAAAATTTTCCTCAAAATATTTCCGCATAAGTATTGATCCCTTTTAACAATTTAATTTTTCACCTTTGGAATCTTGTAACATATAAACCAATCTGTGTCTAAGGGGGAACCACAATATTTTTAAAAGATACTAGCTGCTCTACAATAAAGATCTCATTATTATTTTTCGTTAAATTTACTCTTTCAAAAGTTATTCGACTTCCAGAGTTTTCTTAGATTAGTTAGTACATATTTAAAACTCAAATACTTTTCTGTATGTTAGAATTGTTTAAGATAATATTCTTTAATTAGTGTTTTCGTTACTGCAAGTAAATGTTCTGAGCTAAATAAAACTGTTAGATTATTATACAGTGTGTTTCTAAAATAGGATTCCAAACTTATGTTGTATATTGAACTCATTCAAATAAGCCAAAAAGTCCCTATTAAAATGTGCCCTAAAACGCACCCTTAGAAATTTATATGCACTTAAAAGGCTCAAATAAAAACTATTTGTTTTCCAGTCACCACTTTTACTAATAAAAGACTGCAAAGCTCAATTGACAGTTAATTAATAACTAGAGTGGTTAAGAGTTGTGGCAACGTCAGTATTTTATTTGTCACAGTAAATCGATTTTTGTAATGTATGACCTAATTAATAACTTAGAAAGCACAGTAATTTTCAATCTCAATGTACTTGGAAACCATTGGAAATATCGATTTGGACAAATATAATATGTTTTAGATAAAATTGTTAAGATTTTATAAATCTGTAGAAAAAATGGTAAAAATTTTGAAATGAAAAAATACGGGCTGAGAACACTAAATAGGACGCTTATGATTTACATACGGAGTGGTTATTTATTATATATTTATTATATTATTACATAATCTCCACAGAGGTCATCGGAGTTACCTGTTCTATCCTATTGAAAATATATACTTAACATAAAGGAGAATATCTAAAAATACATAAAATAAAAAATAACTTAAAAGAAAAAATAAATAAATAAAACATAATTTTTCAGGGAGTTTCTATAACAGTTATTATCTTTATTACTGATCCACTTTTTTTAACTTATTTTTATTGCAGTTACATTACTTAACGCTTTTAGTTCATTTGGAAGACTGTTGTATACATTTCTTGCTCTTATAAAACTGCGTTTCTTACTGACTGTTTTAGATCTATGCGGGAAAAGAATGCTCTTGTTTCTCGTAATACTGTTTGAGTTCAGGATTTTTTCTTTGAGCGTAATGTAGTGATATTTTAAAGATTCAAGTGAGAAGAGATTTTTAATAGTCTCTTCTGGTGGCTTTGTAGCGTTGAAGTAAGCTCCCCCCAGGCAATGATTCCATAGTTGATCATGCTGTGGAAAAGTGCGTAATACAACTTCATCAATGTGTCCTTTTTCATTATCTTGGAGAGATTATAGAATACAGAACAAACAAACGTAAGAAGTTATGTGAGATCCATTCATTTTTCGTATTTATGTTAGATCGTTTTATCAATAACAAAAAAAAACAGTTTTGTTTGATCCCTTTGAAAGGCATATAACTTCCTAAGGGTGCGTTTTAGGGCACATGTTAATAGGGACTCTTGGCTTATTTTAATGAGTTCTATGCACAGCAGAATTTCGGGATCCTATTTTAGAACCACCCTATATAATTAATTAAATATTGTTAATGTTATAACTATATAATATTTGAAAAAGCTTATCAAGTAGATTGCAAATTTTTCTATAGACCTTGATAATATCTAATGGGCAAATAGTATAAAAAAAATCTTATTTAATATCCTTTTCAAATACCCAACTACCTCCATTAAAACATTTCGTAAGATAGTAGCAGACACCCACGCACCCTCAAATATCTTAGGTAATTTGTGGATGTTCCATTGACTTATTTCAAACCAAGCATGAAATATTTTATGACATGTGCATGTTTCCTTGGTTTTTATTTCAAATTTAAAGTTCAAACTCGGAAGTAGTGTGTGGTAAACAGACGAGGATATAATTAATAAGAACTTACCTATTTATTATATTTTAATACCACAAATGTGAGTATTGTTACTTTCTGAACCTTTAAACTGCTTGAGAAGTGAAAATATTAAGTAATTCCTAATTTTTAGATAAAAATAATGTCGTTATCATTTTACGACAATTCCAGGGACCCTATTTCTCAGCAATGTTTGTCGACGCGACGGCAGCGTAGTATAAAAAACCTTTCTTAAAAATTCCGTCCGGTGATACAAGAACTGTTTTATATTTTGTTGTCTAGTCAATACCTACGTATATATGTAATTTATCAGGTTGATAACGAATGGTGGAAGCCGCTTTGAGATATTCGATCATTATAATGAATTAAATTAAATATTTTGTAATAATATCGCGTCTCTATTAATAAACAGTGACTAATTTCTACATTAGACATGTCATTTTCAAACAAAATATAAATTAATAAGGTAAAAAAACATGGTGCATTTCTGGATAAAGAATATATAGTGTGTGACAGGAAACTGGCTATTTGAAAAAGTCAAATATGTTCCTGTTTACATCTTACATCTTATTGATCATTAAGGAGTTTTTTCTTTAGCATTAAATAATAGGTTTGATAAATTAATTTGCGGTTTAAAAGTAACTCTAATATTTTGTCTAGATCAAAATTCTAGATATTCTCTCTTAGAGTTCCGAAATGCATAAGTGATCCTAATGTTACTGGTTGTTCAGAGTATTTAATAAGGGGGTAAAGTAATTAATTGACAAATTGTTGTTTTCCTAACATAAGATGATTAGTTATTTTTCGTTTATATCCGTTATTATAACCTCTCGACCTAATAACCTTAAGATCAATTTCTAAATCATTTTTTTACAATGGTAATCTATTTTTTTATTACTGGATTTATATTAGTATTTTTCATATATATTTGTGACATGAAAAGTTACTAGAATTCATTTTTAAGAGATTGTCTGTTCAGTGATTAACCTGGACAGTTCTAATAAATTTTTCATTGAATGAGGAGCTTTTAAACGATTTGAACTCTGAATTAAAGAATTGGGAATGATCTTTGTAGCATTAAAATGTATTTACCACGCTACTAAAATTTATTTATAAAATGTTTATTTATGAAATGAGAACCAAAGCTGTCCAAAAATATAAAAAAGTCACGTTTTAAACTTTGTTTATTATCAAGGTAGTATACAATTTCTGAAAGTTATCTGTTTTTCAACTCTTATTTGTTTATAACCATTTCCACAACTTTATGAGATGGCGCAAATGGATATATTTATTATACATATTATTTACAACCTACAAAAATCGGGTGTATTCCCCGCCTTGCATGAAATTTCTGTTCTCTTATTGAAACCTTTCTGCAAATCAGAGTAGTATATCTTCACCTCATTGGTATTCACGTAACTATATAGTTATTTATTTATCAGTGTACTAAAGTGCCAAATTTGAAAAAATATCTTAAGGCATTCCCAACAAATGCAGGAAATATCGAGAAGTGAATGCACTAAAATGTTACTGAACTTCTTACGATTATGTAAGAATTTCATAAATAGATTTAAAAAATCAAAAATATTTCACATTATTTCATGAACTACTTTAAAAGATTTTTTCTCTAACATATTAGTGTTTCTGAAAACATTTTAGAAATATTTCAAACTCTTGAAATAAGTCATGATAAATTACAGAATTAATTCCTATTATAATAGGGACAAACGTTATAAAATATTTCAAATCACTTTTTTTCAAGAATATACGAATATTTAAGGAAAATTTGCATGTTCGCTTGGTTATTATTTCAAGTTTCAAGTTAATGCTCTTTATAAGTACATATTAGATGAACGAGGATTTAAGAATACTAACGGTAGCCCAGTGGTTGAAATTCGACCAGAATTCATTAAAATGTTATGTTTGAACTTTGAGGATTATTGAGATTTTTTCGTCAAAAGCTATATATCTATAAGAAATAAACTCGAAGCACAATTAGAAACGTAGGAGAGACCTTTGCTATCCTCATTACTTCATTTGGATTAAATTTACATAAATAATTGACGCAAATATTTTTAATATATGTTTATTATTTTAGGCTTATTTTTATATAAATATGTCCTATACATTACCAATAGTCTATGAAACATGCTCGATATAATTATCGCCGAATTTTTTTTCGTAACTTAATAAAAACAAATCAAACGATTTCTTAAATAGATATGACAAACAACGCAATGAAAACTCTAATCTTTAAGATCTTTTCTATTGTCTTCTGATTGATGATTTGTTACAAAACACCTTCGGAATTTGGTGAAAATAATATTATGTTAACGACATTATTATAATTCCAACAAAAATTTACAAAAGCTAATTTATACGAAAATTAGTGTGTAGTTTTCTGAAAGATCAATACTGTTCCACAACACTCACTATTTTTCTATTGAACTATAGGCAACTTCAGACACTGGACAGAAAAAAATGGTCATCAAGTTAGTATGAACATGGAGTACTATTACATTATAAATAATTACAATACATAAGTAGATATTGATAAACCTTAAACTACAATATATCTTACGATTCAGTATATTTTCATTAATGTAAGTTAAACACCCATACCTAGTAACCCATGATGATTTCCATTTGGTATAGAACATATAAAAACATAAGACCCACCTATTGTTAATTAATATTAGGTAAATACACTTTTGGACATTTTTTTCAATTAATTGTAATAGAAATCTTGAAAATACATTGACAACTTTTCTGAGTGAATGAAATGTCAAAATTTAAATCAAAATTGCCAGGCCATGAATATCAGGATTACCATATGACCCTATTTATCGCGAATCACTATCTGTGCATAGTATCACGATTCTTGTAGTAGTAATTATCAAATTATATGAGACTTACCCGCCAAAAATAGCAAGATAAAATTAACTTTTTATAACCCCCAACACCTCTAAAACGTAAAAAACATTCATATTCTGGACTAGTTACGTTTGGATTTCATACCTAAGACAACTACACACAGAAAATCTGTCCAGCTGTTTGGATGTTGAAAAAGTATATATTCCTTGAATCTGATCTTAGTGCCATCTACCTGTGAATGTAAACCACTCTAATACATAAAAAATTCCACTAAAAACGGTACAGAAATTTAGGAGTTCAAGAAACCGATTGCTGCGCGACCTACCTGGTCCAATTGTGAATATAAGCTATCCAGGGACCCCCACAAACACTCACAAAATATTTCATCAAAAGCCGTCCAGTTGTTTACGAACAGTTAAACACAGACCATTTTGTCAAGTCGGAAATGAGCTGATGAGCTTCAAAGTTCAGAATAAATCTTAATAAATTGTAGCTAAGAACCATCTCGATCACGTTTGCTTTCGTCTCCAAACACCCACATCAAAATCGGTCCATTCATTTAGGAGCTACGGTGCCACATACAGATACACAGAGACACATCTTCATACTTACAACAACTTATTGCGTCGGCGGTTAAAAAGAATGTAAAAAAAGTAAAAGGTTAAGTTAATAAAATATTATGAGACAAATTTTTCAAGTCAAACATAATTCTGATTTTAGTTGATTAACCATATTTACAATGCACTGAAAGTTGCAAACATGCGAGAGCCCAGTAAATCCGGATAATTATGCAATATAATTTTTTGTGGGTCCTATTTCAATAGCATGACTATGTAGAAAAAATTTAGGGAATGGTAAAAATTTGTTAGTTTTACGTTTAATTTAGTTTGTCTTAACATTTGAGACGTATGGTCTCAAATACCTTTACAATTTTACGTTCAAGCAATCTGGCGGCACTGTTACAATTATTTGGTTGGCATTGACAGTATGAACGTAAATAATATTTTTTTATTCTATTTGATTTTATTTAATGAATGAACCAATATTAAAAATAAATTTTAGCACTGAAGGTCGTCGGTAACTACTAAAGAAAACAAAAATAAAGAAAATCAGTTGATGTTCAGAGGTGAAAATGGTACCCAACCGTTTTGTCTTTGCCTATTTATATACAGATATTGTAAACTGTAATTTCTGCAAAGTCTTGGATGAAGTTGGTGTCGCCCATTTTATATTATTTTCAGTTTTGTGAACGTATCGGAATCTTCTAATAAACTAGTAATGTTAGTACTATAGCTTGTAATACGCACTCCTCGTATATTTACTTTGTTGTGTCGCCAAATAAGTTGATTTATTCAATGAATATGAAATTATTCAACTCCACGTGAAATTTAACTATAATTCCTTTGCGCAGTTTTTATAAGCAGATAAATCATTAACTATTCTAATTCCAAATGGTTCGGCTAAAGTATGAATATAGAGACTTTATTTGGAGTCGTTATTTCTCTCAGTGTAGAAAAGAAACGCCACAAACACCGTGAACATATATATAGTGCAGCAGTTTCTATTTTTTTGTCAAAATAGGTTGCTTGCTTCAGAGGCAAACTAAAAATTTAACAAAATAAACTTTACATACATAGAAGTTCATATTTTTATTATTTTATTCAAAGAGCAGTTGAAATCGGTGAACAATCTGTCAAAAAATTTAAATATCTCTTGAGGGAGTATTAGCCGAACATCCTGCAATGCAATAATGATCCTCGTACAGTTTTCATATGTTAATGAACGCATGCAGCATAAAAACAAAATTAGATAGAAGTGTAATTAATATAACTAAAAATGCAAAATGTGGTTAATAAATTCATTTATTTTTGCTTCATGATAATATATGAAAAGTGTTTTGTCATGGCATCGAACATAAATTGAATGTAAATGAAACCTATTTTGCCGAGTATTAAAAAAATTACAGACCAAATTTCTAAGTCTTCATAAAAAACACCATATGTCGCCACCAGATACCTACCTATATTTCACTAAGTCAATGAATCTCAATCTGCAGAAACCTTCGTTCAAAAATTTGTTTGCTAATCAACCGATACTTTTCATATTGTCCAGCTATTGTATTTGTATTAATGTTTGATAAATGGCACAGTTACTAAATTGGTTAAATAACAATTAGCGCTCACTATAATACGCATTTACAAAAATAAGATTTTTTCATTTTGTTATTAAACGATTTATGTTCCCAGATATTAATATCAAATTAAAATATCTTTTTACAACATTTTTAGCAAAAAGAATTCTTCTTACGACGCCCTTCTTTGAAGCAGTCCTTCCGCTAATTAATAAATTCGTCTCCAAAAGTACGCCATATGCCTACTTCATGTATTCATTAATTCAATTAATATATACCTCTGAAACCAAGTTCCTATTGAATTCAAAATTTAGTAGGTAGCCTTTCCTCATTAGCAAAATGTAATTAAGTATTTCTTCATAAAAACTACATAATGCTAAACACTGAATTCATTTAAATAGCAAGATAATTATTTTTATAGACTTTTACGGCAGTACTTAATTTGAAAAAAAAAATAGTGATTCATATTTCGTAATTTGTTCTGTTAAATGAATGAGAAACAGATCCATACCAAATATTTAAAACAAATTATACATCTCGATTGATGACTTTTATTTACACCTTCCCAGTACACAATTTCACGAAATGATTGCCCAGACGACATATTTATTCAAATCTGTTTTTAAAAAGTCCTTCTTGGTGTTACCCTTTCCGTGAACTTCTAAATGCATTTTATTTCACAATTACCTAATTATAACCGGCCAATACCTCAGCCTGTAAGTATCTACTACCCCAGCTAACCATTACGGCATTGCATTAAAGGATCTTTGAAACTAATTTATAGTATTAACTTAAATCTCATTCATTAAATTTTTGTCTAATTAAAAATTTATATAACTTTTAGTACTTAATAATACTTTGATATGGCAAAATTTATGATATATGCTCAAAACTATATTTTTATTTATCTATTATGCAATAAGTCTGTAAATAAATAATTTACTTATTTGTATTAGTTTCAAATTACAAAGACAACAACTGAGAAGTAATACAAATTCAAAGTTCTCAAATTCGCCTTGTACAAACTAAGATTCTTATTTAATGAATATGACCTGGTATCGCCATCTGTTATTCCTATTTATATTACATATTAATGTCCTCAAAATATGCGTAATAACAAGGCACTGTCTGATGAACACCTATTTTGTTTACGAGAACAAACGATACAAACAAGTGGAAGGAGCTCCAATGGGATCGCCACTCTCACCAGTTATAGCGAACCTTTTTATGGAGAACTTTGAGGAGTTGGCATTAAGAACAACAACTCTTAAACCCAGTTTGTGGTTGCGATATGTGGATGATACATTTGTGATTTGGCCTCATGGGAGGGAACACCTCAATACTTTGTTAGATCACCTTAATAGCATCCATCACAAAATAAAATTTACCATGGAGGTTAAAGCCAACAATCAACTGCCATTCCTTGATGTTCTCATAAATAGGAAGCAAGATGGAACCCTTGGCCATACAGTATATAGGAAAGCAACTCACACAAACAGATACCTTCATGCTCATTCTCATCACCACCCAGCCCAACTACAAGCTGTCGTCAAGACTTTAGTAACCATATCACAAAGGCTAGCTGACCAGGATAACATCAAACAGGAAATGGACAGTTTAAAAACAGCTCTGAGACAAAACGGATTTACAGACCGAAATATACAAAGAGCCCTAAAGTCAAAACCGAGACAAACAGACGAGGAGCATGAGACACCAATAACCAAGGCTTATTTACCGTATGTCAAGGGGACCACGGATAGTATTGCAAGAATTCTACGGAGACACAATATCGATACTATTTTCAATACAGACAGAAAAATAAGCACGGTGTTGAGGACTCCGAAGACGAGGATCCCTTTAGAACAACAGTGAGTGTACGAGATTCCATGTGCAGACTGTCATAAAACCTATGTGGGGCAAACTAATAGAAGAATTCAAGTTAGACGTGATGAACACCAGAACGCTGTAAGAAAGCAGGAAAAAACAACATCCATTGCGGAACACGCCACCACGATGTCACACCGAATAGACTTTGAGAACACCAGAGTACTGGCAAATATAGAACACCCGAAATCAAGACTCGTAAGAGAGGCAATTGAAATAGCGAAGAGACCTCACAGTCTAAACGCACGCAATGAAATTCAGAACTTATCGAATTGTTGGAAAATCCTATTAAACACCGTACCGGCCCGGACCCGTCCAATAACAACTCAACCGGAAATAACAAATCAGCAGGATGGAGCCGTACCCACTGAGCGCCAGGGGCCAATCACACGCAGCCGTTAACGGTGTCAACCGATAGGCGCCGAGCCGCGACTATATAACAGCGCGCTCGCTTCAGAAAATCTTAGTATTCGAGTAACTAGAAGCGAAAGCAGAAGGCTACGAGAATTATGCGAACCGACCTGAAGAGGGCAGATGTGACTCTGCCGAAACGTCGTCATTTTACCATCGATCCCGGCAGGGATCAGTTGTCAACTACGCGGATGAGTTCCCGGAAACCACCTGAAACATTTAGTGCCCGCGAAAACTTAAAAACATATATATATATATATATATATATATACACAGGGTGTTTTGTAGAACGTTCGCCAAACATGGAGGGCAGATTGGAGGACTCATGTGCTATATTATATAGCCCATATAAAGGCTAGATATCTTACGGTTTTTGTTTTTTTTTAATTTTTCTTCTTATTTCTCAGATTTTTACATTTAAACTGTTGTAACATTTTTATTTTTCACTGTATCTTCATCAAATAAACTTAAATGTAATCTATAATGTCTGTTTGCTCATCTGCATTCGATATTTGACACAAATGATTGGTTGAAAAAATTATGAGTCCACAAATGCCGAGGTTCCATAAAAAAAGTAATTAAGTTATACACTTTATCACATTACAAAAAAAAACACATCGAGAACTTCGAATGCTTACAAAACTTCACTACTTCAACCCCTTTCCTATGATATATCATACGTATTGGAAAGTAATCAGTATCATAATAAAATTTGAGTTTGTAACTTAGAAGGTGAGAACTACAAAAAATAAAACTTTCACCAAATTGCAATAATTTGTTATAAATTTTGTTCAAACCGGCTTCTATCGCTACGGATGCAATTGCGACACCTTTTTCTGACTCCTACAGTGGTACTATCTAGTCGCATCTCATCCCATATTATTTCAAAATCAACATTTATTCTTGCTCTTAACTGCTCCTTCGTTTTTATTTCTCTCTCACAAACGAGTTGCCTGGCCCGTCCCCATACAAAAAAAATCAAAGGGAGTCAGGACTGGCGACCTTGCAGGCCAGTTCTCTTCCACGCGTTTGGGAATGAATTGTCAAGGCGCACAGTGGGGTCGAATCCGAAAAAGCTGGCCAAAAGTCGAAAGCATTACAAATTCGGCTGAAAATCACTACACGGAGGTTTTCCGGTTCGCTAATTATCAATCCGAAGTTAAAATTGGATATAAAACCAAAATAACGCATTTGACATTAATCACTTTTATATAGAATGTACAAAATATATCCATATGTTATATAATAGTGCTATAAAATCCGTGGGTTCAAAGTCAATTTAATTAAAAGAACTAATTTGCACTGTCACTTTCTAGAAACCTTTATTTACGCTGATTCGAATATCACAAATATAATACAACATAAGCTCTTCGCCGCACTAACTAACTGCTGCGATGATGGGCCGATCCTTTTAAAATCCGCATAGAATCCTTTCGTACAATCCATTATAAATTCTACAGTTGCCGAGCTATTTCGAGATTAATTTTTTGTCCTCCCAGCTATTGATGTCGTATTGAAATGAAAACAGGGCCGGCTTAGGTAAATTTCGCAACACTGCCCCCCCTTTAATTCTTATGGTCCCGGTCAGAAACATCTTCTCCATGGTAAGGAACGAGTCGATCTAAATGGACCACCTTCAACTTAGCCCTGGGGTTTCCACGGAACCGGTAGACGACGTCATTAAGCCTCCTGACCACCTCGTAGGGACCATCACAGGCGGGTGTAAGCTTTGGAGTTTTACCCTTGCTCCATTGGGGGTTGTACAGCCAGACTTTATCCCTCTCTTGGAACCCGACTGAATTGGCCTTGAGGTCGTACCGCGTCTTCATCTGGTCCTGGTGGCCAACATCTGCGTTCGGGCTAATTCGTGTATTGCCAGCATGTTATTTCGGAGCTGGTCGGCATAATCGTTGATGTCTTGCCAAAAGCCAAATCGCAGGGTGATCGCAGCTCTTTTCAGAATTGGACCCTGGCTGGAGTCAGGCCTGTACTATTATGTAAGGCTGAGCGATATGCCAACAGGAATAGGGGACAATGTTCATCCCAATCACGCTGGTTATTGCTGACGCCCTTGGATAGGTGTTGTTCCAAGGTCATGGTGAATATTTTCACCATTCCGTCTAACTGTGGGTGCAATGGTATTGTTCTCGTTTACCTGATACCCAACATCGTGCAGACCTTCTGGAATACATTCGATTCCAAGTTACGCCCCTGGTCTGAATGAAGTTCTACTAGCACCGTTGCTACCGTGGCTGCCTCTTGGTTGGGAATCGCATATGCCTCAGGCCATTTATTGAAGTAATCCATGCGTTGTTACGGTGTTACCGCATAGAGAATGCCAAGTGAGACCTTGGCGAAACGTCTGCAGGATTCATACATGAATATATATATATATATATATATATATATATATATATACAAAATGCCAATTTATTGTCAACATGACCTCATGTTCATTAATTTGACGAGCCTCCTTTAGCTCGGGCGCTATAGTCACTCACAGAGCAAATAGAAGTGAGAACGTTTTATTGATACATTTCTATGGACTTATTTGACTAATTATATTTAATATATTTGTTTTCACATTTTATGTAACCTATTTTAAATTCATCATTATGTCCATTTTAATTTAATTCTATTTCAATATTTGTATTTTCTTTTTCCATTTAGCTAGCGTCCAGTCCATTCTAAAACTTGATGTTACGAGATTGAGTCAAAACTATAGTCACGCTTTAAAAGTATTTTCTTCAAGTGTTTTTTTTGTTCAACAATATGAATAACAATTTTCCCCGTATTGTTTTTGCAAATTGTACTTAGCGTTTTTTTTAACTAATGTGAGATATTTTCGCAACGTTTCGTAGGTACTTACTATTACAAATATTTCATTCGAACATAATATTTGCTCGTTATTCAAGGGCTAATCATTTTCCCGTTTGAAACTCAAAACTCCAGCGGAACATCATTTCGGCTTTCTTTTTTGGGTTGGATAGGTTTTATTTAGAAGACCACCAAAACTCATTCGTTCATTATGCCAAGATTCTAGTAAAAATTAGTTTTTATAATGTATAATTTAGGTGTATTAAGTAATTGATTTTTATACAGTGCTTACACACATGTATTGTTGTTTAGCTTTCGTATTTCCCTAAATTATTAACATTTCAATTTACGGATTACCATTATCTTGTTAGACTTTAGAAGAATAGTGCTTGTGTCACGGATTTCTAGATTTGTTTTTTTTTTTATTTTTCTCATACTCATGAAGAACTTCTAGAAACACTTTATACTAGGTTGAAACTATAGTCCTTTAAACATGTTGACTTTGCTAAACATATCACTTTTTCATTTAAAGAGTTATTTCAAATATCAAGATTTGAGAATCGTTTCCAGATTTTAGACATTTAACTTAAACTACGTTTACATTGCATCTATTGTTACTTACTTTCTAAACTTTATAGTTGTTGCTATAATATTAATCCATCTTTAGACAGAAGCTTAACTGAAACTGCATTCCGCAATGTTTTCATCTTTACATTAGACAAAGAAATCCAAAGAAATCTCAATTTCACTAAAAAAGTAATAACAGTTAAGATTGCAGGAGATAGTTATTATGAAAACTGAGTTTGCTCTTTTCTAAAGTACGTGCAAAACACGTAATAAAAATGTAAACTTTTTATAGTGGCAGTTAATTTACTCTTATACCGTCAGTCATTGAAACTTATTGAGGCGCCTTCGACTTTGTTACAAAAGTCAATTATTTTTGTCTCATAAATATCGAGACTATTTTATGTGAACTCTGGGGGGTAAAATTTCACTACCACTTATTATGTCATATTGTCAATAAATATCAGAAATAAAGTGAAAGACCATCCCCAATATAAAACTGTCAATATTAACAGTTTGAAACTCACTTATATTGTTAGAACTGCATTAATAGTTTTTCTCGAAAATCCTAAAGCTAGCGATTCTTTTATTAATGAGCACTCGACCCCAGAATCGAAATAAAATGGAAAGGGCTCACCAATGTGTTTTAGTGTACCAAATCAAACTGCATCCTCAGTCACCGCACCACTGGCAAGTGATGTGCATTCCACACGATTATCCTGCGATGTTAATCGAAATATAAGGTTCTCTTATCCGCGACCAAGTTATAACTCCTCCAAACATAACTGGAACTAGCCACGGTGAAGACAATCCCTCGAGAGCACGATATATATATATATATATATATATATATATATATATATAATTGTAATTGTACATAGTATTTTGAATTTGTTTTTTTTTAATTTCTTTGACTGTTTGTAGATTTTATTAGCTTTTAATTTATATTGTGTTTGTGAATGCCACCTATTTTTTCTTGTTAGAACATATCAATTTGGTAAACTCGGAATCTGTGTTAGACTGAAGAAGGTACCGCTTATCTACAATTGTCACATTGCCACAACCTAACCTCATAAAAGGGAATAATTTTTTTAATTACTAAAGATTTTCACATATTAGGTGTTACCTTTGGTATGTATGAGGATTTCCATTATTAAATGCCCAAATTATTTGGTAAATCATTTTAATTTAATAATTTTAATTTCACTAAGTTAGCCATAGTAATTTTTGTAGCTTCTTGTATGTCCAGCTTAGACTTATTAATTTTTTCCAGTTAGGCTGAAGAAGCTGTAAAACCAACAGCGAAACGTTCCTATGTTAAAATAAATTTAGAACAAAATCAAATTCCGTTTTATTGGAGCATACCCAAAATAAGAAATTTTCAAATTTTAATATTTTACTTCAAATAGAACAATCTATACATATAATATATATATATATATATATATATATATATATATATATATAGTTGGTTTCTTACGTGGTGAAGGTCTAAAGACTATATAGTTTATTTTATCGGTAACAGGATATTTATGTTCCTTTGTTTACGATTCTTACGTTTATTATATTCTATTACAAGTTTGTCAGCTTGGGATCGAAAGTGATTCATAATCGCTTGACTTGGTGCCGGTTACGCAATGGCAGACAGAAAAACAAAGTATGCATCAGGTGTTGTGCACGATGTTTTTATGAGTTTTTTGGCAAGACTCATATCGAGAGGAACGGAGTACAGTTCTGTCCGAACTTCGAACGAGGTACGACGGTAGACGGCTGCCACGTAACCGGGAACTCGTCGCGGTTCCGAGTAGACTACTTTGTGTACCAATTTAGATTAATAATATCATATCGCTACGCCGATCGAACTTATTTTAGGTGGCACCTGAGATAAATTGATCGTCAACATTATCTATTGTTTGTATAGTTTGAAACTCCAGTGGTAAATCATTATGGTACCTTCGGTCAATTTAGTGTGATTGTTATTTGTCGAATAAATGTCCAGCCCACATTTATTCCTTTTGGATAACCCGACATCAGAAGTGGGATCAGTGCCCGGTATATCCACGCGATAACTAGTGAAGTAGTGCTGCGGAAGCAGTGGAGCTGCGGTTGCCGCGTTTTGGTTGTGAAACTGGTGGTTCTGACGCGGCTGTGCGGTGTTTAACTACTGGTCATGTGGTCGAGGAAAGTCCATTACAGGGTGGCATGTTATTTTCTGTGGTAAATCGTGCTCTCGAGGGATTGTCTTCACCGTGGCTAGTTCCAGTTATGTTTGGAGGAGTTATAACTTGGTCGCGGATAAGAGAACCTTATATTTCGATTAACATCGCAGGATAATCGTGTGGAATGCACATCACTTGCCAGTGGTGCGGTGACTGAGGATGCAGTTTGATTTGGTACACTAAAACACATTGGTGAGCCCTTTCCATTTTATTTCGATTCTGGGGTCGAGTGCTCATTAATAAAAGAATCGCTAGCTTTAGGATTTTCGAGAAAAACTATTAATGCAGTTCTAACAATATAAGTGAGTTTCAAACTGTTAATATTGACAGTTTTATATTGGGGATGGTCTTTCACTTTATTTCTGATATTTATTGACAATATGACATAATAAGTGGTAGTGAAATTTTACCCCCCAGAGTTCACATAAAATAGTCTCGATATTTATGAGACAAAAATAATTGACTTTTGTAACAAAGTCGAAGGCGCCTCAATAAGTTTCAATGACTGACGGTATAAGAGTAAATTAACTGCCACTATAAAAAGTTTACATTTTTATTACGTGTTTTGCACGTACTTTAGAAAAGAGCAAACTCAGTTTTCATAATAACTATCTCCTGCAATCTTAACTGTTATTACTTTTTTAGTGAAATTGAGATTTCTTTGGATTTCTTTGTCTAATGTAAAGATGAAAACATTGCGGAATGCAGTTTCAGTTAAGCTTCTGTCTAAAGATGGATTAATATTATAGCAACAACTATAAAGTTTAGAAAGTAAGTAACAATAGATGCAATGTAAACGTAGTTTAAGTTAAATGTCTAAAATCTGGAAACGATTCTCAAATCTTGATATTTGAAATAACTCTTTAAATGAAAAAGTGATATGTTTAGCAAAGTCAACATGTTTAAAGGACTATAGTTTCAACCTAGTATAAAGTGTTTCTAGAAGTTCTTCATGAGTATGAGAAAAATAAAAAAAAACAAATCTAGAAATCCGTGACACAAGCACTATTCTTCTAAAGTCTAACAAGATAATGGTAATCCGTAAATTGAAATGTTAATAATTTAGGGAAATACGAAAGCTAAACAACAATACATGTGTGTAAGCACTGTATAAAAATCAATTACTTAATACACCTAAATTATACATTATAAAAACTAATTTTTACTAGAATCTTGGCATAATGAACGAATGAGTTTTGGAGGTCTTCTAAATAAAATTTGAGTTTCAAACGGGAAAATGATTAGCCCTTGAATAACGAGCAAATATTAGGTTCGAATGAAATATTTGTAATAGTAAGTACCTACGAAACGTTGCGAAAATATCTCACATTAGTTAAAAAAAACGCTAAGTACAATTTGCAAAAACAATACGGGGAAAATTGTTATTCATATTGTTGAACAAAAAAAACACTTGAAGAAAATACTTTTAAAGCGTGACTATAGTTTTGACTCAATCTCGTAACATCAAGTTTTAGAATGGACTGGACGCTAGCTAAATGGAAAAAGAAAATACAAATATTGAAATAGAATTAAATTAAAATGGACATAATGATGAATTTAAAATAGGTTACATAAAATGTGAAAACAAATATATTAAATATAATTAGTCAAATAAGTCCATAGAAATGTATCAATAAAACGTTCTCACTTCTATTTGCTCTGTGAGTGACTATAGCGCCCGAGCTAAAGGAGGCTCGTCAAATTAATGAACATGAGGTCATGTTGACAATAAATTGGCTTTTTGTAATATATATATATATATATATATATATATATATATATATATTCATGTATGAATCCTGCAGACGTTTCGCCAAGGTCTCACTTGGCATTCTCTATGCGGTAACACCGTAACAACGCATGGATTAGTTCAATAAATGGCCTGAGGCATATGCGATTCCCAACCAAGAGGCAGCCACGGTAGCAACGGTGCTAGTAGAACTTCATTCAGACCAGGGGCGTAACTTGGAATCGAATGTATTCCAGAAGGTCTGCACGATGTTGGGTATCAGGTAAACGAGAACAATACCATTGCACCCACAGTTAGACGGAATGGTGAAAATATTCACCATGACCTTGGAACAACACCTATCCAAGGGCGTCAGCAATAACCAGCGTGATTGGGATGAACATTGTCCCCTATTCCTGTTGGCATATCGCTCAGCCTTACATAATAGTACAGGCCTGACTCCAGCCAGGGTCCAATTCTGAAAAGAGCTGCGATCACCCTGCGATTTGGCTTTTGGCAAGACATCAACGATTATGCCGACCAGCTCCGACATAACATGCTGGCAATACACGAATTAGCCCGAACGCAGATGTTGGCCACCAGGACCAGATGAAGACGCGGTACGACCTCAAGGCCAATTCAGTCGGGTTCCAAGAGAGGGATAAAGTCTGGCTGTACAACCCCCAATGGAGCAAGGGTAAAACTCCAAAGCTTACACCCGCCTGTGATGGTCCCTACGAGGTGGTCAGGAGGCTTAATGACGTCGTCTACCGGATCCGTGGAAACCCCAGGGCTAAGTTGAAGGTGGTCCATTTAGATCGACTCGTTCCTTACCATGGAGAAGATGTTTCTGACCGGGACCATAAGAATTAAAGGGGGGGCAGTGTTGCGAAATTTACCTAAGCCGGCCCTGTTTTCATTTCAATACGACATCAATAGCTGGGAGGACAAAAAATTAATCTCGAAATAGCTCGGCAACTGTAGAATTTATAATGGATTGTACGAGAGGATTCTATGCGGATTTTAAAAGGATCGGCCCATCATCGCAGCAGTTAGTTAGTGCGGCGAAGAGCTTATGTTGTATTATATTTGTGATATTCGAATCAGCGTAAATAAAGGTTTCTAGAAAGTGACAATGCAAATTAGTTCTTTTAATTAAATTGACTTTGAACCCACGGATTTTATAGCACTATTATATAACATATGGATATATTTTGTACATTCTATATAAAAGTGATTAATGTCAAATGCGTTATTTTGGTTTTATATCCAATTTTAACTTCGGATTGATAATTAGCGAACCGGAAAACCTCCGTGTAGTGATTTTCAGCCGAATTTGTAATGCTTTCGACTTTTGGCCAGCTTTTTCGGATTCGACCCCACTGTGCGCCTTGACAATTCATTCCCAAACGCGTGGAAGAGAACTGGCCTGCAAGGTCGCCAGACCTGACTCCCTTTGATTTTTTTTGTATGGGGACGGGCCAGGCAACTCGTTTGTGAGAGAGAAATAAAAACGAAGGAGCAGTTAAGAGCAAGAATAAATGTTGATTTTGAAATAATATGGGATGAGATGCGACTAGATAGTACCACTGTAGGAGTCAGAAAAAGGTGTCGCAATTGCATCCGTAGCGATAGAAGCCGGTTTGAACAAAATTTATAACAAATTATTGCAATTTGGTAAAAGTTTTATTTTTTGTAGTTCTCACCTTCTAAGTTACAAACTCAAATTTTATTATGATACTGATTACTTTCCAATACGTATGATATATCATAGGAAAGGGGTTGAAGTAGTGAAGTTTTGTAAGCATTCGAAGTTCTCGATGTGTTTTTTTTTTGTAATGTGGTAAAGTGTATAACTTAATTACTTTTTTTATGGAACCTCGGCATTTGTGGACTCATAATTTTTTCAACCAATCATTTGTGTCAAATATCGAATGCAGATGAGCAAACAGACATTATAGATTACATTTAAGTTTATTTGGTGAAGATACAGTGAAAAATAAAAATGTTACAACAGTTTAAATGTAAAAATCTGAGAAATAAGAAGAAAAATTAAAAAAAAACAAAAACCGTAAGATATCTAGCCTTTATATGGGCTATATAATATAGCACATGAGTCATCCAATCTGCCCTCCATGTTTGGCGAACGTTCTACAAAACACCCTGTGTATATATATATATATATATATGTTATGAGTGGGTTCTCATAAACAAAGTTTTAAAAAAGATTTTATTTTATTAACACAAAAATTCACACTTTGAAATTACTTTATAACTTAACTTTGGATTTTTCGATTTAAATACGCGTTTGAAATTTACTTGTGAACTGAACTGTATGAGGAACGAAACGTAATAGAGCTTCTACGTACGAGGAACAAATGTTAAAGAGCTTTTAATACGTCTTTACTATGTGAGGAACACCGTGATAGAGCCACGAGAAAGCATATTTGAATGAATTTATAAGTTTAGGAATGCTTAGGCATCATTTCCGTTCTGGACACCTGCAAGGCAAAAATAGCAAGTCTGCAAAATAGCGGCGTAAACAAGTAACAATGAGCTATTGTTTGATACAATGTAATTACTTTGTTGAAGGTTAATCCAATGTTAAGTTTTACATATAACAGGTCCCCTTATATATAAAAAGTTGGGGCAATGCTGCAACTTTTGAAAGATAAAAAATTCAAATTTTACATTATTTGGATTTTTTCAATTACTTGGTTAATAAAATTATAACGTTTAAAATATAAGCTTTGAATATCATAATGTGATTATATAATGTTAAAATGTAAGTGGTTAAAATATCATAAAAATAAAAAGTACATAAATATGATTGAAATTAAAAGTTCACAAAAATTAAATGTTTTTGTTTTCACTCACATTTTTTTTTGTTTAACCAAGTTCAATATCGTTTTCGTCTTCTTCTGGGTGTACACTCGGTCTTCTTCTTGGTAAGAATCTGGCGAAAGTGAAATGTCTTCTTTTTCGTGGACTCGGTGGAGGAGGCGGATTTGGACCCATGATACTTATTCTTGTCGGTCGTTTTCTTCTACACTTGCAGAACGTGTAAAGGGCTATTAGGGCTACTATTAGTCCAATGGTGAAATAAGTGAACCATGATATATTTTTATTTACGAAGGGCTCATTAATTATTTGATCCAGTTGTTCAGAATATTGATCCAATTTATGTTGTGCAATATTCAAATCGTCTACATTTATTTTATTTAGTTTTAAGGGTTTGAGCTCTGGTAATTGTTTCTTCTCTGGAATGTTACTGCAACATTCAAATGGTATTTGTACTGGGACAGTATTGTATAATATTTTCGTATTTCTGTCGTTGCTATTTCTGGCTCTTATTCTTGTTGTTCCAATGAAGGCGTTGCACTCTGGAGTTAGTGTTATAATTGAATTGTTTTTTATTATAATTGTTTTTGTGTCTTGATTTACACATTTACTTGTTATTGGTAGTGGATCAGATACAGTAATCAACCATGTATTGATCTGGATTTCTTTTACATTGTAGCCATTTGCATAAATTAATGAGGTTTGACAAGTTTTTGGCAATTTGAATTGTTGTTTAAGTAGTTGGGCTTCACATATTGAGTTTGTATCGATTGGTAGTGGGAGTACATCAGAACATATCTTTGAATTAGCATCTAGGTTTTTGCAATTATCCAAATTTTGGAATGTAACATAGAGTAAAGATTCATCATCTTTTGCGATGTATTTTTCTGATAATATTATTGAATGATGTAACCCTGTTCTACTATCTTCAATTGGTAGAGGATATATTTGAAAAAGAGTATAAAACTCGGATTCTACTAAGGGAATCTTTAAAACAAATATTATTTTTGACTCTGTTTGAAAAGCATGCAACTCAATTATTTCAAAATATTTAGCAATGTTTGTTAGTTGAGGGGATATTGGTAAATTGTCTTTTGTTAGAGCTTGAGATATTTCTTGTAATGAATTGACTAAATCTTTTGGTGTTATTATTGAAGTATGTATTATTTTTAATCGTGAAAAAGTTATTGAGTTTAATATATCATTAATTGAACTTTCGAGAAATGTGTAACTTTCCAATAACGTTTCACAAATGTCTAATATTTTTAATTTACTTTCGTAAAATGCTAAATCATCATTAAGAGTATAAATTGATTTATCAATTTTCTTTAAATCTTCATTAAAAGTTTCCTCATCTATTTTGAGCTTTTGAATTGTATTATTAAAGTTTTTAATTACCGAAGTGGTAACTGATATCTGGTTTTTCATTAAATTTTCAATTTGATGTTCATCATGATTTAATTTTTCAATGCATTCTGAAAAGTATTTCCCGTCTGAAGCATCGAGGTTTCCCGATATGAATTTCCATACGGTTCCTATACCATCTATTAAACCTCTTTTATAGCGCTCGTTATTCGCTAAAGTGTCTGCAAATATTTCTGAATATTTATTTTCAAGATCTTTGGATATTTGACTTAATATATTTATGTGTGTTTGCACATGTGGTTTAAAACTTCTCATTTTATTTGTAGATTCTGATATCATACTTTTTATGTGTTCCAAAATATTGTTGTTATCATTTAAAGCATTTCTTATATTTTTCAAATCTTTGTAAACTAATAATGTCCACCTGTTATTTGATAGTTTCATTAATGAGTCATAATTATAATAAATTCCTACCGTGTTGTTTACGGGAGTGATCTGAACTTGACATTGTGAGATGATGAGTAGGTGTGTAATGAATCCGATAAGCGTTAAATGTGTTCCATTCATCTGAAAAGAAATTATTTTTCAAGATGTGGTTTCATTCTGTCGAAATTTATTTTATAAGTATTTTGTGTATCAGGATTTATTACTATAGCTGAGTTTTTCAAAATTTCAGTTATTTCGTATGGACCATTAAATTTGTTTTTCAATTTGTCTGAAATTTGAGATTCTTTTATAAAAACTTTATCTCCTACTTTAAAATTATAACGATTTTCTGAAATTCTTTTATCAAATCTTTCCTTCGCTTTTTCTTTTGATAATTGGGTTCTTTCCCTGGCTAATTTATAAAAATAATTAATTCTGTTATTTAGATCGCGGATGTATTTGGAAATTATTTCTTTTTCATTATATAAATTTTCTGGTGGTCTCGAAGATGTATGACCAAAAATTAACTCGAAGGGAGTAAATCCATGTGTCTTATTTTGTGTGTTATTGTAACAAATTACTGCATAGGGAATGCAAGTTAGTGGATTGTCATTTGGGTTTTCTGAAAGATGGGCTCTGATCATGTCTAATAAAGTAGCATGTAATCTTTCAATTGATCCATTAGATTGAGGATGAGATATGCTTGAAAATGTAAGTTTGATATTGTAGAGTTGACATAAGTCTTTCACTAAAGTATTATTAAATTCTTTGCCTTGATCGCAATGGATCCTAAGGGGTGTACCATAGTGTTGAAAAAATAGAATTAGTGTATTTACGATACTTTTTGAAGTTTTGTCATTAAGAGGGTATGCTTGGATAAATTTTGTTAGTTCGTCATTAATTGTTAGGATGTAATTCTTTGAGGGGATTTCAAGAATATCTATATTTATTCTTTCAAAAGGTGTACGAGGGGTTTCTGTAATCACGAGGGGTTGATTTAGGTTTTTCCTACAAATTTTGGTTTTTTGACATGTTTCACATTTTTTTATAAAATTCTCAACGTCTTTATTTAATCCTTTCCATTGGTATTTTTCTTTAATCCTGCGTATAGTTTCGTTTATTCCTCGGTGTAAATTTCTTTTTCCATTGTGGTATTCTTCTAAAATAATTTGTCTTTCATCAAGATCTGGTGTCTTTGTTACATTCTGGCATATTTTAAATTTTATTTCTGTGTCAGCGTAAATGTAGCATAACATTTCTAAGATTGGTAAATCTACATTGTTTTCCACAAAATATGTTTTTGAAGGATCTAGTTCATTTTTAAATTTGTAAAGAGTATAAAATAATCTTTCGTTTGTTGAATCGGGATCATAAGGTAAAAATATTAAATAATAAGTTCTGTTCTTTACTGTCGCACTGTGTAAGATATTTAGTTTGTTAAAGGTAATATCTAAATTTTCTTCAAAAATATCTTCTAGTATTTTTTCATGTAGTTCTTCTCTTGTTTGATTTTGCCAAAATATGCTTATTATATCTTTGTGCTGTTTATTTAATAATTGATCATTTAAATATTCTACTTTTGAATAATCGATTAATGAGGTTGTTTGATATAATTTAACGAAGTTCTGAAATTCTGTGTCGATTTCTTCAATATCAATTTCTTGTTCGTCAGCTGTGTCTGTTTTTTCGCTGTCGGTTTCTGAGTTGTTTGAGGCTAATATTTTTGTTGCTAATTTCGAAGTTTCTTTAAAGTGATTGATCTTTATTCGTGAAAGTGCGTCTGCATTTTTATTAATTCGTCCTGGTTTATACATTATCTTGTAATCGTACTCTTCTAATTTTAGACGCCACCTGGCAAGACGACTGCCTGGGTCTTTTATGGAAAAAAGCCATGTTAAAGGGCGATGATCGGTAATTAGTAGGAAGGTTCTCGAATATAGGTAACATCTGTATGTCTTGACTGCCCAAACTATTGCTAATAGTTCGCGTTCAATTGTTGAATATCTTGTTTCTGCTGGACAAAGTGTTCTTGAGGCGTATGCTATTGGTAAGTCTTTTCCTATAGGGCCTTGACTTAAAACTGCTCCTATACTGTATGCACTTGCATCACATGTGAGGACAAAAGGTTCTTCAAAGTTGGGATATTTTAAAATCGGTTCTGAAATGAGAGCATTTTTTAATTCTTCAAATGATTTTTCGCATTCTGAGTTGAAATTAAAAGGAACGTCTTTTTGTAATAATCTCGTTAATGGTTTTGCTATCTTTGCAAAATTTGAAATAAATCGTCTATAATACCCTGCTAGACCTAAGAATGATTTTATTTCTTTGGTGTTTTTCGGTTTTGGAAAATTTTTAACTGCTTCAATTTTTGAAGGGTCTGGCTTGACTCCATCTTTTGTAACGATGTGGCCTAGATAAGCTACTTCTTTTCTCAGAAATTCACACTTATCTGGTTGTATCTTCAGACTTGAATTTCGTAATCTTGTGAAAACTTCTTTTAGTCTTTTATTATGCTCTTGTATTGTTGGTGCGTATATGAGTATATCGTCCATGTAAATTGCGGCTCTTTCATTTTGAATTCCTAGTAAAATTGAATCCATAACTCTTTGAAACGTTGCGGGTGCGTTCTTCAATCCAAACGGCATCCTGACAAATTCATAGTGACCGTTCTCTACTGAAAATGCTGTTTTTTCTACGTCTTTGGGATCGACTTCTACTTGGTGAAAGCCGGACGCTAAATCGAGGGATGTGAAATACTGACATTTTCCTAACTGATCGAGTAAATCTGAAATGTTTGGTAGGGGATAACGATCGTCTACTGTCACTTCGTTGAGTTTCCTGTAGTCTATGACTATCCTCCATTTTTGTTTTCCTGACGCATCTATTTTCTTAGGAACTACCCACACTGGTGAATTCCATGGGCTGATTGAAGGTTTGATTATTCCTTGTGATAGCATTTTTGAAATTTGGTTCTTTACTTCTTCTTTGTGTGCGTATGGATATCGATATGATTTTGTCATAATTGGTTTTGCGTCACCTGTATTTATTTTATGTTTTGTTTCATTCGTGAACGTGAGGTTATCTCCATCTAAATAAAATATATCTGAAAATTCTGTGCAAATTTGGATGATGTCTTCCTTTTCTTCGTCATTTAGATGATCTAATCTTAGTTGTTGTAATATTTCGTGTTCTCGGTCGATGTAAGAGTTGTTTTCAAAATTTGAGTTTGAAAAATAATTTATTGAATAACTTTCGAGAGGTTCGATTTGTAAATTCTCAAAATTTCTGGTTTGATTAATTGCATAAGGATTTATTACTGTGGTATAAAATTCACCTTTATCATTTGTTTGTATTAACGCATTTGGTAACCTGACTTTATTTATTTCTGTGGCTACTAATACAGCTTGTTTGTTTTTTAAATTGCATTTTAGTTTTACGATTTTTTCACAGCGGGGTTCTATTTCAATTTCATTTGAAATATCACTGGGATTTGAATTTTTATTTGTCATTGTTGAAATATTTTCTGTGGGTTGATCGTTAAAATGATCTTTGGTAAATTTAAAAAGAGGTATTGACTTAAATTTGTGATTAATTGTTCATTTTTCAGATCAATTACACATTGGTATTGTTGTAGAAAATCTGACCCTAGAATACCGTCAAAATCGATATCTAAGTCATAAATGTACACTTTGTGATGACTATCGTTTCCGAAGGGAATTAATACTGATTCCGTTATTAGAATTTTTTGATTCGTTATGCCTTGTATAGTGATGTTTTCTTTGTTTCTTTTTTTATAGTTTTTGCAAGTTTGGGGTTTGAAAATCGATAAACCTGCGCCTGTATCAATTAAAATTTTAAATTGGTTTGTCATATCTTTTATATAATAGAGATTTTCTCCATTTACCGTTAGTAGGGGGAATTTATTTTTTAAATGAATCTGTTCTCTGTAAGGTTGAGAGTTTGTATTTGGGCTGTTAGAGTTTCTATGTGAGGTGGAGCTTCTGGAATGAAGTCCTCTTGAAAATTTTCATTTTCTAAAAATGTTTCATGATTTTCGTAATCAATTTGTTGGGATGAGTCAAAAGATTGTTCAAAGTTGTCTTGATTATAATGATTTGTTCTTGGATTTGTATTTGTATTTTGTTGTCTTTGATTGAAATTCATTGACTGGGGTCTAGGAATTGTTCCTGTGTTTGAAGAATTTCCTTGACTTGTTGAAGGTTGTGAATTGTTTCGAAAATTTGGATTTCTTTGGAAATTGCTTTGATTATTTTGATTTTGATTTCTCTGGAAATTGTTTGAGAAATTTGGGGGTCTTTGGAAATTGCTTTGATTTCTCTGGAAATTGTTTTGAAAGTTATTTGAGTAATTGTTTGGATAATTATTTGAAGGTTGTGTTTGTCTTTTTCTACATTCATTGTATAAATGTCCTATTTTTCTGCAATAAGTACATTGTTTTTGTGAATTTTGATTTGAAAATGTGCGTTTTTGCGAACGCGGCAAAAGATCGTGTTTTTGTTTCTCGAATTGTTGCAATTGAAGTTCTCTCTTTATCAAAGTCGTTGCACTTACTATATCTGCGGGATTTGCAGCTCTGATTACGTAACCTAATTGACCGTTTAAACCTGTTAATAAAGCATTTAAACACATATTGTCTATCATGCGAGTTTGAGCGGATTTCTCGATTGTAGACAGAAGTTGTTTATTAATGGAAGCATATAACTTTGAATTTAAACTTTGTAATCTTGATACAAAAGTTATTGCGTTTTCGTTTTCTAACTGATGCATTTTTGAAGGTCGTGTATTAAACTTGAAAAATCTCTCGTGTCGGCAAAATGTAATTCTAGTAAATTTTTTATTTCAAGCCAAGTGCTTGGGTTTCTCGAATTGATTAGTTCAGCGGCTTTTAATTTTAATTTATTCTTTATGTGAATAGTTAAAAATAAATTTTGATCACCTACTGCCATGCGATTAGCGGTTTCGCAAGCGTTTATGAATGTTTGTAGATTTATTTGATTTCCGTCAAATTCTGGAACTAAACTGAAAATTTCTGAAAGTTTGTATGGCTCTATATGTTCCTCTGTGTGTGACATTTTTGAAAAGTCTTGAAAGCTCTCTTTTTTTTTCTTGAAAGTTAATTAAATTGTTTTATAACAGTTTATTTTAAGGATTATTTTACCTTTTGAAGATATTAGAACATACAATTGTTTTATTGTTATTATTTAATTAAGATGATGATTCCTACCTTGTTTCCTAAGTTCTGCCAGTGGAGTGAGCAACCGATTCAGGACTTACGCGGGTTCTGTCACTGTAGACTTGGAGACTGGTTTTTCTTCTTCTTCTGCAATTCTGCTTTGTTGAGTGAATCTGCTTTGTTTCCTAAGTTGTTCAGTGGAGTGAGCAACCAATTCAGGACTTACGCGGGTTCTGTCACTGTTTTTGACTTGGAAACTGCAATTCTGCTTCTGTTGAAGGATTCTGCTTCTGCTGAGCGATTCTTCCTTTTTCTGCGGGGTTCGTTTTCTTGGTAAAGGATTGGAATCCAACGCCGGAGTGAGCAACCGATTTAGGAATTACGCGTGTTCTGTCGGCGTCCAAGATCTGGATGACTGCACCAAATGTTATGTTAGCGCACAGGATAATCCTACTGCCAAATGTTATGTGAGGGACCAGGATATCCGACTGTTTAAATGGTATGTCAGCGTACAGGATCCTACTGACTGCGCCAAATGTTATGAGTGGGTTCTCATAAACAAAGTTTTAAAAAAGATTTTATTTTATTAACACAAAAATTCACACTTTGAAATTACTTTATAACTTAACTTTGGATTTTTCGATTTAAATACGCGTTTGAAATTTACTTGTGAACTGAACTGTATGAGGAACGAAACGTAATAGAGCTTCTACGTACGAGGAACAAATGTTAAAGAGCTTTTAATACGTCTTTACTATGTGAGGAACACCGTGATAGAGCCACGAGAAAGCATATTTGAATGAATTTATAAGTTTAGGAATGCTTAGGCATCATTTCCGTTCTGGACACCTGCAAGGCAAAAATAGCAAGTCTGCAAAATAGCGGCGTAAACAAGTAACAATGAGCTATTGTTTGATACAATGTAATTACTTTGTTGAAGGTTAATCCAATGTTAAGTTTTACATATAACATATATATATATATATATATATATATATATATATATATATATATGTTTTTAAGTTTTCGCGGGCACTAAATGTTTCAGGTGGTTTCCGGGAACTCATCCGCGTAGTTGACAACTGATCCCTGCCGGGATCGATGGTAAAATGACGACGTTTCGGCAGAGTCACATCTGCCCTCTTCAGGTCGGTTCGCATAATTCTCGTAGCCTTCTGCTTTCGCTTCTAGTTACTCGAATACTAAGATTTTCTGAAGCGAGCGCGCTGTTATATAGTCGCGGCTCGGCGCCTATCGGTTGACACCGTTAACGGCTGCGTGTGATTGGCCCCTGGCGCTCAGTGGGTACGGCTCCATCCTGCTGATTTGTTATTTCCGGTTGAGTTGTTATTGGACGGGTCCGGGCCGGTACGGTGTTTAATAGGATTTTCCAACAATTCGATAAGTTCTGAATTTCATTGCGTGCGTTTAGACTGTGAGGTCTCTTCGCTATTTCAATTGCCTCTCTTACGAGTCTTGATTTCGGGTGTTCTATATTTGCCAGTACTCTGGTGTTCTCAAAGTCTATTCGGTGTGACATCGTGGTGGCGTGTTCCGCAATGGATGTTGTTTTTTTCCTGCTTTCTTACAGCGTTCTGGTGTTCATCACGTCTAACTTGAATTCTTCTATTAGTTTGCCCCACATAGGTTTTATGACAGTCTGCACATGGAATCTCGTACACTCACTGTTGTTCTAAAGGGATCCTCGTCTTCGGAGTCCTCAACACCGTGCTTATTTTTCTGTCTGTATTGAAAATAGTATCGATATTGTGTCTCCGTAGAATTCTTGCAATACTATCCGTGGTCCCCTTGACATACGGTAAATAAGCCTTGGTTATTGGTGTCTCATGCTCCTCGTCTGTTTGTCTCGGTTTTGACTTTAGGGCTCTTTGTATATTTCGGTCTGTAAATCCGTTTTGTCTCAGAGCTGTTTTTAAACTGTCCATTTCCTGTTTGATGTTATCCTGGTCAGCTAGCCTTTGTGATATGGTTACTAAAGTCTTGACGACAGCTTGTAGTTGGGCTGGGTGGTGATGAGAATGAGCATGAAGGTATCTGTTGGTGTGAGTTGCTTTCCTATATACTGTATGGCCAAGGGTTCCATCTTGCTTCCTATTTATGAGAACATCAAGGAATGGCAGTTGATTGTTGGCTTTAACCTCCATGGTAAATTTTATTTTGTGATGGATGCTATTAAGGTGATCTAAAAAAGTATTGAGGTGTTCCCTCCCATGAGGCCAAATCACAAATGTATCATCCACATATCGCAACCACAAACTGGGTTTAAGAGTTGTTGTTCTTAATGCCAACTCCTCAAAGTTCTCCATAAAAAGGTTCGCTATAACTGGTGAGAGTGGTGATCCCATTGGAGCTCCTTCCACTTGTTTGTATCGTTGGTTCTCGTAAACAAAATAGGTGTTCATCAGACAGTCCCATTGGATTATTATCACCTCTTTCATTTCTTGCTAAACACCCCATTCAAAAATTGTGGTTTTTAAAATGTGATTGGGATGACTCACCTCCTCCAGATATCCGTGAAAAGTGGAAACGATTTAAACAGGAATGCCCTTCTCTCTCGAATCTCATGATACCTCGAAAAATAGTCTCGACCTCATTCGTTTCCTGTGAACTACATGGTTTTTCTGACAGCTCTGAGTTGGGATATGCTGCTGTAATTTATCTTAAATTTCTCTATATTGATCGCCCTGCTCAAGTGTCTTTACTATACGCAAAATCTAAAGTTGCACCGCTTAAAACCCTTAGCATTCCTCGATTGGAATTATGTGGTGCTGTCCTATTATCAAGTTTTATCGAATTTGTTGTCCATACATACAAAAATACGTTGAATATAGATTCGGTATATGCCTGGTCTGATTCAATGTTAGCTCTCACTTGGATCAAATCCTCTCCACATCGCTGGAAAACTTTCGTTAGTAACCGAGTCTCCTATATTCAGGATAAAGTTAAACCTGAATACTGGTTTTATGTGCCCTCAATAGACAACCCGACGGATTGTGCTTGTCGCGGGTTGTTTCCTCAATCCCTTGTAGAAAAGAAACTTTGGTGGAATGGCCCTACATGGTTATTGCTATCAAAGAAATATTGGCCTCAAAAGGATATTCTGCTTCAGACAGAATGTACAGTAGAAGAAAAACCACATATTTTCTTAACTCTCTGTTCTCTAAACTCTATTGACACATTACTCAATCGTTTCTCCTCTTTGAACAAACTCAAAAGAATTTTGGCATATTGTAAACGCTTTATATACAATTGCAAAACCCCTAACTCTAAGTTATTTACTCATTTCAGTTCACTCGAGTTGTTTCAAGCACTTGTCATGTTAGTTAAAAGAGTACAACATCTCGAATTTTCAGATATACTTGAAATAATAGAAAATAAACGACGCTTACCTAAAACTCTTAGAAAACTCAACCCGTTCATTGATAATGATGGATTCCTCAGGGTGGGCGGTCGTTTACAAGCCTCTGAACTTCCCCAGGACAAAAGGTTTCCTCTTTTGTTGCCTCAAAATCATCGTCTAACTCAATTGATTATTGAAAATTACCACATAGAAAACTTACATCCTGGTTTTCAAACTCTGTACTTTTTAATCTCTCAACACTTTTGGATTTTATCAGCTCGTAGAGTAATTAGGCGTACTCTCTCTAATTGCTTACGATTTTTTAAGGTTAAACCCAAAGCTCTTGAACCCTTTATGGGTAATTTACCCGCATCACGGATCTCAGAAGTCAAACCCTTCTCAGTTGTCGGTGTTGATTACGCTAGACCTTTTCTTGTGACTCTGTGGAAATGACGAGGTGTCCAGCCTCAAAAGGCTTATATTTGTCTCTTTGTTTGTTTTGTTACGAAAGCTCTTCATCTCGAACTGGCTTCTAGTCTCTCAGCTGAAACATTTCTTTGTGGTGTCAAACGTCTCATAGCGAGACGAGGAAGATGTTCTCATGTATTCTCTGACCAAGGTACCAATTTTGTTGGTGCATATAAAATCCTCAATGATTATATGGCCAACGCCGTAGCTACCGAGAATATTACTTGGGCGTTTAATCCCCCTTCGGCTCCACATTTTGGAGGCCTTTGGGAATCCGCTGTAAAGTCAGTAAAATCGCATCTTTTAAGAATTGTAGGATCGCAAATTCTAACATATGAGGAATTCAATACAGTTCTTACCCAGATCGAAGCCGTTCTAAACTCACGAGCTCTATACCCCATGAGTTCGGATCCTAATGATTTATCAGTCCTTACTCCCGGACATTTTCTCACTTTAGCTCCGTTATCTACTATTTCTGAACCTATTGTTACTCACATTCCCTGTAATAGATTGAATAGATGGCAATTGATCCAGAAAATACATCAGGTTTTTTGGAAACGTTGGCATAACGAATATTTACACACGCTGCAGCAACATCAAAAGTGGAATGAGATCTCGCGGTCTTTACATGTTGGCGATTTAGTACTTATTAAGAGTGATAATATACCGCCACTCAAATGGCAGTTAGGGAGAGTTGAAGAACTCCATCCGGGCTCTGACGGGATCTCGAGAGTGGCTACAGTTCGTACAGCCGCTGGGTCTTTACAAAGACCTTTCGTAAAATTATGTCCACTACCCGCGCCTTCCGGGTTAGCTGGCTGAAATACCTTGTATTTCGGTGGGCGGTTTATGTTGAGAATTCATTAACATTTATTAGTAGATTGGTATATTTAGTTTGGAACAAAAGTTTTGGAGTAGCAGTGTAATTCCGAATCTTTTCTTTTGTATTTTTTTTTGTTTTCGTTGGTGAGTTTTACGCGCATACTCATTGCCAGAGTCGCTTGATCCACCGGACAGTTGAGACATTCTCGCTCGTAAAAGAACTAAACTCTCTAGTTCTCCATTGCTGTAGTTTTAAGTGAAATCAGACCGGTCGTGAAATAGACACAGTAAAATCTACTAAAGGGCAGTGCGGGGTCAGCTTCTCAATATACAGTCCACTTGCCTCCAGAATGGTCAGCAGAGCTGACAAAGACACATGTAAGTACTCTGGCATGATCGTTCTTTAAATTGTTACCAACATATCATAGTTAAACCCCCATTCCATTTCATCCAGCATCGAATAGATACCGGAAAGGCTCAACCTATCAGAATACCACCTAGACGACTACCATTGGGGCAACAACAGGCAGTCGAGGAAAACATCGAGTCCATGTTACAAAATGGAGTTATTGAGCCATCCATCAATCCATGGTCTGCTCCCGTCGTGCTAGTTAAAAAGAGGGATGGAACCACCCGATTTTGCGTGGATTACAGAAAGCTGAATGATGTCACGAAGAAAGACAGCTATCCACTACCCCGAGTCGATAACACTTTGACCACACTAGCAGGCTCCCGTTGGTTCTCCACACTAGACCTAACAAGTGGATACTGGCAGGTTGGTCTACACGCAAACGACAGAGAAAAGACAGCGTTCTCCACCAGTAAAGGGCTGTTTCAGTTCACGGTCATGCCCTTTGGGTTATGTAATGCACCCGCTACATTTGAGAGGCTGGTGGAGTATGTACTGAGCGGGTTAACATGGAGGACGTGCTTAGTATACCTCGACGACATTCTAGTCATGGGTCAGACATTCGACGACCATCTGAAGAACCTGGACGAAGTATTCTCCAGAATTAATAACGCTAACCTGAGACTCAATCCGAAGAAGTGTTCCTTGTTCCAAAAAGAAGTAGAGTTTTTGGGTCACGTAGTGTCCGAGTCAGGAATCCGCACCAACGAAGAGAAGATAGAAGCCATCCGTGATTGGCCAGTTCCAAGAGACAAACATGAACTCCGAAGCTTCTTGGGCCTCTGTTCATACTACCGACGTTTTGTTGAGGGATTTGCCACCATCGCCGCCCCTCTACATCGACAGACCACTGAGAAAGAGACCTTCCATTGGAATCAGGATTGCGAAACATCTTTCAGACGACTGAAGGCAGATCTATGTTCCAGCCCAATCCTAGCCTTTCCTACACAGGCCGGCAAGTTCATCTTAGACACCGACGACAGCAACACCGGTTTGGGGGCCGTCCTATCCCAGGTGCAAGATGGTGAAGAGAGGGTGATCGAGTACTACAGCCGTGGATTCTCGAAACCAGAAAGAAATTATTGCGTCACCAGAAAATAACTTCTTGCAATAATAAGGGCTGTAGACAATTTCCACAAGTACCTCTATGGTCGCCATTTCTTAATCCGAACAGATCATGCCGCACTCAAATGGCTGCGGGACATGAAGACACCGGAAGGACAACTGGCCAGATGGATGGAGAAATTACAGCAACACGACTTCAAGGTGGAACACCGTGCCGGCCGGTTGCACATTAATGCCGATGCCCTATCCAGAAGACCCCGTAGAGCGGAATGCAAGCATTGTCTGAAGACGGAACAGCGAGAGAGTATCTCCATCAGGCAGATCCGAGTGCAGGCCAATGAAGACTGGACAACGGAACAGTGCATCCAGGACCAAATGGCTGATCCAGACAACGAACCAATCTTGTCACTCAAAATTAGCGGAGCACCCAGGCCACGATGGGACGAGGTAGCTAGATACTCCGGCGTGCTGAAATCGTTATGGGCTCAGTGGGACTCTCTAAGAGTAGAAAATGGAATGGTCAAGCGAGTTTGGGAAAGCGCTGGTAGTTCCGAAGAAAAAGATACCAGCCATCCTGACCGAAGTACATGATGGAATTACCGGAGGCCACCTGGGCATGAATAAAACCCTAGACAAAGTTCGCCAGCGGTACTACTGGGTGAACTACTTTGAAGACATCAGAGCTTGGTGCCGCAAATGTGCCACCTGTGCAGCCAGTGAGGGCCCGAAGACCCGGACCAAGGGCAGAATGCAGCAGTACAATGTGGGCGTCCCATTTGAGAGAAATGCCATCGATGTCGCCGGTCCGTTTCCCGAGTCTGAGAGGGGGAACAAATACATTCTGGTCGCAATTGATTACTTCAGCAAATGGCCTGAGGCATATGCGATACCCAACCAAGAGGCAACCACGGTAGCGACGGTGCTAATGGAACAACTATTTAGCAGGTTTGGCGTCCCGATGGAACTACATTCAGACCAGGGGCGTAACTTCGAACCGAATGTATTCCAGAAGGTCTGCACGATGTTGGGGATCAGGAAAACGAGAACAACACCATTACACCCACAGTCAGACGGAATGGTGGAAAGATTCAACAGGACCTTGGAACAACACCTATCCAAGGTCGTCAGCAATAACCAGCGTGATTGGGATGAGCATATTCTCCTATTCCTGTTGGCATATCGCTCTGCTGTATATAATAGTACAGGCCTGACCCCACCCAGAGTCCTATTCGGAAAGGAGCTGCGATTACCATGCGACTTGGCATTTGGCTCCTCCGAAGAACCTCCCAAAGATATCGACGATTATACCGACCAGCTCCGACATAACATGCCGGCAATACACGAATTAGCCCGAACGCAGATGTTGGCCACCAGTAACCGGATGAAGACGCGATACGACGTCAAGGCCAATTCAGTCGGGTTCCAGGAGAGGGACAAAGTCTGGCTGTACAACCCCCAACGGAGCAAGGGTAAATCCCCAAAGCTTACACCCGCCTGGGATGGTGGCTTAATGACGTCGTCTACCGGATCCGTCGAAACCCCAAGGCTAAATTGAAGGTGGTTCATTTAGATCGACTCGCTCCCTACCGTGAAGGGGATGTTTCTGATCGGGACGATCAGAATTAAAGGGGGGTCAGTGTTACGAAATTTACCCAAAGCCGACCCTGTTTCATTTCAGTATGACAACAAACGCTTTAAGATAAAAAAAAACGATTCTCGAAAATACTCGGCAGCGGAAGGAGTGATGATGATTTTTACTGGAGAATTCGACGCTCGTGTTATAAAGGAAGCACGCCACGATCGCCAGTTCAGATATACCGCAACGACTAGCGTATATGGGATTGTTATTGTATTTGAATCAGCTGTTTCAATGTAAATAAAGTTCTAGAAAAGTGAAAGTGAATATTAGTTTTATAATTTTAAATTGAACACACGGACTTTACAACAATACGAAATTGGTGACATCGAAGCTTATATTAGAAAGGCACTTGGCATTCATTTGGCAAAGGACGTTGAGAATATTTTCTCATTGAAACCCATCAACAATACTCTTAAGTGTGAGCTTTTCAGCAGCTAGTACGCTGTCGACTTTCAACCCCAAGACAGCATTGGTGATATTCTGGGCTTCTCTAAACAACTGCTACCACGCAATCAAGTTCACAGTTCCGATTCACCATTGAACATTATCAAGGTGCGTACCATCCACATCAGGAGCCTTCTACAACAACACTCCTTCACACACCATTTACGAGTTTGCCGTTGCAGTTGATCCTGGTTTTGCCATCGACGAAACACCTCAGCATTTAATCTATTTGCCGATTAACAGAAGCGAAATACATAACCTCACATTGCAAATTTTGAATCAAGACTCTGAACTTGTGAATTTTCGTGGTGAAGAAATCATCATTCGACTTGACCTGAAACAACTACAATAATCATGGGCCGACTTGTATTTGATGATGAACCATATAAGAAGTCAACCGCTCCTCGCCTAGCATCAGTTTCTATGAAACCTCTCAAGAGATCACTCACGCTCTCAAACAGATTGTTTCTACAAACGCTCGGCTACCATGTCAACTCCTCAAATGTTCGATATCTTCCGCAAACCAAATTTTGATGATAGTGTAAGACGCGAGGAGTTGCGAACATACTATCCATACGTCAAGTCATTCGGCAACAATGATATCGTTGAAATCACCGTCCATCAAAGAGATTGTTGGTTTTCCATGGCTGATTCCTGCATCTCAATCCAGGAACAATTGGTGAAGACAGCAGACAGTGGAGATGTTTCTCTATCACCAAATGCTGGGGCTTTCTTATTCGACAGCGTTTCATACGAGTTGTGCGGCAAGGAAATTGAAACCGTGAGAGACCCTGGTCGCGTGAGCACAATTCGTGGATACTTGTGCTACGACCCCAACAGTTCAAAGGACCTATTCATAGCCGGGTGGAATTTTCCACATAAAGCGTATATGAATGTCGCCGATAAAACTTTTCACATGTACATTCCATTGGGACATTTGTTTTCCATCTTCGACGACTACAAGCAGGTGATGTGTGGTAAATAAACAATTGGTCTGGTGCGAAGCCGTAGCGATGATGATTGCCTTATAATCACGGATGCTGCTACCAAGGGCAAAGTGACAATAAACAACATTATACTCAATGTCCCGTCACATTTTTCCAAACGATGACGTTAAATTGGATTTACTGCAAGCCGTCAAAGCGGATTCCAGTATAATTTTACCGTCTCGTAAATGGGAGCTCAATGAGTTGCCTGCTCTCAAAACAGGTGCTACTCGTGAAATTTGGGCTGTGAAGGCGTGTGCCGCACTGGAAAGCCCTCGTTACGTTATCTTAGCCTTCCAAACGGATCGCCACAGCAACATCAAAGAAGATCCCACGGAATTTGATAATATATACATTTCCAAGATTCGTCTAAATTTAAATGACGTATTTTGGAGTATGGAGAGATTTGATTTAGATTTTTCAAAGTGTGAGTACGGTGAGGCGTACAAAAGGTATACGGACTTTTATCCCAGCTTTGGCGGCGGCAAACACTCTCTACTGGATTATGTTGCATTCAAGACGCACACCCTATTCGTCATCGATTGCTCCCGACGTGAGGACACCATGAAATCCTCGACTGTAGATATTCGCCTGGATATTGAAAGCTAGACGAGATTTCCCGATAAGTTTCGGTACAGCTTTCCAACGGTTCACCATGGAAATTGCAATTGTCGACATTCAAGGTTTCGAAATCGAGGGAAGATTTGTTCCCAAAGAATTGGTTATCAATACATGTAAACGCACAGGTGTGTTTTTGTTTAAACCACCCAAACCGTTTAACTATCTATCAGCAGCAGACAAAAGGCAAGTACGATATTTGGAAGATCGGCTACATGGACTCCACTACTTTGATGGCCACTACGATTTGAATACTATGAGAATTTTCCTAACCAAATGCACGCACATATATGTACGAGGCCATCAGAAATATGACTTTTTATTTATCAAGTTATTTCAAGAGCTAAAAATTCACAATTTGAGAAAACTGCTTAACCAAGATGGAGAATCACACTATTACCTAATCAATTTGGAAAACTTCAAAGGCGCTGTTGAACGGGAACGTTCTGACTCTCCATGCATTTTTCACTGCCGCTGCAATGACCCAGTACGATGTGCAAAAGAAAATGTTGATGTAGTTTATTACTGGCTTCTGAATAGTGTTTTACATAAATAAAACATTGTATATAACTATGTGTTTTAATTATTCATTCTTTTCCTTATACATTTCATAATTAATTTAAGTAATAATATTGTAAATATAGAGAGTGTTACACAAATAAGAATTAGCACTCCTCTTGTAAGATGGCATCACGTATAGTCATTGAACTGTTCCATAGTAAAGTTTTCTCATCTTGGCAAGATGCTGCTGAAATCCAATCAGTGTCACCTTCAGTGTAATTAGAAAATATCAGCTTCAGTTTGAAATTTTTTGTTGTGTTTGACAGGCGAGCAAAATATACAGACAACCGTCCATCGTTTAATCTATCTCGAGCCATCAATGTATAGTTGGAGCGATTCAAACAGTTCCCTGAAAGGCATACAGCCATGTCCTTGGTTCCATAAGGTATATTAACATACAAGATATTTTTCAAAATTAATGTGAATATTATAAAGCTTGATTTAAGTAAAGTCATTTTTATCGATCTGCATTCAACAGTAGTTGGTGAGACACTATGCTCATCTTGAACCTCATTTGTTACTTTATTCTATTCACCCCCAATGTCTTCTTCTCCCCAATGTCTTCTTCTTCTTATCCAAACAACAACTACCAACAGCTCGGCAGCAGCCCCGGCGAGAACTCGATGACTTGTTACATTTATGCTCCCTTCCGCTCCAGAACTCTCTTTGCTTATCTACTACCTTAACTCCATTTGATGGTTTCATTGTGCTTTTTACATTTTAGAACCATCGTTTCATATTCTCTATTGCATATTAATTTTGGTATTTTATATTACAATGAACTTCATTAATTTGACTACTACATATGTTAATGAATTTTGATTTCTATATATATTTATTTCCATTTCAATATATATATATATATATATATATATATATATATATGTATATATATATTGGTTTTTAACTTTTCGCGGGCACCAAATGTTTTAGGTGGTTTCCGGGAATTCGTCCAACTAGATGATAACTGATCACTGCCGGGATCGATGGTAAAATGACGACGTTTCGGCAGAGTCACATCTGCCCTCTTCAGGTTACTCGAATACTAAGATTTTCAGAAGCGCTCGCGCTGTTATATAGTTGCGGCTCGGCGCCTATTGGTTGGCACCGTGAACGGCTGCGTGTGATTGGCCCTGGGCGCTCAGTGGACACGCCTCCCGCCTGCTGATTTGTTATTTGTTATAGGTTCCTTTTGGGTGGTTTGGACTTTCTTAGAACATGTGACACATCTTGTCTAATTGTTTCAGCGGTTTTCGCATCTAATTTTGAAACTGCTGTTTCCACGCCACATATTATGCTCTCTTTTGGCATGTGAGAGGGAACAATAGCGTAATTGAAGAGTTCAATTGGACCGAAGATAAGTTATAAACGGTTTTATTCGTTACCAATTGCCTTGAGGTTAGACTGTGACCGTTATTTTCCGAGAAAAATTCGTTTTTGGGCTTCTGTTGGAGCTTCAATTTGTTAAATTTTGTCTGTTGTTGCATTGTTGTCAACTCCCCATTCGTTTCGGCTCTAAATTCACTAATCTCATCGAATTTATCCCATATTGTTGGGTGGAGAAACAGAAAAACACAGAATATCTTATGGAAAGCTAGTTGTGCCCTACTTAGGGAAGCCATACGTGATGTCAGAAGAGATTTGGATGTTCTTAATACTAAACTCCTAGATATCCATCTACAGGTAAGCAATCCACTCCACCCAAAATATGGGATAAATTCGATGAGTTGAGAATTTAACAAATTGAAGCTCCAACAGAAGCCCAAAAACGAATTTTTCTCGGAAAATAACGGTCACAGTCTAACCTCACGGCAATTGGAAGCGAATAAAACCGTTCATAACTTATCTTCGGTCCAATTGAACTCTTTCTCGATCGTGTTGGCTAAGGGATACAATTACGCTATTGCTCCCTTTCACATACCAACAGAGAGCACAATATGTGGCGTGGAAACAGCAGTTTCAAAATTAGATGCGAACACCGCTGAAATAATTAGACAAGATGTGTCACATGTTCTAAGAAAGTCTAAACCACCCAAAAGGAACCTATCTATAGAAGCAAATGAGGCCTTGAAACAAGGACATTGTCATTCTACCTGCTGATAAAGGAAATGCGACTGTAATTTTAGATAAAGCCGATTATTCAAACAAAATTCAAACATTGCTACAAGATCCAGCATATAAACAAATTACTACTGACCCAACAACTTATTTGGAGAAAACAACCAAGGCCAAAATCCAAGCAAGTAGATCAACAAAAATCTCCAACTGCAACTCATTCCGGGTGAAAAGTCATCGAGATGTCCAAAATTCTATGGGCTGCCAAAAGTACATAAAGAAGGTGCACATTTGAAGCCAATAATAAGCTCAATTGGATCCCCAACACAACACCTAGCCAAATACCTAGCCCAACAACAACCGTTTGCAGAGGGGGCAGACTTATATGTGAAAAATTCGACACATTTCATCGAAATACTTAGAAAAACGGTCTTACAACCAGAGTGTCTTCTTGTAAGTTTTGACGTAGTGTCCCTTTTCACCAACATCCCTATCGACGAAGCCTTGGATATCATAATAGAAAAATGCAAACCACCTCAACACCTTGCAGACTTAACGAGGCGCTGTCTGATGAACACCTATTTTGATTACGTGAAGCAACGATACAAACAAGTGGAAGGAGCTTCAATGGGCTCGCCACTCTCACCAGTTATAGCGAACCTTTTTATGAAGAACTTTGAGGAGTTGGCACTAAGAACAACAACTCTTAAACCCAGTTTATGGTTGCGATATGTGGATGATACATTTGTGATTTGGCCTCATGGGAGGGAATACCTCAATACTTTTTTAGACCACCTTAATGGCATCCATCACAAAACAAAATTTACCACGGAGGTTGAAGCCAACAATCAACTGCCGTTCCTTAACGTTCTCATAAATAGGAAGGAAGATCGAACCCTTGGCCATACAGTATATAGGAAAGCAACTCACACCAACAGATACCTTCATGCTAATTCTCATCACCACCCAGCCCAACTACAAACCGTCGTCAAGAGCTTAGTAACCAGATCACAATGACTAGCTGCCCAGGATAACATCAAACAGGAAATGGACAGTTTAAAAACAGCTCTGAGATAAAACGGATTTGCAGACCGAAATATACAAAGAGCCCTAAAGTCAAAACCGAGACAAACAGATGAGGAGCATGAGACACCAATAACCAAGGCTTATTTACCGTATGTCAAGGGGACCACGTACAGTATTGCAAGAATTCTACGGAGACACAATATCGATACTATTTTCAATACAGACAGAAAAATAAGCACGGAGTGTACGAGATTCCATGTGCAGACTGTCATAAAACCTATGTGGGGCAAACTAAGAGAAGAATTCAAGCTAGACGTGATGAACATCAGAACGCTATAAGAAAGCAGGAAAAAACAACATCCATTGCGGAACACGCCACCACGATGTCACACCGGATAGACTTTGAGAACACCAGAGTACTGGCAAATATAGAACACCCGAAATCAAGACACGTAAGAGAGGCAATTGAAATAGCGAAGAGGCCTCACAGTCAAAAGGCACGCAATGAAATTCAGAACTTATCGAATTGTTGGACAATTCTATTAAACACCGTACCGGCCCAGACCCGTCCAATAACCAACTCAACCGGAAATAACAAATCAGCAGGCGGGAGGCGTGCCCACTGAGCGCCCAGGGCCAATCACACGCAGCCGTTCACGGTGCCAACCAATAGGCGCCGAGCCGCAACTATATAACAGCGCGAGCGCTTCTGAAAATCTTAGTATTCGAGTAACCTGAAGAGGGCAGATGTGACTCTGCCGAAACGTCGTCATTTTACCATCGATCCCGGCAGGGATCAGTTATCAACTAGTTGGACGAATTACCGGAAACCACCTAAAACATTTGGTGCCCGCGAAAAGTTAAAAACCAATATATACATATATATATATATATATATATATATATTGAAATGGAAATAAATATATATAGAAATCAAAATTCATTAACATATGTAGTAGTCAAATTAATGAAGTTCATTGTAATATAAAATACCAAAATTAATATGCAATAGAGAATATGAAACGATGGTTCTAAAATGTAAAAAGCACAATGAAACCATCAAATGGAGTTAAGGTAGTAGATAAGCAAAGAGAGTTCTGGAGCGGAAGGGAGCATAAAGGTAACTAGTCATCGAGTTCTCGCCGGGGCTGCTGCCGAGCTGTTGGTAGTTGTTGTTTGGATAAGAAGAAGAAGACATTGGGGAGAAGAAGACATTGGGGGTGGTCGCAGGGGATCGAACGCGGCTTGCCTGATTACAAAGTCAGGTGTCCACCGAGCTGCGCAAATGCGGTTAATTGAGAAATGTTTATTTGAAAAGGTATAGTATATGCCCATTGCGCGGGCGCGTGTTTTTGGGCGTTGTTCGGTTGGCGGGTTGGATATTTGATGCTAGAATTTGGATGGGGGGATATGGTATTTAGTTGGCTGTAAAAAAAATTAAAATCTTTTGCTAATTGCGTACATGCGCGAGAACGTCCACTCCTTCGAGTCTATAGTTTTCGTAAGCGAGCGCCTACCTGGGCAAGAACGGCAACTCCTTCGAGTCTATGATTTTGTCGGATGATTCAAGGTCAAGCGTAATAATTTTGAGACTTGGAAAAATTTTTAATGATGAATCAAGAATTTGTTATTGTTTCTAGTAGCCTGCTAATATTTTTTAGAATAAAGTAACAAATGAGGTTCAAGATGAGCATAGTGTCTCACCAACTACTGTTGAATGCAGATCGATAAAAATGACTTTACTTAAATCAAGCTTTATAATATTCACATTAATTTTGAAAAATATCTTGTATGTTAATATACCTTATGGAACCAAGGACATGGCTGTATGCCTTTCAGGGAACTGTTTGAATCGCTCCAACTATACATTGATGGCTCGAGATAGATTAAACGATGGACGGTTGTCTGTATATTTTGCTCGCCTGTCAAACACAACAAAAAATTTCAAACTGAAGCTGATATTTTCTAATTACACTGAAGGTGACACTGATTGGATTTCAGCAGCATCTTGCCAAGATGAAAAACTTTACTATGGAACAGTTCAATGACTATACGTGATGCCATCTTACAAGAGGAGTGCTAATTCTTATTTGTGTAACACTCTCTATATTTACAATATTATTACTTAAATTAATTATGAAATGTATAAGGAAAAGAATGAATAATTAAAACACATAGTTATATACAATGTTTTATTTATGTAAAACACTATTCAGAAGCCAGTAATAAACTACATCAACATTTTCTTTGCACATCGTACTGGGTCATTGCAGCGGCAGTGAAAAATGCATGGAGAGTCAGAACGTTCCCGTTCAACAGCGCCTTTGAAGTTTTCCAAATTGATTAGGTAATAGTGTGATTCTCCATCTTGGTTAAGCAGTTTTCTCAAATTGTGAATTTTTAGCTCTTGAAATAACTTGATAAATAAAAAGTCATATTTCTGATGGCCTCGTACATATATGTGCGTGCATTTGGTTAGGAAAATTCTCATAGTATTCAAATCGTAGTGGCCATCAAAGTAGTGGAGTCCATGTAGCCGATCTTCCAAATATCGTACTTGCCTTTTGTCTGCTGCTGATAGATAGTTAAACGGTTTGGGTGGTTTAAACAAAAACACACCTGTGCGTTTACATGTATTGATAACCAATTCTTTGGGAACAAATCTTCCCTCGATTTCGAAACCTTGAATGTCGACAATTGCAATTTCCATGGTGAACCGTTGGAAAGCTGTACCGAAACTTATCGGGAAATCTCGTCTAGCTTTCAATATCCAGGCGAATATCTACAGTCGAGGATTTCATGGTGTCCTCACGTCGGGAGCAATCGATGACGAATAGGGTGTGCGTCTTGAATGCAACATAATCCAGTAGAGAGTGTTTGCCGCCGCCAAAGCTGGGATAAAAGTCCGTATACCTTTTGTACGCCTCACCGTACTCACACTTTGAAAAATCTAAATCAAATCTCTCCATACTCCAAAATACGTCATTTAAATTTAGACGAATCTTGGAAATGTATATATTATCAAATTCCGTGGGATCTTCTTTGATGTTGCTGTGGCGATCCGTTTGGAAGGTTAAGATAACGTAACGAGGGCTTTCCAGTGCGGCACACGCCTTCACAGCCCAAATTTCACGAGTAGCACCTGTTTTGAGAGCAGGCAACTCATTGAGCTCCCATTTACGAGACGGTAAAATTATACTGGAATCCGCTTTGACGGCTTGCAGTAAATCCAATTTAACGTCATCGTTTGGAAAAATGTGACGGGACATTGAGTATAATGTTGTTTATTGTCACTTTGCCCTTGGTAGCAGCATCCGTGATTATAAGGCAATCATCATCGCTACGGCTTCGCACCAGACCAATTGTTTATTTACCACACATCACCTGCTTGTAGTCGTCGAAGATGGAAAACAAATGTCCCAATGGAATGTACATGTGAAAAGTTTTATCGGCGACATTCATATACGCTTTATGTGGAAAATTCCACCCGGCTATGAATAGGTCCTTTGAACTGTTGGGGTCGTAGCACAAGTATCCACGAATTGTGCTCACGCGACCAGGGTCTCTCACGGTTTCAATTTCCTTGCCGCACAACTCGTATGAAACGCTGTCGAATAAGAAAGCCCCAGCATTTGGTGATAGAGAAACATCTCCACTGTCTGCTGTCTTCACCAATTGTTCCTGGATTGAGATGCAGGAATCAGCCATGGAAAACCAACAATCTCTTTGATGGACGGTGATTTCAACGATATCATTGTTGCCGAATGACTTGACGTATGGATAGTATGTTCGCAACTCCTCGCGTCTTACACTATCATCAAAATTTGGTTTGCGGAAGATATCGAACATTTGAGGAGTTGACATGGTAGCCGAGCGTTTGTAGAAACAATCTGTTTGAGAGCGTGAGTGATCTCTTGAGAGGTTTCATAGAAACTGATGCTAGGCGAGGAGCGGTTGACTTCTTATATGGTTCATCATCAAATACAAGTCGGCCCATGATTATTGTAGTTGTTTCAGGTCAAGTCGAATGATGATTTCTTCACCACGAAAATTCACAAGTTCAGAGTCTTGATTCAAAATTTGCAATGTGAGGTTATGTATTTCGCTTCTGTTAATCGGCAAATAGATTAAATGCTGAGGTGTTTCGTCGATGGCAAAACCAGGATCAACTGCAACGGCAAACTCGTAAATGGTGTGTGAAGGAGTGTTGTTGTAGAAGGCTCCTGATGTGGATGGTACGCACCTTGATAATGTTCAATGGTGAATCGGAACTGTGAACTTGATTGCGTGGTAGCAGTTGTTTAGAGAAGCCCAGAATATCACCAATGCTGTCTTGGGGTTGAAAGTCGACAGCGTACTAGCTGCTGAAAAGCTCACACTTAAGAGTATTGTTGATGGGTTTCAATGAGAAAATATTCTCAACGTCCTTTGCCAAATGAATGCCAAGTGCCTTTCTAATATAAGCTTCGATGTCACCAATTTCGTATTGTTGTAAAGTCCGTGTGTTCAATTTAAAATTATAAAACTAATATTCACTTTCACTTTTCTAGAACTTTATTTACATTGAAACAGCTGATTCAAATAAAATAACAATCCCATATACGCTAGTCGTCGCGGTATATCTGAACTGGCGATCGTGGCGTGCTTCCTTTATAACACGAGCGTCGAATTCTCCAGTAAAAATCATCATCACTCCTTCCGCTGCCGAGTATTTTCGAGAATCGTTTTTTTTTTATCTTAAAGCGTTTGTTGTCATACTGAAATGAAACAGGGTCGGCTTTGGGTAAATTTCGTAACACTGACCCCCCTTTAATTCTGATCGTCCCGATCAGAAACATCCCCTTCACGGTAGGGAGCGAGTCGATCTAAATGAACCACCTTCAATTTAGCCTTGGGGTTTCGACGGATCCGGTAGACGACGTCATTAAGCCACCATCCCAGGCGGGTGTAAGCTTTGGGGATTTACCCTTGCTCCGTTGGGGGTTGTACAGCCAGACTTTGTCCCTCTCCTGGAACCCGACTGAATTGGCCTTGACGTCGTATCGCGTCTTCATCCGGTTACTGGTGGCCAACATCTGCGTTCGGGCTAATTCGTGTATTGCCGGCATGTTATGTCGGAGCTGGTCGGCATAATCGTCGATATCTTTGGGAGGTTCTTCGGAGGAGCCAAATGCCAAGTCGCATGGTAATCGCAGCTCCTTTCCGAATAGGACTCTGGGTGGGGTCAGGCCTGTACTATTATATACAGCAGAGCGATATGCCAACAGGAATAGGAGAATATGCTCATCCCAATCACGCTGGTTATTGCTGACGACCTTGGATAGGTGTTGTTCCAAGGTCCTGTTGAATCTTTCCACCATTCCGTCTGACTGTGGGTGTAATGGTGTTGTTCTCGTTTTCCTGATCCCCAACATCGTGCAGACCTTCTGGAATACATTCGGTTCGAAGTTACGCCCCTGGTCTGAATGTAGTTCCATCGGGACGCCAAACCTGCTAAATAGTTGTTCCATTAGCACCGTCGCTACCGTGGTTGCCTCTTGGTTGGGTATCGCATATGCCTCAGGCCATTTGCTGAAGTAATCAATTGCGACCAGAATGTATTTGTTCCCCCTCTCAGACTCGGGAAACGGACCGGCGACATCGATGGCATTTCTCTCAAATGGGACGCCCATATTGTACTGCTGCATTCTGCCCTTGGTCCGGGTCTTCGGGCCCTCACTGGCTGCACAGGTGGCACATTTGCGGCACCAAGCTCTGATGTCTTCAAAGTAGTTCACCCAGTAGTACCGCTGGCGAACTTTGTCTAGGGTTTTATTCATGCCCAGGTGGCCTCCGGTAATTCCATCATGTACTTCGGTCAGGATGGCTGGTATCTTTTTCTTCGGAACTACCAGCGCTTTCCCAAACTCGCTTGACCATTCCATTTTCTACTCTTAGAGAGTCCCACTGAGCCCATAACGATTTCAGCACGCCGGAGTATCTAGCTACCTCGTCCCATCGTGGCCTGGGTGCTCCGCTCATTTTGAGTGACAAGATTGGTTCGTTGTCTGGATCAGCCATTTGGTCCTGGATGCACTGTTCCGTTGTCCAGTCTTCATTGGCCTGCACTCGGATCTGCCTGATGGAGATACTCTTTCGCTGTTCCGTCTTCAGACAATGCTTGCATTCCGCTCTACGGGGTCTTCTGGATAGGGCATCGGCATTAATGTGCAACCGGCCGGCACGGTGTTCCACCTTGAAGTCGTGTTGCTGTAATTTCTCCATCCATCTGGCCAGTTGTCCTTCCGGTGTCTTCATGTCCCGCAGCCATTTGAGTGCGGCATGATCTGTTCGGATTAAGAAATGGCGACCATAGAGGTACTTGTGGAAATTGTCTACAGCCCTTATTATTGCAAGAAGTTATTTTCTGGTGACGCAATAATTTCTTTCTGGTTTCGAGAATCCACGGCTGTAGTACTCGATCACCCTCTCTTCACCATCTTGCACCTGGGATAGGACGGCCCCCAAACCGGTGTTGCTGTCGTCGGTGTCTAAGATGAACTTGCCGGCCTGTGTAGGAAAGGCTAGGATTGGGCTGGAACATAGATCTGCCTTCAGTCGTCTGAAAGATGTTTCGCAATCCTGATTCCAATGGAAGGTCTCTTTCTCAGTGGTCTGTCGATGTAGAGGGGCGGCGATGGTGGCAAATCCCTCAACAAAACGTCGGTAGTATGAACAGAGGCCCAAGAAGCTTCGGAGTTCGTGTTTGTCTCTTGGAACTGGCCAATCACGGATGGCTTCTATCTTCTCTTCGTTGGTGCGGATTCCTGACTCGGACACTACGTGACCCAAAAACTCTACTTCTTTTGGAACAAGGAACACTTCTTCGGATTGAGTCTCAGGTTAGCGTTATTAATTCTGGAGAATACTTCGTCCAGGTTCTTCAGATGGTCGTCGAATGTCTGACCCATGACTAGAATGTCGTCGAGGTATACTAAGCACGTCCTCCATGTTAACCCGCTCAGTACATACTCCACCAGCCTCTCAAATGTAGCGGGTGCATTACATAACCCAAAGGGCATGACCGTGAACTGAAACAGCCCTTTACTGGTGGAGAACGCTGTCTTTTCTCTGTCGTTTGCGTGTAGACCAACCTGCCAGTATCCACTTGTTAGGTCTAGTGTGGAGAACCAACGGGAGCCTGCTAGTGTGGTCAAAGTGTTATCGACTCGGGGTAGTGGATAGCTGTCTTTCTTCGTGACATCATTCAGCTTTCTGTAATCCACGCAAAATCGGGTGGTTCCATCCCTCTTTTTAACTAGCACGACGGGAGCAGACCATGGACTGATGGATGGCTCAATAACTCCATTTTGTAACATGGACTCGATGTTTTCCTCGACTGCCTGTTGTTGCCCCAATGGTAGTCGTCTAGGTGGTATTCTGATAGGTTGAGCCTTTCCGGTATCTATTCGAAGCTGGATGAAATGGAATGGGGGTTTAACTATGATATGTTGGTAACAATTTAAAGAACGATCATGCCAGAGTACTTACATGTGTCTTTGTCAGCTCTGCTGACCATTCTGGAGGCAAGTGGACTGTATATTGAGAAGCTGACCCCGCACTGCCCTTTAGTAGATTTTACTGTGTCTATTTCACGACCGGTCTGATTTCACTTAAAACTACAGCAATGGAGAACTAGAGAGTTTAGTTCTTTTACGAGCGAGAATGTCTCAACTGTCCGGTGGATCAAGCGACTCTGGCAATGAGTATGCGCGTAAAACTCACCAACGAAAACAAAAAAAAAATACAAAAGAAAAGATTCGGAATTACACTGCTACTCCAAAACTTTTGTTCCAAACTAAATATACCAATCTACTAATAAATGTTAATGAATTCTCAACATAAACCGCCCACCGAAATACAAGGTATTTCAGCCAGCTAACCCGGAAGGCGCGGGTAGTGGACATAATTTTACGAAAGGTCTTTGTAAAGACCCAGCGGCTGTACGAACTGTAGCCACTCTCGAGATCCCGTCAGAGCCCGGATGGAGTTCTTCAACTCTCCCTAACTGCCATTTGAGTGGCGGTATATTATCACTCTTAATAAGTACTAAATCGCCAAAATGTAAAGACCGCGAGATGTCATTCCACTTTTGACGTTGCTGCAGCGTGTGTAAATATTCGTTATGCCAACGTTTCCAAAAAACCTGATGTATTTTCTGGATCAATTGCCATCTATTCAATCTATTACAGGGAATGTGAGTAACAATAGGTTCAGAAATAGTAGATAACGGAGCTAAAGTGAGAAAATGTCCGGGAGTAAGGACTGATAAATCATTAGGATCCGAACTCATGGGGTATAGAGCTCGTGAGTTTAGAACGGCTTCGATCTGGGTAAGAACTGTATTGAATTCCTCATATGTTAGAATTTGCGATCCTACAATTCTTAAAAGATGCGATTTTACTGACTTTACAGCGGATTCCCAAAGGCCTCCAAAATGTGGAGCCGAAGGGGGATTAAACGCCCAAGTAATATTCTCGGTAGCTACGGCGTTGGCCATATAATCATTGAGGATTTTATATGCACCAACAAAATTGGTACCTTGGTCAGAGAATACATGAGAACATCTTCCTCGTCTCGCTATGAGACGTTTGACACCACAAAGAAATGTTTCAGCTGAGAGACTAGAAGCCAGTTCGAGATGAAGAGCTTTCGTAACAAAACAAACAAAGAGACAAATATAAGCCTTTTGAGGCTGGACACCTCGTCATTTCCACGGAGTCACAAGAAAAGGTCTAGCGTAATCAACACTGACAACTGAGAAGGGTTTGACTTCTGAGATCCGTGATGCGGGTAAATTACCCATAAAGGGTTCAAGAGCTTTGGGTTTAACCTTAAAAAATCGTAAGCAATTAGAGAGAGTACGCCTAATTACTCTACGAGCTGATAAAATCCAAAAGTGTTGAGAGATTAAAAAGTACAGAGTTTGAAAACCAGGATGTAAGTTTTCTATGTGGTAATTTTCAATAATCAATTGAGTTAGACGATGATTTTGAGGCAACAAAAGAGGAAACCTTTTGTCCTAGGGAAGTTCAGAGGCTTGTAAACGACCGCCCACCCTGAGGAATCCATCATTATCAATGAACGGGTTGAGTTTTCTAAGAGTTTTAGGTAAGCGTCGTTTATTTTCTATTATTTCAAGTATATCTGAAAATTCGAGATGTTGTACTCTTTTAACTAACATGACAAGTGCTTGAAACAACTCGAGTGAACTGAAATGAGTAAATAACTTAGAGTTAGGGGTTTTGCAATTGTATATAAAGCGTTTACAATATGCCAAAATTCTTTTGAGTTTGTTCAAAGAGGAGAAACGATTGAGTAATGTGTCAATAGAGTTTAGAGAACAGAGAGTTAAGAAAATATGTGGTTTTTCTTCTACTGTACATTCTGTCTGAAGCAGAATATCCTTTTGAGACCAATATTTCTTTGATAGCAATAACCATGTAGGGCCATTCCACCAAAGTTTCTTTTCTACAAGGGATTGAGGAAACAACCCGCGACAAGCACAATCCGTCGGGTTGTCTATTGAGGGCACATAAAACCAGTATTCAGGTTTAACTTTATCCTGAATATAGGAGACTCGGTTACTAACGAAAGTTTTCCAGCGATGTGGAGAGGATTTGATCCAAGTGAGAGCTACCATTGAATCAGACCAGGCATATACCGAATCTATATTCAACATATTTTTGTATGTATGGACAACAAATTCGATAAAACTTGATAATAGGACAGCACCACATAATTCCAATCGAGGAATGCTAAGGGTTTTAAGCGGTGCAACTTTAGATTTTGCGTATAGTAAAGACACTTGAGCAGGGCGATCAATGTAGAGAAATTTAAGATAAATTACAGCAGCATATCCCAACTCAGAGCTGTCAGAAAAACCATGTAGTTCACAGGAAACGAATGAGGTCGAGACTATTTTTCGAGGTATCATGAGATTCGAGAGAGAAGGGCATTCCTGTTTAAATCGTTTCCACTTTTCACGGATATCTGGAGGAGGTGAGTCATCCCAATCACATTTTAAAAACCACAATTTTTGAATGGGGTGTTTAGCAAGAAATGAAAGAGGTGATAATAATCCAATGGGATCAAACGTTCTGGCTAATTCGGAGAGCATATTGCCGTTTAGTACAAGAGAGATCTATAGGTGTAATTTGATAGAAGAACGTATCCAAGTTTGGTTGCCACTGCAGACCTAAAACTTTCAGACTAGTGTCATAATCCGAATAAAATGACATGGGATCTAATAATCTACAATCCTCAGGAATATTTACGAGTAGTTCTGGTGTATTATCCTTTTACAAGAATTTGTCGATACATTTGTTGAATGTCAGCGGTGAAAACAATAGAGTGTAAACGAAAACGTAACAAAATAGAACTAATATCCTTTTGAAGTTTAGGTCCAACTAAGAGAGTATCATTTAAGGAGAGAGTATTAGAAGTTTTTGCAGAGGCATCGAATACTACACTGAGTTTCGTTGTTTTACTATTATGATTGATAACAGCATGGTGAGGAATATAGTAATAACTCCGAGGAGGAGTCTCTTCTAAAATCTTTTCCATGTGTCCTTTGTCGAGGTAATCCTGCATGAAGATTTTATAACTATCATAGAGAGAGGATGAGCTAAAAGACGTTTTTCCAAGGCAAGGAATCTGCTAAGTGCTAGAAATCGAGTATCAGGAAAAAGAGGTTCGAGATCACGAAAAGGAAGAGAAACAATGTATCTACCACAAGGGGTTCGAATATGAGTGTCAGCGAAAATTTGTTCACATTTTAGATCTTCCGGAGAAGAGGTAATATAGTGGGGAACTTCCTCTAACTGCCAGAACTTGGCGAGTGTGTTTTCTAATGTACAGAAAAAGGAGTTCAATTTTGGAACAGAGGCATTGACTTTACCCATAATAATCCAGCCAAAAACAGTATTTAAGGCAACAGGACTGTCTATTCGACTTTGTATTTTTCCATCCTTGAGAATCATTGAGAAGAGATCTGCTCCGAACAACATATCTATCGGACCAGGGACACCAAAATGTTTGTCCGCCAAAATGAAGTTAGAGAATGAATTAGGGCTTTCAAGAGATACAGATACTTGAGGCATATCTCCACAAATCTTAGGTATTACAAGAGCTTCAATATCGAAGGTAGGAGTTGCTTGAAATACAGGTCTTATGGTGGATGAGAGTGCAGTTGAAGTTTTCAAACCCAACTGTCCAAGGCCATCAACACTGGTAGGAAGTTTTTAACGTTTCAAACCTAGTCGACGGACACATGGCTCGGAAATGAAATTTGTTTGACTGCCAGAATCTAATAAAACCCTGATCTTTTGGTAATTTCCAAAAGCATCCAAAATTTCCACACAAGCAGTAGAGAGGAGAACAACCTTTCGAGTAGTACTATCAACCGTAGGTACAGTACTAGTGAGTGTTTGAGAAGTAGAGGGCTGATTTTGCTGTGGAATAGCTGGAGTACTAATGTGTGAATCTAAGGAGAGGTATCAAAGTGAAGCAAAGTGTGGTGTTGTTTGTGACAAACCCTGCAGCAAGAAGTGGAAGAGCACTGTCTGCTTACATGTGTGGCACCGAGACAATTAAAACACCAATTGCGCTGCTTCACTATTTCAAATCTATCTTTGGGAGACAAAGTGTTAAACGTAGGACATTTATAAATTTTATGTTCCTCGTTACAATAACTACATTTGTGTACAATACGTGAATCGGTATAGAGTTCTGCGTTACTGATTAATGCAGTTTTATAGAACCGTTTGATAGGTTTTACTTGTGAGTGCTTCAGAGGAGGTTTAAAACCTCTTTGCAACATAGCGACCGAATCGTTAGCTTGACAATTTTTCCGGAGAAACTCATAGAGAGCTTGATACCTAGGTAATACTGATGATTCTATAGTGAGTTCAAAACTTTTAAGTAAACTATGAGAAATCTTTTTACTTAACATATTGAAAAGAACAAAGTCCCAAGAATCAACGGGAAAGTTTAGATTCTTTAATACAATGAGATTGTCCTCAAAGGTGTCTAACAAAATCTTCAAATCATTATCTGAGTTAGCATTATGCGCATCAACAATAGTTTCCCAATGAAGTGTAGCTAAAATTCGTTTATTCTGATTTTTTTTTGAGAAGCTGACCCCGCACTGCTCTTTAGTAGATTTTACTGTGTCTATTTCACGACCGGTCTGATTTCACTTAAAACTATAGCAATGAAGAACTAGAGAGTTTAGTTCTTTTACGAGCGAGAATGTCTCAACTGTCCGGTGGATCAAGCGACTCTGGCAATGAGTATGCGCGTAAAACTCACCAACGAAAATAAAAAAAAAATACAAAAGAAAAGATTCGGAATTACACTGCTACTTCAAAACTTTTGTTCCAAACTAAATATACCAATCTACTAATAAATGTTAATGAATCCTCAACACTGAATGCTGTTAAAAATTTGCCAGTGCTTTGTAATAAATTGCTTGTCTTTCTTCTGGTTCTCTGGTGTCAGGTGTGTCAAATGGTCAGCAAACTGTTGTAGGAACTCTTTACTGGGCCCTGTCTCCTTCACTGACGTCTGGTACTCCTCTTCGCAATTGATGATGGTCTCTACTGGCTCGAAACAAGCTATCTCTTGACCATTGGCAATTCTGATGTCGTTGTTGGACAAATTCAGGGCTCTGATTGGTATATCTCGTCCGGTTTTAACTATAGCCCGTCCAAATAAGTAGTCATGAGCTGAGTGTACGGGCTCCACCATTCCAACGCAGCTCCCAGGATTGCTGTCTAGCTGCCCATGAATTCTGTTCCGTTCGACCGGGAATTCTAGCTGAAGATTTTGCCACATTTTTTATGGGGGTTACTGACGTGTTGACGGGCCGTGTCAATACAAATTCCTCATTTAGGAACCGAAGAACATCATATCTCGGGTCGAACATAAATCCATGCTGGCTAATTAGGTCCATTTCCAGTATAAAATCGTCCTCAATATTCGCTACCAGGACCCTATGCCGGATCATGTTGTCCTTATCTGTAGCACGACATCTGCCTCACCCTGTATTGACATGGACTCGCCGGTGACTGTTCTGAGCTGGATGTTATTGGTAACTGGCCGAATTTCTGATGCTCTCAAAATCATGGACTTGGCAATGGACACAGCGGCGGCGGTGTCGATGGTGATGGTAACTGCTCTCCCATTGATGTTGCCTTTGATGACTAGGCTGCCGCTATCTCGGCAAAATCCCAGGATGGATAACGTTTTTAGGGGCTGGTTGAGGGACAGTCAGCATTCGCCCCCCTATGCTGACTGGCTGACGGTCCCTGGACATGTGGCTGTTCTGTTGGTTACCCCTGGTCGGTGATCGTTCAGGTGGCCTCACTCGACTATCACGTTGGAAGTGTCCTGTCCGTCCGCAGCGGTAACATGCCCCTCTGGTGCCAGTTCTTTGTGACCGTTCTAATATTTTGTTCAAACCAGCCAGCAGCGCTTGAAATGTTGACTCTGATTCTTCCTGGTTGAAGGAAATTGCTCGGACCCCCGGCTTGGACATGTTCATGACGGCCTCTACTTCCAAAGCCCGAAGTAGAGCTTCATTACTTTTCTTGACGCCGCTTAGTCTTAGATTTCGTTGTACTTCCACATCTCTGATGCCGTTTATGAAACTCTGTGTGGCCAACTGGTCTTTCATTTCCTCTGGCAGGTCTGGGTAGGACAAGTGAACTAACCGTCTAATCTCTGCTTCGAATTCTTGAAGGCTTTCACCGGATTTTTGCGTTTTTCCACTGAGTTGGACTTGGTATACCTGGCTCAAGGATTGATTGTCGTATCTCTTGTCCAGAATGGCGATGATATTGTCGAAATTACCTTGTTCATCGACTGGAATGCTTTGGAGGAGTTCTAGGGCCGGACCTCTTAACGAAATTACCAGAGAAGTAGATTTTTCTTGATTATCCCATCCATTAGCTGTAGCCACAGCCTCAAATTGCCGTCTATACATGGGCCAAGATGAACTGCCATCAAATGTGGGTGGTTTACTAATGGAACCTCTGGTACTCACGGTGTTCTGGTATTTTCCTTGCTGTAAGTCCTGTTGCATTTTTCTAATTTCTGTTTCTACCTTGTCTTGGATGGCACTGATTTGGTCTTGAACTGTGTTTTGAATTGAACTGATTTCAACTTTCACCTGGCTTTGGATGGAATCGAGGTCATCTACTTTTGTTTCAAGAGTGTCCACGGTATTTTTTATGGTCTTAATGTCATCATTTATCTCTTTTATATCAGACTCAACTATTTGCATTCTTTCATTAACTGTTTCATTAACTTGTCTTACTATTTGCATTAGTTGTTCAAATTGCATTTGTCTTTTTTCTTCAGTTATTTCAAATTCATTTTGTCGTTTAATTCAGTTTGATCTTGTTTTTCTACAAATTTCGAGAATAATCCTTCCATTAAATTTTGTTGTTCGCTTTTCATTGTAGAAACCAGATTTTCTAATTCTATTTTACGTTTTTCATCGATATTAGTGACAACTCAACTTTAAGTTTATCATCAAAAAATTTCACTAACCTTTGTTGAATTTCTTCTTGATGTTGTTTCTCCTTCTTGTCACGTTTTTCTAGAATCTGTGAAATTTTTTCGTCTATCTTTTCCATACTACGAGTTTCCATAAATCAAATTACGATTTTAACTGCACTTAATCCTCTACTTCTGATCACCAAATGTTGTAAAGTCCGTGGGTTCAATTTAAAATTATAAAACTAATATTCACTTTCACTTTTCTAGAACTTTATTCACATTAAAACAGCTAATTCAAATACAATAACAATCCCATATACGCTAGTCGTCGCGGTATCTCTGAACTGGCGATCGTGGCGTGCTTCCTTTATAACACCAGCGTCGAATTCTCCAGTAAAAATCATCATCACTCCTTCCGCTGCCGAGTCTTTTCGAGAATCGTTTTTTTTTATCTTAAAGCGTTTGTTGTGGTACTGAAATGAAACAGGGTCGGCTTTGGGTAAATTTCGTAACAGTATGAACCTTCAGGCAAGTCGATGAATGTTTGCGTTTTGTGATCGTCAAACAGGTAGATCTTGTCACCTCTCTCAATGTTTAGGATGCTGTTGTACTAGTGAAAACTCAATAAAGCTAGTCCGTAGTTGTAGTTGGGATCCAACTGAATAGGTGGCTGAAAATCAATCGACAGTATTGGGCTGCGACCTTTCAATGTGATGATCACAGACATGACTGAAAATTGGCTGATTGTTAGCTGCTAATATAGGTAAAGGTAAAACAACAATAATGCAAAATATTTATTTTTTATTATAGAGAAATTTCAAGCATAAATGACCACAATTTGATTGATTGTATATCTGATAAAAGTCATTGTTGTAGAGGATTTTCACTCCATTGCCAAAATAGTTGGCTAATTCTTGGGGTGGTTTCAAACATCCAAAGCTATCAAAGTACTGAACGGTGTTTCCATTTCGCACATAAACTACCAAATGCTTACCGTGACGACTGCTGGTATCCAAATTAACGATGGCAGACCTTGTTTGTGAATGTTTAGGTAAGGCGTCTCGCATAAATACTCCCCTAAAGTGACCTTCAAATGTTTGGCATATTGCTCAAGCTCGTGATTGTAGAGTGCTCGATTGGGTAGCTTTATTGGGAGTTTTGTTGCTTCTTTAAGTAAAGCCCGAAGCCGTTGCGGGACTGTGTAAGAAGAACACCGCTTCCTTTCTTCGCAAGCTCTTCCATGGCTTGATTATGGCGCTGGTCCTCCTCTAACTTCTTTGCATCTATCACGGCTTTGGCTATTCCACTGGCTCCGCCGGCAGGAGCTCCAAGTGCTGACAACCCCGCAAATAGGGGTATTAGTGGGAGAAAACCACCAATTTTCGACTCAAAAGGAATGACTCGAGGTACATGGAATTTCTTGCGACCGCCTGCCTTCTTAATGACTGCTCGGGTTGCTCTCAACGCCAATAACCATGTCTTACAAACATCTCTTCCAAATCCGAAAATAGCTCTCTTGATTGGTAGAACCACATTCTGTCGAAAAAATTTTTTCCAAGTGAAGCGTCCTTTGACTTGAATCTCTCCCAAGCTCGATTTTCCAACTCGTAATCAGCCTTATGACGATCCGCCAAATACTTGTATTTACTGTAGGCGATATCGTGCGCTCGACAAGCAGCGACTGTCTTATTGATTCCCTACTGACCCTTGGAGAGACGGTCTTGAAGTTTTGTACTGGGTCCACAAAACTGATAACCAGGTAGATGTAGTTCAAATGATAATTTATTGATTGCGCTATTCAGTAGACTACCTCCTTTGGGAGTTAGCATGATACTGATTGAAACTGAGATACTGTATTTAATTAGTATCCGCAATAAGGATGATGTCAGTATATCGTAAGATGTATATGAAGCAACAAGATCTCCAACTGCCTATCGAAACTTTGGACTTTGTTGAAGAATCGTTGTCATCAGCAAGTCGACACGGACAATTGTTACCATATTCCCTACGAGCAGCATTCTGCGGACCTAGTGGTTGCGGAAAGACCAACGCATCGTTATCACTGCTATTCAATGAAAACGGCCTACAATTCAAGAACGTCTACATCTATTTCAAGTCACTCTACCAACCAAAGTACCAGCTCTTACAAGAAGTTCTCAAGCTGGTTAAAGGTGTATCGTATTTTCCCTTTAAAGACAACGAAGAAGTAATTGATCCGAGTGAGGCACGCGAATGTTCAGTATTCATTTTCGATGATGTGAATGGTGATAAACAAAACAAGATTCAGAATTTTTTTTTTTTCGATGGGAAGGCACAGGAATATCGATTCAATATATTTATGCCAAACATACAGCAAAATACCTAAGCAATTGATTCAAGACAATTGCAACGTGATTCTCATATTCAGACAAGATAAGGTAAATTTGAAGCACGTCTTTGATGAGCACGTGTCTCCCGACATGGACTATGATTAATTTAAGGCAATGTGTTCGGAATGCTGGCAAAATCGTTTTGTCTTTATTACAATAGCTAAGGACTTCAACTTGAATGAAGGCCGCTACCGTAAAGGATTCGATAAATATATAAAGGTTCAATAAAGATGATTGCTATTAGTTGATAAAAATGTCTTCATTGAGTAGCAACATTGCTGCCACTAGTCGAAAGAAAAAGATCAAGCAATTGGCACGTTCTATTCGCAAGAAATATCTTAGTCTGAAGCTGGGAAAGTCGGAACATGATGAAACACTTGAATAAGCTTTTTGGACCGGTAATACACCGCTACAAGATATTGACTCAACTACGGCAAAAGTTCTCACTAAGATGACAACAAAGACCATTAAACGTGAAGTAATTAAATAAGAAGTGCAGGAACTGCCACCAGTCAAAAAACATGAGTTAGAAGAGACACAATATCTCGATGAAGAACCAATCGCTGAAACTAGTATGCATACCAATGATAATGATGATGATGATGAGGAGAACGAAACCTTTTACGAGGATCCCGGTAATCTCTCTAAAGAAGCAATAGAGGAGTACCTGGATCAGTATCCTCCAGTTGCACACAAGAATCTTGAAGAGTATATCACTAAAAGCGATGATATTGACAACATATATGGACCTATATATGACGCTGCAAGTTCCAAATGGTTTCTTGGGCAAAAGGAAATGAATTTCAGTCGTAGTACAGGTCACATTATCGTTGGTGGGCTATAGTTTCGAGGTACTCCACGGCTACATCAATTAATATTTTACAAGTCACCTGATTATGCTCCCGATGATTTAGAAGCATACCGAAAAGTGTTGGTAATGACATTAGCACACAAGAATGCAGCAGGTCTTTTGAAAGCTTCAAGTCTATATAAATATACTGAAATTATAAAGCCAATGTTTCCTCCTCAGTCGAAAAAGCAGCGTTTTGCTGGAACTGGTATGAAGTTAACTTACAATAACAAGCCAATGGAATACGTCTACTGGGATGATCCCAACGAATTGGTTAAACGGTTGAAACTACTGATTGCATCCAAGCAGACAACACCTCTCACGACAACGAAATAATTGCCATTTTAAATGAACTTAAGGAAGCTAATATTATTCGAGGTAAACAAATTTCGAAATTAAAAGTGTATATTATTCCTTATTCTATGGCAAACATCAGTTTCACGATGACTTTAAACAAGTTTGGGCATAGTGCCTATCAGCAACTAATTTCATTAGCATCACATAACCTAGCTTTTATGAAAGTACCTTTTTCTTTTACCGCGTAGGGAAATATGCTGAGAAGCTGAAAATTACCAATGTCGAAGTACCGACGAAGGCCATGGATGCCGCCAACAAGCAGTACGTTGATAAGAAAATAGCAAACGGACTGCAACAACTACATAGTGATTTTCAAATAGCTTTCAGCAACTACACTGGTGAAGTTCAGCAAACCTTATCTGTGTTTAAGCAAAACCAAAAGGTTAGAGAGGAACGTGGAGCTCAAAACTTTGATGCAATGAATACTCGCATGTTGAAAACCGAACAAGCTATGGAAACCCAACTACAAAATATATCGCTTCTCATTTCAAAATTCAATACATTAGAAGCTCAGTTGGAATCTGCCCGGAAAGAATATAAGGAAACCATCACAAAATTTGAAGCCTCGTTTAATGACAATATATCTCAGCAAAAAGGTATAAATGATCTGAACTTTCTATGAAACAAGCTCCTAAAGGTGTTGATGCAGCAGAAGTATTAAATATTGTTCGAAAAGATAAGGCTAAAGATCTTTCTGATGTAACTGAACTTAGAGACAAAATGACAAAAGTAGTGCCTGACCTATACGGAGATATGCAAAAACTACGTGATGATATTGCAAATCAAAAACTTGAAACAATCGCACACAGTATTGCTGGAATTAAAAAGCATCATTAGGGTCAATAAAAACATGCCTTTGTCTATTTTTAAGCAGTATACAAGATAGCTCTTATAGCGAAACATTTCAAAGAAAAAGTTCAATTCGTTAAGGAACTGCATAGACCGGTGAGACGAAAGTTTCCTGGCCGACGTGTAATAATCAAGGGTTTCGATGACTCCTGGCAGTCAGACCTCGCACAAATGGATCTCTATGCAAAATCGTAATTTCAAGTTCTTCCTCGAGGTGATTGATTGCTTTTCAAAGTACGTGTGGACGAGACCGCTGAAAACGAAATCCGGTGAAGAGGTAACTCGTGCCTTTGAGAGTATTCTCAAGGAAGGACGGCACCCGAAAAATCTCCAAACCGACCAGGGTAAGGAATACTACAATAGTTGCTTTCAGAAACTAATGAAGTCATACGGAATCAATCATTATAGTTCATTTAGTGGACTGAAAGCCGTAATAGCTGAACGCGTAATTAGAACGCTGAAAGAACGGCTCTACAAGTACTTTAGTTTAAACGGCACCTACAAATAGATGGATATTCTACCAGAAATCGTTAAGGACTACAACCATCAAAAACATTCCAAGACAAAGATGAGACCTGCGGACATTAATAGGAAAAACGCTCGAGATATTAAAGTATACAATAACTTGAAAATTGCTGGACTAAGAAAACTGAAAGTCGGAGATGTTGTGCGAATAAGTAAAACCTAGGTCTTTGATAAAGGTTACCTTCCTAGCTGGAGTACGGAATTGTTTAAAATTACGCAGGTTAAAATAACTAATCCAGTTACGTATATTTTGGAAGATATGTCTGGTACACCGATTCAAGAGAGCTTTTACGAAGAAGAATTGCATAAGGCTGCCTATCCTGATGTGTATCTCGTCGAGAAAATTTGGCAAGGAAAAGGCAACAAGGTTAAAGTTCGGTGGCTTGGGTTTGATTCGAGCCACGACAGTTGGATTAGCACTGAAAACAGACTATAACACCAAGGTCAATCATAAATTGATAATAAATTATCATAAATATAGACATGTGCTTGCATTGCAAAATGAAGACTCAGGGTGAAAACATCACTGTAAAGTATTCGAAAAGTTTAAGTCAACATATCACCAAACTTAAACGATTACAGAAAGATATCAAATTTTATTGTGAAAAACAACAAGTGATGCAACATTTAAAAGCCTTACATATATGATGTATGATGATGGGGAACAGAGGAGCTCTTAGCAACAAGAGATCTACTTTTCCATCTTGGCGTAGGAATACATAATTGAAATCAACCGCAATCAGGTAGTGGAAGGGGTACTATAAAATTGTGAAAATTCCCTACATATATTCCCAGTCCCAGTTTACCTCTCGAGTGATTTGTGAAAATGTATCAGCAGTTTTGAAACCATGGATAGTGGTTATAGTAGTGATTCCACTGTCAATTACAATGCGGATAGAGTGTTACAAATGTATGATGAAGCTGCCAAAAAGGAAGACTATTACTTGTTGCATTCGAGATTTCCATTACTGAATTCAGAGTATGATGTTCAGTGTGCACTCAGTCCTGCAAGATCCTATTCTCCAGTGGTTATCTTGCAAAAAACACCTGTAGCCGCTGGAACACCAACGAAAATTATAATGACTATGTACGAGTGGGAAGATGTCATCATTGAGCTCAAGCTCCTGAAAACAAACTTTTTTGACAATGCCACACCTCCAGAGTTTGCTGCTCCAGTCACCTGCGGAGATTGTCTACATCTATCCCAGATCCAGTATGAAGACGTGAAACAAGTGTTGGTGATGAAAAACAATTGCGCACTATATTTGGATTATAGTGATGTGGATGAAGTCTTAGCTATTAACCCCATTATCTCAAGTAAAATAATTTGTTTGGATCGCTTAAATTTCTGTACTTTTTATTATAAAATAATAGATTAAATTTGTTCATGGTCAAATTTACTTAATCGTTTATTGAAAAATTGTTAAAACCATTTTGTTCAGATGACAGGTCTCCATTATGTATTGCATTAAAAAACATATTATTATAAAAACATTATTTTGAGAGATATTGACATTAGAAAAATTGAATAAATGTATATAAATTTAAAAATGTGTTGTTTATTTCATCAGTTCTACACCATGGAGTGTCGAGAATACTTCCAAATATACGAAAATCGATTACGTACCTTTGAAAACTGGCGGTCGGACTTACCTGCCGAAAAGTTAGCAAGAGCAGAGTTTATCTACCGACAAGATGCAATAGAATCCGATGGCAGCTTAAATTACGCAGATGAATGCCCATTTTGTGATACACGTGGTTTCAACTGGGAAGATGGTGATGACCCTGTTGCCGATCATCTGGACTGGAATCCATATTGTCGCTTTTTTGATTTTGATGACACCTACCACATAACCAGACCTATCAGACATAAAACAAGGTGACGTTTGAGAGCAGACTTGAGACGTTCAAAGACTGGCCTATTGTCATTGATGTGGCTTAGAGCTCAAGAATCTCTTACCTTATGATGATATTACATAGCTTCACAAAAAGGGATCCGCTAAATGTTTATTGCTTAGAGACTGCCCACTAAATCCCCCCATTGACTCTAATAGTAATACTTGTAAAATTTGCTTAACTAATGAAATGATAATTGTTTTTATGCCATGTAGACACTTTGCTAGTTGCTTTGATTGCTCACTGAAAATAAATCATTGTTGTATATGTAGACGGAGGTTATTTAAAAATATATGTATGCTAAAATAAAAAACAAAGTTACCAATATGCTGTTTTATTTAAAATAAATAAACATAGACTAATAACATAACTATATCAAATATTACTTATACATATGTCTTGAAAGTAAAAATGAATTTAGAGGCTGTCGTGGCCCCAGGGTAAAGTATATGAATCTTTTAAAAGATTGTCATCAAAAGGACTAAGGGCGATTTTTGTCTGCTCTACACTAAATATGTTATGAGCATATGATCTAATACAGCGTTGGGGTGCAATAGTGTGCTTGTTTTCTTGCAAACTATAGAGGTAATCATCAAATGTAATAATATTTTTAACTACGTTGTATTTTACACCTTTTGACTTTTTGATGCATTTTCCACCTAGGATTAAGTAGGTGTACATTTTCGAACGGAGCCCTACAAAATGTGAAATAATGTAACCTTTAGCCTCATCTTTCATTAATCCAAGCACCTTTTTATTAACCAGCGGAATGTTATAGATATTATCGGGGGGATAGTCTGATGTGTCGAAACGATGAAGATTGGGTTTGACGAGCTCCTCAAATATATCATCAGAAATTATCTCAAGCAAGAATGAATCAGTATCAATGTATAGAAGTTTGACTAGATGGCGAGGGTACTTTTTATAAATTAAATCATAGAGGAAGTCATACATTAGGATTTTTGAAAGTTCCAGAATTGCGCACCCCATATACAGAGGTTTATTGAAGAGCAAATCAGTTTTGTTTAACTCAATTGCCATCAACTCATCATCGAATATGGTGTGACTGTGAAATGCTGGGGAAGCAAGGTTTTTAGCACCGTATCGACCTTCCCAATGGTTGACTAGTTTAACGATACGATGCTTTATTCATCAATTTGAACAAATTCTTCTCAAAATCATTATTTGCCTGAGCTCTTAGGGAAGTATTTAGATCGATATAGGACTTGAGCCACGGTGACTGTTTGAATTTCAACACCCGGTGAATGTGTTTCAGAATGATGACATTCTCAAGAGCTTGTTTCAGATTTCTATAGGGAATAATATATTTCTCCTTGTCATGCAAGGTAGTCATGAGTTTGGGGAGTTTTTATGATGATCATGGAGATGCTTGGGATACTCCAGATCAACTTCCAAAAAATAACGAATGTCTGAATCATCGGGAATTTGAGTGACATCGCTGTTGGTATCAGCAGACCATTGCAATCCCCCATAGGGTAAGGGTTGACTTTGGCTATATCCATATAAATTATTAGCGTCTACGTGGTAAATGAATTTGGAGGGTTTACTAGGATTATAATTGGGCATATACGAAGATTAAAGTTAAATTGACAAATTGATCCGATTTCAATGTGGATGCCAACTCATTCAAAGAAGATCCCAGAAATCTAAATGAGTCTATAAATCTAAATTTTATTTTTGCGTCCTTATCATGTTTAGTAAAAGCAACATACTTCTCTTTATTGAGTGGAAGAAGTGTTATTTGATCATGCTTGGCGAGATCCCTAATTATAAAGTGGGAGTCGTATCCACTTAGGTTGTGGAACACTACTGGAACTATGAAGGACTCTCGGTACCTGAGGTTACAAGAATTATGTGAGTAGCCTCTAAATTCGCCGGAAAGATGAGAGTGTTCTCTAACGATCTTATCTTGAGGTAAAAAGGGCTTCTCACAGATATGGCATGTGTTAGATGCATCTTTGAGACTAACCTCCACATTGAGAGGTACAACATCTGTTAGTTTGGACTGCACGAATTTTGCCAAGTTTGCCATTTCAGTGGTGAACCACTCCATACAGTTAGAGACCGTTAAGCTCCTATAGTACGAGAAAGAGTCATCATAGGAACATTTGAAATAATAACCAGCACATATGGCTGAATGCTGCTGATATTTATGAGTTTTGGTAGAAGTAGTATCGGAAATTGGTAAAAGTATCGACTCAAAATCTGCATAAACAAACAATAAAAGGAAGCCTTTCCTTGAATGAAAAATTATTAAACTCAACTACCGCTTTCTTAGGAAAAGATATTGTGCAATTATTTACATCTTTACAATATTCAATGTGGCTGTCAAGGCTGCTGGAGTCACTAAAATAATTTAGACAATGATCGCATATTAATTTTCTATCATTATGCTTGCTAAGTTGATTTGAAACAAGACGCAATAAATTTTTAATTAGACAAAAATGATATTTTATTTCCTCGTCATTTACTGTTAATTCTACATTTTCGAAATCATTGACTTTAGGAACATATTTATTTTTAATCATTAGGAGATTCACATGTTTGTCTAATTTACATTTAGTCACTCGAGCTGGAACTATTTGATAATACTCATTATCTTTTGTTTGATCAATTCTAAGACATATACTTAATAAAGTAAAGTAATAGGAAATGTCAAACCAGTTAAATTTTATACAGTAGATGGCTCGGGGTAAGCTGGTGTTCTATCAACATTAATGGCTGTAGGGTACAAATGAGTAATAACGATGTATAAAAAAGAAAGATCATCATCATAGTTCTTAATATTGATTACAGCATGTTTCTTAGAAATTGATTCTGGTAATCTCATGAAAGATGAGGCTCCATTTCCAATTTCAAAATTATTTATGTTTATTTCTAAGTTTAGAACTTTATACAAACTGCAGCCTGATGCCTTTTCCTGAAATTCCTCTAATTTACGTAAAATTTCGTTCCGAATGTGTTCATAGAACCACCAATTCAAATATGTACACCTATCTATTATCGCGTTTTTCGTATTAAAATATGTATATTCCATAATTTCCTCCATTTCAGATTTCTTTATGAATTCACCACAAAAGGTCGTTTTTACTTTAAGAGTAAGCATTGTTTTCAAAGTATTATTTACGCGCGCCTTAAAAAGGAAAAATTCATCATCTAAAAATTTAAAAATATTGATATGAATGAGATTAATGATTACTCCTGTTCGAACACGTGAGCGAAATGCTGATTCTATAGCATACCATTTAACGTGATCACTTCTTTTTGACTTCTCACCAATTCCCCCACCCCTTTTGGTGTTAGAATAATTTTTCAAATCATTTCTAAATCTTTTTATATGGCTAATTCGAGATGATCATGATTTCACCGTATCTTGGGTTAACCAGTTTGGCTGCCACAATTCGATACTTCTGGTTAGGCTGCAAATCTTGAATTTTTATTGCCGGCTTGTTGTCAATCTCTGCGGAGGAAACTGCATTAAGTTCTATCAAAAAATCCATTTTCTATAACCAAAATAAAATACTATGAACTTGGTTGAGTCTAAACTTTAATAATTTTGAAAGACTGCCACAGCATATTGAAAGCAGATTACCAAAAATTTAGAAACAAAACATTGAAAGTTTTAAGAAAAGCAGACAGAAACTGCTTGATTCGAAAAACAAAACTATAAATTTATAATGAATCTAAACACTCCTAATCATTTTGAAAGACAGACACAAAATATTAGAAGCAAATTAACAAAAGTTGGAACTAGAACATTGAATTGAAAAGTAGCCAGAAAATATTCAATTCGAAAAACATACTCTATTAATTTCAAATATTTTGAAGAGCAGTCACAAATTACTAGAAGCAAATTAACAAAATAAAATTAAGTAAACACTCACATAATGTTTTTAGAACAACACACACTATCACTAGATACACTTAAGAAGCGATCTCTTTGAAAGTTGAATTAGCAGTTAATTTAACACATCACAAATACAATCACTAGATGTAGTTGATATGTGATCTCTTTGAGAGTCGAAATAACAATGAAATAAAAATTCGCAATGTTTTATTTGTCAGCATCGAACTACGTCATTTGCGTATTACGAAATTCCCGTTAGTTCTAGAAAAACAACTAATTAATGCTTATCATATGGGAACTTCATGCAAAAGTTTACTGCTGCAAACCACATGATAACTTTATGATAAATTCAGATTCATGATTTGAGAATTTATTATCAGGAATTTTTAAATACATGATTATTTATAATTTTATTGGCATGAATTTTTAAATAAATACAGATTTTTATTCATCCCTCAAGACGTAAAAAATTCCTGATTCCACCACGAGTAAACTAATCGTATCTGGGAACCCTCCTATTGCTGGACGCTGAGTTCTACCTAAACAAGTAAGTATTTCCAAACGGACATTTGGGTTTGCTTTTTCGGAAATACCTACATCGTATTTTCGTCATTTTTTCGTTTTTCTCAAATATATAACGATCTTTTTTCGCTTTCTGGTAAGATACCTCAGATTGATAGACATAAGGAGACACAATACGGCATTCTGGACAGCCTCTGCGAATATTCAATTCAAAGCAGAAACAATGGTTAAATTTGACAATAGTCCAAAATTGTTAGTCTTCCAATCACATTCCACGCCTTTTATTCATAGTGAATTGAATAAGACTGCACCTATAGCCACAAAAATCTAATATTTGTAGTGTTTGCTGTCGTCACACACTCACGACAATAAGTTAAAAGAATTAATTTCTTTTATTCAGTCTTGAGTTGAAGCTGTAACAATCCAGTCATGAATTTGGAAAGTTTACTTGATGAACAAAAAAGATTTAATATGAGTGCAGTGCCAACGAGAACTATACAGCCGAAAGATTTAACTGGAAAGCTAAATCCCAAAAATGGATGTTACGTGGTACCAGACGTTTTAACAACTGTGATTACCTACAACGGGCGCACTTGCAAATATGCGGCAGTACCTGAAATTTTAACAATTAATATTACCAATACCGAGACCACTCTCAAAATTGCTGAAACAATTCTACATTTAACGGTGGAGAGTTACACGGTGCTTAAAAATACTTGGAATTTGCATATGGTGTCCATAACGATCCTTCACATGGAAAGGGTGAAACTGACACTGTATGGGCTGATTGCCAGCTTTATTCTGATGGTATTTCTTTGGATCTGAGTATGTGGTTGGATGATGGCTGCCTTACTATATATTGTACAAAAACAAAACAACAAATAGCTTTAATTATTAAGGATGTTCTGAATATTCATAATATACTATTTACTAATAAACTTATTAATAATATTATTTTCACCTTAAATAAAATTCAGACGCTTGAAACAATTTTTTTCCAATTCTCAAAATTATTTCGCTCGGCCTTGAATCATCCGACAAAATCAGAGACTCGAAGGAGTTGCCGTTCTTGCGCAGGTAGGCGATCGCTTACGAAAACTATAGACTCGAAGGAGTCGACGTTCTCGCGCATGCAGGCGTTAGCAAAAGATTTTAAATTTTTTTACAGACAACAAAATACCATTTCCCCCCATCCAGCCCCCAAATATCCAACCGAACAACGCCCAAAAAGACGCGCCCGCGCAACGGGCATATCCTATACCTTTTCAAATAAACATTTCTGGATTAATCGCATTAGCGCAGCTCGGTGGACACCTGACTTTGTAATCAGGCAAGCCGCGTTAGGTACCCGGCCAAACTTTCGCGCACCCCCTGCGACCACCCAGAAAATTTAAAATTTTACCTTGATTTTAATACACAAACATGGGAAGTGACATTTCATAATTTTCAATTGCCCATAATTTCAACAACTTCATATTTTCGGTACAATAGGGGTAACAACTCTAAACTTTAGGTTCTTATTAAAACATTTTGGGGTAAATAACTTTTGAAAACTTAGTATTTCCATTCAAAAAAAAAATTGTGACATAACCTGCCAACGACTCTAGTTGAAATTCATTCAGCATGCAAGGACAGAACGCGCAATCGAATCATGATATTGTTGGTTGTCAAGAAAGAAAATTTTTATAAAATGTGAAAACAGGTTATTGTTGGAATTCCGGATGGCCATTCGAGCAGAGAACAATAAAAGAGAAAATTGCAGATTATATGAAAATGGAAAGGTATTTTAAAAATTTGAACATACGTGGAATGAAATATAGGCAAGATGATCAAAATATAGAAGAATGGGAGTTGGAAAACGCGGAATTAAAAAAATAAAAATTTGTTCTATGTCAAAATAAAAAACTATAAAAGTGAGAAAGGACATGACAAGATGATGATTCAAAATTTAGCAGTGCAGCAGTAAACTTTGCGAGTGGTTATTAAGTGACATTTAAGTTGAAAAAAATTGTCAAACAAAAAAGATGGGATTGCAAAGTAAACCAAAAGCAATCATTTCCCGAAGAAGTATGGAAGCTGGAGTGCACAAATTAATGGTAGTGCATTAATACAAATTACAAAGAGTAAGCTGGAAGCAGTTGCGCCAAGGAGCAGAGGTGGAGCAGTATTTATTAAATTTGGTAGCAAATACCGCAAGAACGCTGACATAGTAAGGTGCAGGCAGATACCTACAAGGGAGCAGAGGGTAGCAGGTATTGGAGCGAGATAGATCAAAAGGAGTGGCGGCAGGTAGCCTACTGCAGAAACACGTTCAAGGGGATTGAATGGTAACACTTTAAACAAATCAAAAGTGAACAAGGTAATTACAACTTTGCAGTTCTATTATAGATTTTTATTTGGCGTTCCAAACAGTATAATATAGAATTTCATTTTTTATTATTTATTGTGAAATATTCATTTTTAGTTGTGGTTTTTTTTAATTCTAAACTCAATAATTGCATTTGATTAATCATTGAGTTTTAAATTTCATTTGTCTAATATAAAAGAACCATTCATATACATCAAATCTTTTTAGATTAATGTAAAATTTAGTAGATATATATTGTTTGATGTTCATGATTTTATTATTGGTTTGCATTTGATTTTGTTTGCTGTTTTATTTAAGTTACATTTTGGAATTTTAAATATTTGTTTGAAAGAAAAAGGAGTTATTTATAATACAAAAATATATTGGTATATTGGTGTTTTATTATTGACAACAGTCAATTGGAATTTATAATTATATTACAGAAAATACTCTCAAGCGCGGGAGCAGTTAAAGCAAAGTTGTGTAGAATTTTTATAAAGGAAAGGTGTAGGTGTCTGGTGGATGAAAATGCAATGAAGCACAGCAATGAAGCGTTGTGCTTCGGGGCTGTCGAAGGTGGACGTTGGTCTCTACTGTGCAGGGCATATAGCAGCGTCGTGATTTGACGGTGAGGATCATGTGTGCTTCCTGTCCTGTTCTCTTTTGTGTTTGTTGTGTTGGCGCTGTTTTGTCTGGTACCTATAATTACGGAAAACCCAGTACAAGTACCAGACAAAACAGCGTCAACACAATCACGACGCCTAGGTATGACCTGCTTGAAGTACAACGCTTCATTGCAAGTTGCAAGTGAGGTCGACGAGGAAGAAACATTCTCATCCACTAAACGCCTCCAAAGATGCCACATGAGATTGTCGCGAAACGTCAGCCTTGTCGTAATGACAACGTCAAAAACTAACGGATAGAAACCCGGAACAACAAACTAACATATATATATATATATATATATATATATATATATATATATATACATATATTTGATTGAGAAATCTTGGGTTTTTGGGACCATTGAAATAATTCTAATTTAGTTTTTCGTGGTAATTATTATATTTTACGTACGTTTCGACCAATTCTTGGTCTTTTTCAAAAATTTTCTTTTTTGTAAATTAATGACAACCTATGAAGTATAAAAATAAACAAAAACCTAGTCAAATATTAAATACTGTTACTTACATAATTTTACACACATTTAACCACTTTAAATAAAATTAACATATTTGAAAAGTATTGCGCCACTACAACCAAATTTATCTGTCTGTCTCATGATAGTCAAAATGCAAGTTGTGTTCGCCTCTTCGGGCCGCAAGGAAATAAATCACACGTTAGTTTGAAATTTTAAGTTTTTGGTCATATAAGAGGGTGGTATAATTTATTTATCAGTTTTTTTCTGTAAATAGATTGCTGTATATTGTGCTTAGATTTTTGGTATCACTTTTTGCATTTACAATACATGGTTGTTTCTGTATATATATCATTTCATATATTTCCCGTTTAATTTAATTTGATTCACTTTGCAAAATTTTAGTTTTTTCAAAGTCAAAAGTGTCTTTTGTTTCCATCATGTGATTAGTTAAGGCGGTTTTATTTTTTGTCGTACTTATGACCATTAAGTCTATTGTTTAATAGCTGCGATATTTGACTGATATATGTCCCTTTACAATTTTTACAAGGTATTTCGTATATGACATTACTCTTTTTTTTTTCTTAATTTTCGTTTTTAATTTTGTGAAATGTTTATTTAATGTGTTGTATCCTTTATGACTTATAGTAATATTCTTTTTCTTAAAAACATTTTTTATTTTTTTGTTAACTTAGGAATGTACGGTAATGTTAGAAATTTTTTATTTTATAGAGGTAATTTTGTTATTGCTTGTCCTTTATTAAAAAATTTATGTATTCTTTTCTTAAAAATTAATTCAAAAAGGTCAGCTGGATACTTATTATTCTTATATTCTGGGTCTGATAGAAGTATGGATCTGTCCGCTAAGTTTGTAATGACCGATTTTTGGTGTGATATTGGATGTTTGATTTCCACATAAACATAAAAATATATAGGGCATGGGTGAAAATAATGGAAAAAACCACAAAACAAAAAAACCGAAGAATTTTTCTTTTGAGATGTAAAACTGATAATTTAACACCAAATTTTCTTCATTTTAATTAAAAAAACATAAATTTTAATTGTAAGTCACTGCAACGAAATTTTACTGAAAGCATATTTAAAAAATTTAAAATCAATACTCTTAACCTTCTCATAACGGATAGTTTTAAGCGATTAATAGCGCTCAAAAAAGATGTTGACAATATTTGTAATAGTTTGAAGACTACGATGCCTCAAGATATATTTAATGATTACCTAAAAAGAGAAATTATAAAAAATGAAGTGATGTTCAAAAAGATAAGGGCCAATAACATCAAAAAGATTCAAAACTTACAAAAACGAATGGATATTATGAATAAAACTGAAATTTGTAGCAAGAATGACTGGACAGAAAACCTAACTAACTGTGATATACCCGACAGTGTACAAGAAAAAAAGAGTAATGTCATATACGAAATACCTTGTAAAAATTGTAAAAGGGCATATATCGGTCAAACATCGCAGCTATTAAAAAATAGACTTAATGGTCATAAGTAGGACAAGAAAAATAAAACCGCCTTAACTAATCACATGATGGAAACAAAAGACACTTTTGACTTTGAAAAAACTAAAATTTTGCAAAGTGAATCAAATCAAATTAAACGGGAAATATATGAAATGATATATATACAGAAACAACCATGTACTGTAAATGCAAAAAGGGATACCAAAAATCTAAGCACAATATACAGCAATCTATTTAAGAAATAAACTGATAAATAATTATACCGCCCTCGTAGATGACCAAACACTTAAAATTTCAAACTAACGAGTGATTTATTTCTTTGCGGCTCGAAGAGGCGAACACAACTTTGCATTTTGATAGGTTCGTTCCTTCAGCCTAGATAACCGATACACAACGGTCGCGTACCTGCACACAAGAAAAATACCGTTCCTTCAAAACAATAACCGTTTAGTGAATGGTTCAGTTTCGTGTTCCAAGTGACACGGTGATTGATTCGCAACCAGTTAATGTACGGTAATTTCGATCACCGGCTTCAGGGTAGAACCGGTGGTGCAGCCACCGACTGGTACATGCATCGAGTTGCGCAATAAACGGTTCATGTACCGATGCATTAACCAATTGCCGATCGGTCCACAATCGGTTGAAGGAACGAACCTTGACTATCATGAGTTAGACAGATAAATTTGGTTGTAGTTGCGCAATACTTTTCAAATATGTTAATTTTATTTACAGTGGTTAAGTGTGTGTAAAATTATGTAAGTAACAGTATTTTATTATTTGACTAGTTTTTTGTTTATTTATATATTTCATAGGTTGTCATTAATTTACAAAAAAGAAAATTTTTGAAAAAGACCAAGAATTGGTCGAAACGTACGTAAAATATAATAATTACCACGAAAAACTAAATTAAAATTATTTCAATGATCCCAAAAACCCAAGATTTCTCAATCAAAAATATATAAACCGAGAACCGAGAACCATTTGGAATGGTAAAACAGTTGTTCCTTTTCCACATATCACAATTTCAAAATTTCTCTTTTTAAAAAGGACTTTATTTATACCTTCACAAATAATTAAATTTTTAATATAAACTCGAAAATAATGAAAATAATAATAAAACTTTATAACTTGGAATAAAGCAGGCTCAGCGTATTGATCACATGACTATGAAAAAGGACCTAACAGCAGCGTTTTATAGAAGGGTAAGACGACTGTTGAAAACCAAACTAAACAGTAAAAATCTGTTTCAGGCTATTAACACCTATGCGTGTTCGGTGCTCAGTTACTCTTTCGGTATAGTTAATTGGTGCAAGACTGACATTGAACAATTACAACGAAAAGTTCGAGTTTTACTAACAAAAGCTCAACTCGCAGAATTTTCTGATCTACACAGAGTCATGTGCCTGGTTGATGACTCAACACCACCGCGACTGACACAACAACATGTCCAATTACAGCACCAGACCACAGATCAGAAACTGCTGAAATGGAAAGAGAAGCCCCTTCATGGAAGACATATAAATGACATCAACCAAGATTATGTCGACAGTGCAGCGTCGAACTACTGGTTGATCTCTGGTCATATGTTCCCTGAAACGGAAGGCTTTATATTGGCAATCCAAGATCAAATAATTCCAACTAAGAACTACCTAAAGTACATCGTTAAAGACCCTTCCATTAACAACGATAGATGCAGGTACGGTTGCCAAACATCTGAATCTATCCAGCATATCACAGGAGGTTGTCAAGCGTTCGCTGCAACTGAATACAAAGAACGACACGATGCTGTGGCAAAAATACTTCACCAGGAACTAGCACTGAAACATGAATTATCACAGTCGGTAAGATTACCATACTATAAATATAAACCAAAATCTGTTTTAAAAAATAACAACTACAAGCTGTACTGGGACCACACGATACTGACCGATCGGTCTGTTGCTCACAATAGACCAGATATAGTTTTCGTAGATAAAGTCTCTCGGAAAACAACTTTAATTGACATAGCAATTCCCAACAACAATAATATAAATATCAAGTAGGCTGAGAAAATAACCAAATATAGAGAATTGGAATTTCAAATAAAGACTCAGTGGAACATGAACAACACACGAACTTTACCAATTGTTATGTCAACAACAGGACTAGTCCCAAAACATCTATTAAACAATTTAAAATACCTCGGTCTGGACGAATATCTTTACAAACAAATGCAAAAAGCCGTCTTGTTAGGGACAGCCCGGACGGTCAGGAAATTCATGGGAAACTGCCGTCACGACTCCAACCACGGGCCTGAAAACCTGGCAAGGGCTCCCACAGAGCTAAACCCTTTTGATATCTAGGATATCTGGGGTTTAGTGAATTTTCCCCTAAAGGCCCTCATGGAGTGCCTTAGAGGGAGTGTGATGCCATACATTGTATGGTCAAGTCGGATAAACTTTATAAAATATATTATGAAATTCATGGGAAACTGCCGCCACGACTCCAACCACGGGCCTGAAAACCTGGCAAGGGCTCCCACAGAGCTAAACCCTTTTGATATCTAGGATATCTGGGGTTTAGTGAATTTTCCCCTAAAGGCACTCATAGCGTGCCTTAGAGGGAGTGTGATACCACCAAACTTTATAACAATTAAAAAAGACAAAAATGAGTGTTAAACTAAACTAGACAAATCTGTAAGTAATAATGAATGATGATACCAGGCAAATGTACAATTTGTAACCTAAGAATGCTGTAGACAAGACAACGTTCATTATGTATACCCAGAACAATATTGTCCATGACCCTCTGAAAGGTAGAAGGTGCATTTTTTAAACCAAATGGCATACGAACGAATTCGTAATGACCATTATCGACAGTAAAGCCAATCTTAGGAATATCTTTCTCTTGGATTTCCAACTGGTGGAACCCGGAAGCGAGATCCAGTGTCGAAAAATATTGACATTTTCCAAGTTGGTCGTGAAGATCGGAGATATTGGGAAGAGGATATTTATCGTCTACAGTCAATTCTTTTAATTTCCTGTAATCGATAACAACTCGCCACTTTTGTTTACCAGAAGCATCAAGCTTCTTGGGGACGACCCATACAGGGGAAGACCAAGGAGATGAGGAGTGCCTAATGATACCTTGTTCAAGCATTTTTCCGATTTGTGTTTTCACTTCCTCTTTATGTACTTGAGGATATCTATACGATTTAGTGAAAACGGGCTTTGCATTGTTCGTATCAATGTTTAACCTCGTTAGTGAAAGTCAAGAAGTCACCTTCAAGATGGAACATTTTCCTTCTACCATCTTTTCTTGAAATTACAAACAAAGATTAGTGAATTGTTCGTGTTCTTCGTCATTTAGATGTTTAGTCCTAATTTGTTGTCTAATGGTCGAGTTTCTGTCTATGTATTGGGACTCATGATAGTCACCGGTATTGAAATACAGAGGAGGGTGAGTTTTGTCAAGTGGTTTCAGTTTTAAATCAGAAAAGTTTACTGTTTTGGGCATCGCGTTAGCGTTGATGATATAAGTTAGAAATTCACCATTTGCGTTAATATGTACGAGTGCGTTTGGAAGTTAATTCCTTGAGTTGGTAAGATGGCATCGATGAGAGATCGCATTTAAGTTTAAAGATCTTTTCTGTGCGTGCCTCAATGGTTATTTTGTTTTGTGTAGGTGTTTATGAATTAATATTTGGCTTAACGTTGGGTGTGTCGGGCCCTTTTGTCACGGTTTGATCGTTATCGGGGACTTTGTGTAAAAGGATAGTTTTGTTATTAGCTGTTTAGATTTTAAGTCAACTAAGCATTCATAGTGTTCAAGAAAATCTAAACCTAGTATGCCGCCAAATTCAATGTCCAAATCGTATATAAAAATTTTATGTGGGTTACATGAAGCGAATGGGATTAAAGTAGATTGTGAGATAGGGATTTTTTCGTGGGTAATCCCTTGAATAGTTACTCTTTCAGGAGATCTTTGGGTGAAATTCTTTACTGTATTTTCTTTAATTTTATAGTGTAAGTCATTAGTTTTATTTTGCCAATAGAATGTAACTATGCGCTTATGGTACTTGTCTAAAAGTTGAGAGTTGGATATTTCAGTTTTGGAGTAATAGATTATGAAATCAGTTTTGTAGAATTGAACAAATCGATTATTCTTTCGTCATGTTCGTCGCCATTGTCAGAATTTTCAGGTTGTTCGGAGTCAGTTTCATTGTTAGCGAAAATTTTGATTTTTGAAAGGAAGTCAGTACATTGCTTGAAATGGTTGATTTTGATGCGAGAAAGAGCATCTGCGTTTTGGTTTACCTTGCCGAGCCAGTATTCAATCTTATAATTGTAGGTTAATAAGCCATCTTGCTAGACAACTACCAGGTTCTTTGATCGAAAAGAGCCAAGTAAAGCGGATGGTGGTCACAGAGTATTGTAAACCTTCTCCCAAAAAGATACGGCCTGGGGCCTGTTTCATAATCAACTTGTTACTTGTAGTTTTGTAACTTGTAGAATTTGCAACATCAAAATTATTATACAAGTGACAACTTGTAAAATCCAAAATATTAGTATTCTAAATATGCAAGCAGTAGCATAGAGCACATATCTTGCAAAAAAGAAAGAGTAGCGCCACCTAACATGCGCAACTATTGGCGAAAAAGTCAAATTTGTCCTGAAAATTCAAAGAAGTAAATGTCAACCCAAGGTTTATTAAAAAGAAATTAAATATTAGAAATATTATAACTCTAAAAAATACTTTTTAATTTGATTATCAATAAAACTATCAAAGAATATTTGTCGGGCAAAATTAATTCCTAAACCAACCATTACTTGGTGCCACTCAGTGCCTAACCGGTCGAATAAATAGGAATATTAACAAGGTAGGCTTTCCCAATTTAATTTCTCTATTACTACTTGACGTAAAAAGTTTTAAGTATGAAACGGAAACTACAAGTGCAAGTATTTTGTAACTTGTATATATTTACTAATAATATTAGTGTGATGATTTCATAATTGTAATCATCCTGTTTCATAACAGGCCCATTTAGAGTTTAACATCCCAAATTGTGGCCAACAGTTCTCGTTCGATGTTGGAATATCGTGTCTCTGCAGCACAGAGCAGGCGAGAAGCGTATGTAATAGCGAGATCTTTTCCCACAGGGCCTTGAGAAAGTACCGCTCTAATAGCAAAAGAACTAGCATCGGTATTGAGCAGCAAGGGTTCTTCAAAGTTTGGATAAATCAGGATGAGGTCAGATACAAAGGCTTGCTTCAGTTTATCGAAGGAAGATTGCGTCAAAGATGAATTTGACGTCTTTTTGAACTAATTTAGTCTGTTAGAGCTGTTCGCAAAATTTGGTATGAAGCGTCTTTAGTACCCAGAGACACCAAGAAAAGATTTTATGTCTCGGAGTTTGGGGTTGCGGAAAGTTCTGAATACATTCAACCTTTGAAGGTTTTACCTCTTCTTATGTGATAAGATAGCCAAGATATGCATGCCACTTCTTTACAAAGAATTTCACACTTATCTGGTTGAATTTATAGATTAGACTTTGGAAGTCGTTTAAAAACTTCTGTCAACCGGGAAATATGTTCATGGATGGTCTGAGAGTAGACAATGATATCATCCATCTAGACAAGACAGCTATCAAATGTAAATACCCAAAAGAATGTTGTCCATGACCCTCTGAAAAGTAGAAGGTGCATTTCTCAAACCAAATGGCATACGAATAAATTCGGAATGATCATTTTCGACAGAAAAGCCGCTCTTGGAAATATCTTCTCTTGGATTTATAACTGGTGTTGAACCCTGAAGCGAGATCCAGTGTCGAAAAATACTGACACTTTCCAAGTTGGTCGAAAAGATCAGAGATATTAGGCAGACGGTATTTATCGTCAATTCATTTAATTTCCTGTAATCGATAACAACTCGCCACTTTTGTTTACCAGAAGCATCAAGGTTCTTGGTGCGACCCATACAGGGGAGGACCAAGGAGGTGAGGTGTGCCTAATGTTCTTCAAGCATTTTTCTTATTTGGGTTTTCACTTTCTCTTTATGAACTTGAGGATATCTATATGATTTAGTGAAAACTGTCTTTGCATTATTTGTATCGATCGAATGCTTAATCTGGTTAGTGAAAGTCAAGACGTCATCTTCGAAATAAAAAATGTCTTCCAAACAAAGATTATTGATTTGTTGGCGTTCTTCGTCCTTGAGATGTTCTGTTCTAATTTGCTGTCTTATAGTCAAGTTTCTGTCTGTATTGGGAATCATGATAGTCATCTGTGTTCATATTTAGAAGAGGCTGAATTTTGTCAAGTGGTTCCAGTTTTAGATCGGAAAAGATTACTGTTTTGGGTATTGCGTTAGCGTTTATGATAGAATTTAGAAATTCACCATTTGTTTTAATGTGTACAAGTGCGTTTGGGAGTCGTATTCTGTCAATTTGTTGAGTTGTTAAAATGACGTCGATATTAGATTTAAGTAAAGATCTTTTCTGTGCGCGCCTCGATAGTTATTTTGTTTTGTGTAGGTGTTTGTGATTTAATATTGAGTTTAATATTGTGTCGGTTACATCTGTCATTTGTCGATCGTTATCGGGAACTTTGTGTAAAGGGATAGTTTTAAAATTGGTTAGCTGTTTAGATTTTAAGTCAACTATACATTTTTAGTGTCCAAACTCAATGTCAAATACGAATTTTGTCGTGGGTAATACCTTGATTAGTTATCCTTTCTGGAGATCTTTGGGTGAAATTCTTTACTGTGTTTTCTTTAAAGAGAGAGATACCAGCTCCGGTATCAATAAGTAGTTTGTATTTACAAGAAGCATCAAGAATGTAGTAAAGATTTTTATAGTTCACAGTAGGACGTGGGCTTAAAGAAATAGTTGCTCCCGCAAGTTCAGATCTGGGTTCAGATCGCCAAGATTCAGGTTTTGAATCTGGGTTTCGACTTCGCACAACGTTGTTGTCGAATCGGGAGTTTGGTCTAGGCTCGGAAGCACTAGAAAATCCTAATATTGATTACTATTAAAAGGCTCGATAGGGGTATCTTCGAAGGTTTGCTTAAAGATAGGATAATTTTGACTATCATCCTCGTAGTAGTAAGTGTTGCTATCCTCGGTATAGTATTTGTAGTCTGGATAGTGGGAGTAACCATCATTTTGATGTTGGTTGAAATGGTAGGTCCTTTCAGGACGGTTGTTTGGATTATTCTGTATGACAGAAGGTCGAGAGTAATTGGGGTTTATTTGAGACTTAAAAGGGGGTTTCTGGAAGTTTGATGGACGAAATTGTTGTCCTTGTTGAACCAGGGATTGTTTGTAGGGAAATTTGGCCTTGTTTGTTGATTAGGCCCAATAGAATTTGGCCTATGGTTTTGATTGAATGTTTGAGGATTGTTTTGATTTTTCAAACGGCAATTTACGGCTATGTGGCCTAATCGACAACAATGCAGACACTTAGGAGGTTGTGTTGGCTTTCGAAGTTGGAAATTTGGTTTGATAGGAACATATTTGTTCGTTTTCTGATCCTCAAAATAAGAAATTTGAAGCTCTCTCCTAATCCGAGAATGTGCCTCTAGAAGATCTTTAGGATTACTTGCACGAATTACTTGTCCTAAACGGGGTTCCAATCCCGTAAGAAGGGTATTCATGATCATAGTATTCACTAGAGTGGTCTGGGCATCTTTTTGTTCTGGACTTAGCCCAGCCGTTTTGTGAATGCAGGAGTGTATTTTGGCACTCAAGACTTGGAGTCGATTGTAAAATGTTAGTGGAGACTCGTTTGAAAGTTGTTTCAGAGGTAAATCGTGAATAAGGGAACAGAGAGAATCTTCGAAATGCAATGTCAGTAGTTGTTTGATTTCAAGTTACTATCCGGGATTCCCTGGATTTATCAATTATTCAGATGTGGATCACTAACAAATACTTTTGATCCGCCGTGGACATATTATATGCGCAATTACACGTATCTATAAAAGTTCCTTTCAAATTCCGGTATCACTGAAAATATTTCTATTAACCGATATCTCTCGGTTTTGGTGGTAACCGGGGTTGGTGAAGCTTGTGTCATTTTTATATTAATCGATATAAAAGATTTGGTTGAAAGGTATAGAAAATTAATAAACTGTAGAGTACGTTTATGGGAATAAACGATTGTTTGAACGATAGAACAGTATAATAACGTAAGAGAAATTAAAAACAATAGATCAAAATATTAACTCAAATAACTCTAATATTGAGATAAATAAATCAATAAAATAAGTAAATGAAATATATCAAGGTCAATAAAGGAAATCAAATAAATATATCAAATAAATCAAATACTAAAATAAATCAGTATTTCAATCAAATCAAATATATAGAAAAGAAGTAATGAAATAAATCAGTATCAATCAAGTAAAATCAAATAATTCAAAAATCAATGTATTAATTAAAATAAATCAAATAATATTTACTTAAAGCGAATGACGATTCGCCATTACTTACATCAACAGGAACAGTGAAAGCGCCGTGTTCTACGTTTGATTGCAGTGAGGACTTCCTCCAGATTCATTGTTCCTTTGAGGGATAGGAATCCGCGGCTACCAGTTAGAATACTCGTGTTCTAGTAACATTAGACGTAGTATCCTACTGACTGCGCCAATTTGTTATATCGCACTTTCAAAATTTCTCTTTTTAAAAAAGACTTTATTTATACTTCACAAATATTTAAATTTTTAATATAAACTTGAAAATAATGAAAAAAATAATAAAACCTTATAACAACTAAAAAAGACAAAAATGAGTCTTAAACTAAACTGACAAATCGGTAAGTAATAATGAATGATGATACAAGGCAAATGACAATTTATAACCTAAGAATGCTGACTAAGCTGTCGCAGCACTTGCAGTTCTGACGGATGTATGTCGTCGAAAGGTAAACTGAGACGACACGTTGTCGAAGAAGCTGTCCTTCGCAAAGGGCTTCTTTGTCTATGGTGTGTGGAATAACTTTGGAACAGATCTTATGTTCTTTAGATAATGGCTTACAGTCACTTAGGTCTTCGAAAGATGCGTACAATAGCGAATCGTCATCTCTCGCGATATATTTTAATTTTGTTGGAAGAATATGGTGGAATCCTGTTCGATTATCCAAAACTGGGATAGGATACAGGAGGTACAGTGTATAAGTTTCAGGATTGACTAAGGGAATTTTTAGTACAAAAACAATTTTAGTATTGATCTGAAAAGCTTCCAATTCTATTAGATCGATGTATCTAGCAACATTTGAACTATAGGTTGGAAGTGGTAAGTTATTTTCATGAAGTGACTGTGATATTTTCTGAAGGGAGTCGACCAAATCTACTGGGTTTATAATTGAACTGTGTAAAATTTTTAGACGGCCGAAAGAGACTGCAGTTAATACATCGTTAAGAGTATCTTCAATGTATACGTAACTTTCCATTAAGCTTTCACACAAATCTAAGACATTGGCCTGAAGTTCATAAAAAGCAAGATCGTCTGTAATGAACTCAATTGACTTCCTAATTGCTTCAATATTTTCCGAAAATATTTTCTCTTCGGACTGAAATTTTTTTAGTGTGGTGTTAAGGCTCTTAATGACCGAAGTTGTTACAGATAATTGTCGTTTCATTAAGTTTTCAATTTGGTGTTGGTCTTTAGTAATTTTATTGATAGAGTCACTAAAGTATTGTCCGTCTGTTGCATCTAAATGACCGGAAATAGATTTCCAAATCGATCCCAGTCCGTTAATGAGTCCGCGTTTCATTCTATTGGTACTGTAAGTCTCAGTGTCAGCAAAAATTTCTGTATATTTGATGTTAACAGATTTTGATATTTGTTTCAATCGGCTTACATGAGTCTGTACTTTTGATTTGAAGATTTTAACGTTAGTTTTGTTGTGGTTAATAGTATCTAAAAGTCTGTTCAGTATATTGTCGTTGTTTAAAATAGCGTCTCGAAATGGGCTAGATCTTTGTAAACAAGGAGTGTTCATTTGTCATTAGAAATTTTAAGGGTTCCTTCTTCATGAAAGAAAACTCCTATAGTATTGTTAACAGGCGTAATGGAGTACTGTTGAAGGTTCACAACTGAAAACAGTCAACAGAATCTGAAAAAGGGATTTATTCAAAATAAGGTTTTAGTCTGTCAAAGTTAATTTTAGTTATTTGGTTTGTTTGCAAATTTATTACGGTGGCAGAGTTCTTTCGTATTGCGGTAATTTCGAAGGGCCCGTTGAATTTGTTTTCGGCTTTGTTTTTGATTTGGGACTCTTTTACGTAGACTTTGTCACCTACTTTGTAATCGAGTTGTTTAGTAGAAACGTGTTGGTCAAATCGCACTTTAGATTTTTCTTTCCGTCTTTCGGTTTTAGCATGGGCGAGTCTGTAATAATAGTCCATTCTGTTATTTAGGTCTCTTACGTATTTCGAAATAAGTTTTTCCTGGTTGTTGAGTTCATAGGGCGTGAAACCGGTGGTTTTATTTTTCGTGTTATTATAACAGATGATGGCATAACGGAGGACGTTAAATGGATGTTCGTTTGGACGTTCCGCTGTATTTGCCCTTATCATTTCTGCTAAGGTCGCGTGAAATCTTTCAATAGAACCGTTTGACTCGGGATGTTGAACGCTGGAGAATGTCAGTTTTATGTCGTATAGTTGGCATAAATCCCGCATTAAGGTGTTATCAAATTCACGTCCATAGTCACAATGGATGCGAAGTGGAGTTCCGTAATGTTGAAAGAAAATCAGAAGGGTGTTTACGACAGTTGAACCTGTTTTGTCGTTAATGGGATAGGCTTGCGTAAATTTCGTGAGTTCGTCCCTAATAGTGAGTACATGATTTCTAGATGGATATTCGAAGATGTCAATGTTAATACGTTCAAAAGGAGTCTTGGGTGTTTCCGTAATAACAAAAGGTGCACTTAAGTTTTTCCTACAGAACTTTACCTTTTGGCAAGTTTCACAGGACTTAATAAATTGTTCTACAGTTTTAATTAAGCCGGTTCAATTGTATTTTTCCCTAATACGTCTGATGGTTTTGTTAATGCCACGATGGAGGTGGTTTTTACCAGAGTGGTATTGTTGTATTATTATAGGAATTTCGTCTTCGGTAGGAGTTCTAACAATGTTTTGGCAGATGTTGACTTTGATTTCTTTGTCGGAGAGAATGAAAGATAGAAGTTCAAGAATGGGAAGTTGTTGTTATTTTCTATGCAGTATGTTTCGGAGTCGTTGAATTGACCTTGGTTGTTATAAATAATTTTGAAAAGGTGCGAGACGACAGTTTCAGGGTCATATGGCAAAGGTACAACTAAGTACTTTCTATGCCTGTCTGTTTTACTGGCCATGATGTTAAGAGTGTCATTACTGAAATTAGGTTCTTCTTTGAAAAAGTCATCAACAATTTTGTCGTGTAAGTCGTTAGTTTTGTTTTGCCAAAAGAATGTAACTATGCGTTTGTGGGACTTGTCTAGAAGTTGAGAATTGGATATTTCAATTTGAGAGTAATCGATTATTGACTCAGTTTTGTAAAGTTGAATAAATCGATTAAACTCAGCGATAATTCTTTCGTCATGTTCGTCTTCATTGTCAGAGTTTTCAGGTTGTTCGGAATCAGTTTCGTTATTAGCGAAAATTTTGATTTTGGAAAGGAAATCAGCACATTGCTTGAAATGGTTGATTTTGATGCGAGAAAGAGCATATGCGTTTTGGTTTACCTTGCCGGGCTTGTACTCGATCTTATAATTGTATTCCTCTAGCTTAAGGCGCCATTTGGCTAGACGACTGCCAGGATCTTTGATGGAAAAGAGGCAAGTAAGCGGACGGTGGTCACACAGAAGTGTAAACCTTCTCCCAAAAAGATACGGTCTGTAGTGCTTAATAGCCCAAACTATGCCAATAATTCTCGTTAGATGGTGGAATATCGTGTCTCTGCAGGACAGATGGTACGAGAAGCGTATGCAACAGGGAGATCTTTTCCGACAATCGAATGTTTAACCTCGTTAGTGAAAGTCAAGACGTCACCTTCAAGATAGAAAATGTCTTGAAATTCCAAACAAAGATTAGTGATTTGTTCGCGTACTTCGTCATTTAGATGATCAGTTCTAATTTGTTGTCTAATAGTTGAGTTTCTGTCTATGTATTGGGAATCATGATAATCGTCTGTATTGAAATTTAGAAGAGGGTGAGTTTTGTCAAGTGGTTCCAGTTTTAAATCAGAAAAAGTTACTGTTTTGGGCATCGTGTTAGCGTTGATGATGGAAGTTAGAAATTCGCCATTTGCGTCAATGTGTACGAGTGCGTTTGGAAGTCGTACTCTGTCAATTTCTTGAGTTGGTAAGATGGCGTCGATGTTAGAAAGATCTCATTTAAATTTAAAGATCTTTTCTGTGCGTGCCTCAACGGTTATTTTGATTTGTGTGGGTGTTTGTGAAGTAATATTTGGCTTAACATTGGGTGTGTCGGGTACTTCAGTCAAGGGTTGATCGTTATCGGGAACTTTGCGTAAAGGGATGGTTTTAAAATTTGTTATTAGCTGTTTAGATTTTAAGTCAACTATGCATTCATAGTGTTCAAGAAAATCTAAACCTAGTATGCCGTCAAACTCAATGTCCAAATCGTATATGAAAACTTTATGTGGGTTACGTGGAGCAAATGGGATTAAAGTTGATTGTGAGATGGGAATTTTTTCGTGGGTAATACCTTGAATAGTTACCCTTTCAGGAGATCTTTGGGTGAAATTCTTTACGGTATTTTCTTTGAAGATAGAGATACCAACTCCGGTATCAATAAGAAGTTTAAATTTAAAAGAAGCGTCGAGAATGTAATAAAGGTTTTTAGAATTAACGGTAAGAAGGGGGCTTTGAGAAATAGTTGCTCCGGGAAGTTCAAGTCGGGGTTCAAATCGTCCAGATTGAGGTTTTGAATCTGGGTTTCGACTTCGCACAAAGTTGTTGTCGAATCGTGAGGTTGGTCTAGGCTCGGAAGCGCTAGAAAATCCTGATAATCGTGACAATTAAAAGGCTCGACAGGGGTATCGTCAAAAGTTTCTTCGAAGCCAGAATAATTTTGACTATCATCCTCGTAATAATAGGTGTTGCTATTATCACTATAATAGTTCGAATATTGAGTGTAATTAACATTTTGGTGTTGATTAAAATGTTATTCGAGTAACTAGAAGCGAAAGCAGAAGGCTACGAGAATTATGCGAACCGACCTGAAGAGGGCAGATGTGACTCTGCCGAAACGTCGTCATTTTACCATCGATCCCGGCAGAGATCAGTTATCAACTACGCGGATGAATTCCCGGAAACCATCTAAAACATATATATATATATATATATATATATATATATATATATATATATATTGCGGTTTTCCCGTTTTTGCATTTTAGTTTTTTTGGCGTCTTGTCTGTAATTTTTGAACATAGATATATATGTAAATATATATATATACATATATTCAAAAATTATAAAAATGACAAAAATATCAATACCAAATGTCAAAAATTTCAATCATGTTAAATATGTCTAGCTCTTCATATTAAATCTCATAATAATATATTTTGGGGAAGCCCATGATTTACGATGTTAAAATGGTCTTCACAATATAAACTAAAATGTATGTATGGTGAAAATGACCAAGTGTAAAAAATGTTCAAGATATATAAATCATAAATCAAAAAACTCTATTTATCTAGCTGGGACGGGTAAGCTAGTTTTTGATAAAATTTGAGAATCCCCTATTGCAAACTTGCTTTTATTTTTGTTGCTTAATTAACTGAGAAAAGCACTGCATATACAAACCCAAATTTCAATTACTTCATCTAATTGAAATCGGTATTCTTGGCAATCTGACTGGCCCTGATTCTAGATGCTCAGGGTCCTAATGGTTGAAATCATGCTCTGCGACTAATACGCTCGTAGACCACCGTGTAATCTTACAAAAAGTTTATTGTAATGAAAAACAGATTGGTTCGTTCGTACGGGACCTTTGAGAATACCTTAGGCTATTCAATAAGTGATCAGATTGTAGAGACTTATTACGAAATCTGGCTGTTGAAAAATTTAAACTATATAAAATATTCTAAATTTTCTACAAGTTTATCCAGACTTATCTCTATATTTACCAATGTACAAAAAATCTTAAAATTGTTTAATATTGGAGACAAATATTTCTTATTGCCCCAACCGTTTTACGAATAGAATTTTTCTGTGGGTATGATTAGTCAAATTATGATGCTTCTCAATGAAAACGTTAAACTCTTTTTACGTTTTTTATTACCAATTTGAAATATTCTTTGGTGAAGGAAAGATTTTTAATAGAAAACATTACTATTTCTATAAATATTAGTGAGAATTATGTGCACTCATCAATTCAGTTGCCTTATTAGGTTTCAGGTAAAAGTAAGTAAGGATTATTGTAATTTACGTAGTTAGTTTTCACTGCACTCGTATTTATTTTTGCTAAGTCTACACACCAACTCGGAATTATTGTTCAGATTCAATAAATATAAAAACATTTTTAAATGTCTAAGTGTTTATTGGGAAATAACATCACACTTTAAAGGAAATTGCTGTATATTCCAAACGTTTCGGGGTCTAGATCAGACCCCGTTGTCAATGGCTAAGAAACTACGGATTAAAAAGGTACAATTCCAAGATGTAAATTTAAATATTTGACAATGTTTATTATTTGATTTTTGACGTAACTAAGAGAATTTTATTTGTGATATACAGGGTAGCACAGAAATTTCTAAAGATCATATAATCATAAAGTTCCTTTCAAATTGGAAGAATTTGTAAGGGAAATCTTCAGAACTTTATGTGGCGCTCCTATGTGCGACTTTCTTATAAGATAGTGCATTCGCAAAAATGCGACCAAAGAACTTTGTTGATTCAGTGATCCCATTAAAATCATAAGGGAAAACCTAGGAAAAACCTTATGAACCATCCCGATATTGGGTTGCTCACAAGGACATGGCCATTAGTAATTTCTTCCTTAATCATCGGCAACCAGGAACGACTGAACTCTACGGAGGTAGTAGTAGTAGTAGTAGTAGTAGTAGTAGTAGTAGTACAATCGTTTTCATTTAACAAAATTGAAGCAGACTCTTTTAGTTTTCTTTTGGTGTTGTGTTCTTCTTTGTGTAATATAACTGAATTTTGAAACTGTATTTTATGACCAAAGTCCCAAGCATGTTCACAAATTTTGGATTTTTCAAATTGTCGTTTTTTTATGTAATTTTTGTGTTCGTTTATTCGAACATTCAGAGGTCTAGAGGTTTCTCCAATATAGAATTTATTACATTCACACGGGATTTTATAAATGCAATTTTTTTTATTTTATTTTGTGTTATTTGGTTTGGTTTTTGATATAATTGATTTTAGTGTATTCCTTTTTTAAATGATGTCGTTTTTTTATGTAATTTTTGTGTTCGTTTATTCGATAATTTGAAAAATCCAAAATTTGTGAACATGCTTGGGACCTTGGTCATAAAATACAGTTTCAAAATTCAGTTATATTACACAAAGAAGAACACAACACCAAAAGAAAACTAAAAGAGTCTGCTTTAATTTTGTTAAATGAAAACGATTGTATCGCTACTACCTCCGTAGAGTTCAGTCGTTCCTGGTTGCCGATGATTAAGGAGGAAATTACTAATGGTCATGTCCTTGTGAACAACCCAATATCGGGATAGTTCATAAGGTTTTTCCTAGGTTTTCCCTTATGATTTTAATGGGATCACTGAATCAACAAAGTTCTTTGGTCGCATTTTTGGCGAATGCACTATCTTATAAAGTTCTGAAGATCTCCCTTTCAAATTCTTCCAATTTGAAAGGAACTTTATGATTATATGATCTTTAGAAATTTCTGTGCTACCCTGTATATTACAAATAAAATTCTCTTTCGGGGTCTAGTTACGTCAAAAATCAAATAATAAACATTGTCAAATATTTAAATTTACATCTTGGAATTGTACCTTTTTAATCCGTAGTTTCTTAGCCATTGACAACGGGGTCTGATCTAGACCCCGAAACGTTTGGAATATACAGCAATTTCCCTTAAAGTGTGGTGTTATTTCCCAATAAACACTTAGACATTGAAAAAGATGCCACAAGTATCCTTCAGAAAACAAATAAACACGTTTTTCTTCGAACATATTACATTTCACTTACCGATTTAGTAGCAAAAATAAAAAAATCGCAAATTGTATCTGAATATGAACCGTGAAAATCTATATAATATATGTATTTTGATGTTTTCTATATTTTTAAAAAGATGCTGAATAAAACTAATTTCTAATTTTGGAAATAATACAAAAAACATATCAGAATAATAAATTGCACTACATAAATTTGAGGCTTCCGTATATTTTTATTATCTACTCGTGCATTTAGGGTATGGAATACACACACAGTTTGATCGCCTCGACATAAGTTTTTACATCTTGTAGTATTGCGTAGTTTGTTCAAAACAGTCTCCAATATGTTATCCTGGTTTACGAGTATATTTTGATTAGAACATACTACGAAGTCTTGTTTCTTTTTCACATTTTGTTGCAAAATGAATTTGCCGTTTAGTCGTTATTTCTAACCGAGTTCCAAAAAGGAGGAAGTTATTCAATTTTTATGTTACCTGATTTCTTCTCCAGTTGTGAACCGATTTGAATAATTATATTTTTGTTAAAAGAGTGTAAATCCGGATTGGTGAAACAACAACAAATTTGAAAAAAACATATATTCGTGGAACGATTAAATTTGGGGCTGAACACATACTTGCATAGAAATGGACCAATATACCTAATATATGTATTGGTCGATTTCTGCAACACCTTACCGATTTGTTTAGTTTTTTAATTGCAATAAAAAGAAGCTCCAGACGTGGTCTCATATATTCTATGATTTGTAACATGCCGTTTTTCAGAAAATCGTCAAGAAATCCAATATTTTTATCAAAAACATCTTAGTGACGTAGCTGACGTAATAGTGTGGGAACTGTATACGTATATACTGAAATTTTTAATAGCGAATTTAAATTATATATATATATATATATATATATATATATATATATATATATATATACAGGGAGTTTTATAGAAGGAAGCTTTTTTAACGAAATGTTGTATCATCAAGATAATAAGAAAATTTTATCCTGAGTAAAAGTTTAAAACGTATAAATTGTGCAGCCGTTGTGTTGCCTATTATTTAACTGGACGAAGTACTGGCTTGCCAGGTATAAACAGGTATGTCGATGTCAGTTTTTTTGCCAATACGTTGATATTTCTATTGATATTTTCTATGTAGCTTAATACAACTGATTCTATATGTGAGAAGCTAAACCCTGAAAAGTACGGTTGGCATTTAGATCAAACTTCTTTGAAAATCCAGGGCATTATCGAAATGGAAGAGAATGAGGAAGAATTTAATGAATCAGATAAATTCGAAAATTGCAATTATACTTTTGATGAATCAGATATTGAATAGAAAATATTTTTTACAATTTATTTTTCAATAATATTATTTTTGTATGGTCTGTAATAAATTTTTTAAACGTAATACAAAATCTTTAGTCTATTTTTTTTGTTATTTTTTAATTAGAATTTTCGACTGTCCACTTTGTTTCTCTTTAGTTTTTTCCAGAATAAAGAGCAAAGAAATCAAAGTAGATAATTGATATTTATATTATATATGTTATCCCATTTTAAGTTACAAGAATTTTCTATTAAGTATATAGATATTGTTATAAAATTTATCTGCGGCGTCCCTGACTAAAGCAACCTAAACCATTATTAAAACTCGACGTACGCTATATAAGGCGATATTAATTTCAGTAGTTAGTTAGTAGACTGTACCTATGTTATGATTTCGATGTTATTGTATTAGAATCAGCTGTTGAAAATATTTGATGTTAACGTGTCAATAAAAGTTCTAGAAAATGAAGTGAATATCAGTTTTTGTAAAATTAATTAACTTTGAACCTCCGGGTTTTATTGCAATTTGGTGCCCGAAATGAAGGATTAAGTGAAGATAAAATCATAAATTGATTTATGGCCACAACTCGTAGTATTGAAAAAGAAATAATTTGGTCAAGTGCGAGTTGGACTCGCATACTTAGGGTTCCGTACCACATTCAAGATTCTAATATTCCAGTTTCAGACAAGCAGGGAATGAGTACATTTTCTTATATTTACCCTTATATCTTTTAAAGGAAGCGCTTTAGATTTATAAAAAATATACACTTTGATTTTCGACACATAGACTTTTTATTTTATCTGCTTCAGGATTCGCTTGATTTATATCACAATACATATGTATTTAATTTTCTAATTTGGCCCCCAAAAATTAACATTAGAGTTTTATTTTAATAATAAAGTTTTAGAGAAGTCTTTTATAATCTACTGTCTGAGTTTTGAGCCTCTGTAGATTGGAAGATAAAGGGCCAAATAGGTCAAATTTTAAATTATAAATTATTAAATCTGTTATTCAAATTATTAAAAAATACAAATAAAATATATTTTCCAAAATTTAAATAGTGTAGTTTCTAAAATGGGAATTAAGTCAATGTTTAATATTTTTGTTAATATCTTTTAAACAAATGATTTAAAAATATTATATATTTGTAATTCACATAATGAGCCTTTTATCTGATATATTACATGATGTGTTTGAAAATTGAATCTTTATTTTACATTTAATTGTATAATTTGTGCCTAAAATTACTATAGGGGTTTTCTAATAATTTATTTTGCGTTTAATTCTATTATTTGGGGGTCAAATAATAGAATTAGGGATTTTTTTCATATTTTTCCTATAAACAAAAAAATTGAGTTGTTATAGTTTGGGGAATAACGGGGAGAATTCATTTAAAAAAAAATACGTTTGTATTCGTCATAATGAGCCCTGTGATTTGATATATTACATGACCCTTTAGAAACAATAATAATTTTTTATTTTCAATTTAATTCTATAATTTGCCCCCCAAAATGAATATTAGGGGTTTCTCCTTATTTTTCCAGTAAAGTTCAGGTGAGAGGCTATACTTCCATTTTTTTTTCAAAATTTTTCAGCTTATGGTTTCGGAGATAAGGGGGGGATGAGTATTTTTTTTATATTTTTGTTAATATCTTTTAATTAATTTATTTTAAAAATATGAAAAAAAAATTTGTTTTCTTCATCATGAGCCCTTTCATTTAATATATAACATGATGGGTTAGAAACAATTTTAATTTTATATTTTCCATTTAATTCTGTAATTTGCCCCCCAAAATTAAAAGTAGAGGTTTCTCCTTATTTTTTTCAGTAAACTTCAGGTCAGAACCTATACCACTAATTTTTTTTTAAAACTTTACGTTTTATAGTTTCGGAGATAAGGGACCCCCCTTATAATGGGTAAATTTTAGTATATTTTCGTTAATATATTTTTAAATATATTTTTTTATTTGAAAAAAATATATTTGTGTTCCTCAGAATGAGACCTTTCATTTGATATATTACATGATGCGTTTGAAATTTTTTTTATTTTTAAATTTTTTTTTAATTCTATAATTTGCCCTCCAAAATTAATATTAATGGTTTCTCCTTATTTTTCCTGTAAAGTTCGGGCAACGTTCTATATTTCCTATTTTTTTCAAAATTTTAGGCTCAGTAGTTTCGGAGATCAGGGGGAGGGAACCTTTGATTTTTTTAGTTTTTCCCCCCAGAAGTACCTCTAAAATCAAAATTTCTTCATTTACGATATGTACTCCTGATCAGGTCACCAAACTATACATTGATACCAAATTTCAACCTCTTGAAATCCTGAGTGATATTATAAGGTTATCCGTATATTGTATATACGGAACCCTAAAAATGGACTAGACTACAAAAAATATATTCAAACAGGTTACGGATGGACTAGACGAAAAAATAGCTCAGATCCTGGAAATACGTGACAAGAAGGAGAAACAACATCAAGAAGAAATTCAACAAAGGTTAGTGAAATCCTTCGATGAAAAACTTAAAATAGAATTAAAAAATCTTGTCACTGCCATGGAAAAAAACAACAAAATCTTGTTTCTACGATGAAAAGCGAACAACAAAATTTAATGGAAGGAATTGACTTAAAAAGACAAAATGTTTAAAATACTGGAAGAAAAACGACAAAACGAATCTCAAATATTAGAAGAAAAAATACAACTGCACTTTGAACAATTAATGCAAATAGTATCGCAAGTTAATGAATCAGTTAATGAAAGAATGTAAATAGTGGAATCAGACATAACAGAGATAAACGACGACATAACGATCCTAAAAAGTAATGTAGAGACTCTTGAAATCAAAGTAGATGACATCGATTCCATTCAGAGGCAGGTGAAATTTGAAATCAGTTCAATTAAAAATACAGTTCAAGATAAAATCAGTGCTATCCAAAACAAAGTGGAGACAGAAATTTAAAAAATTACAACAGAACTTACCACCCACATTTGATGGCAGTTCATCTTGGCCCACGTATAAACGACAATTTGAAGCCGTGGTTACATCTAATGAATGGGATAACCAAGAAAAATCTACCTCTCTGGTAATTTCTTTAAGAGGTCCGGCATTAGAGCTCCTCCAAAGCCTTCCAGTCAATGAACAAGGTAATTTCGACAAGATTGTCGCTATCTTAGACAAAAGATACCGCAATGAATCCTTGAGCCAAGCATACCAGGTGCAACTAAGTTCAAAAATGCAAAAATCCGGGGAGAACCTTCAAGAATTCGAAGCAGAGATTAGATGTTTGGTGCACTTGTCTTACCCACATCTGCCAGAGGAACTTAAAGATCAACTGGCCACCCAGAGTTTCATAAACGGTATCAGAGACATTGAAATGTAAAGAAATCTAAGACTTAGTGGCGTCAAGAAAAAGCTCTACTTCGGGAGGTAGAGGCTGTCATGAACATGTCCAAGCCGAGGGTACGAGCAGTTTCCTTGAACCAGGAAGAGTCAGAGTCACCATTTCAAGCGCTGCTGACTAGTATAATCTATTTACTATAATACGAGCAATGTTTGTATATATATATATATATATATATATATATATATATATATATTGTTATGGAATTAAAATAGCCATAAACCAAAATAAAAGGAAATATATCAAATAGATTCAAAGACAGAATGTAGACAAAAAGCATGTTACTAGCAAATATGTTGGTTGCATAACCATCAGGTGCATTTAAATGAATAAAGAAAAATATTTATTATTAATAAAGCAAATTTTCTTGAAATATATGGTAAGGGTTGAAAAGAATCAACTGAAATTCAGGTGTTAAGATATAAAAGGCTTAGTAAAACCATTTATTGAATAAAGGGCCAGCACAACTTTTATATTTCAATTTCGAAAACAAGCCATTCTAACGAGACAGTAAAAAGGAGAAATGATTGTAAATAAGCTATCTGGACTTTGAGAAAGGGAAAATATGTATAATATAGGAAATAGTTAATATAATTTTAGTAATAATAAAAGCTGTAAATACTCACAAGTAGTCCTAAAAGGTAATTCAAAATATTGATGAGTCATCATATAACGAGAATGCATATCTTGAGATATAACTCCAAAAATAATAATGTAAGTTGTGAGGAAAACATTAAAATCCATGCTAGACACCTAAAACAATATTAATTAGTAAAAATACATGCAATTGCAACAGTACAAAATAAATTAATAAGCAAAGCATCATGTAAACAACTAGCAGAGAAAACTAAAATGTAAATAACTTTGAAATTAATGAATAAAAATAAAAGAAAATTGTTCAATAAACATTAGAGATGATAAGGAAGAGAATTTTATAACTTAAATTTCAATTATTCAAAATTTTGCGGTAAATTTGTGTAAAGGATAAGAAAAGTTGAATGACCTTGAAAAAGTCAAGACCAATAAAAAGTAAACAAAGCATTTAAACAAAATTTGACAAGAATAAAAAAGTTCTTAAAATAAAATAAACTATAAGAAAAACATTTAATAAGGATAAAATAAAATTTTTGTATCTTATCTAGTTTCCCTTGGGCTAAGTAAGCGTGGGTGACGGGCAGACAGAATTTGTTAAACGCATCAAAACAAATGAATACGCCCCAAAACAATTGAAAACTTCATCTAAATAGGGTTCGGGGCAAGATTAAACGCAACTTAGCAGGTAGTTGTTTTTAAAATACTATAAAAGCTTACGTTTGGATAGCAGCGGTCTCTTTCGTTCCTGATTTTCGAATAGAAGCAGTCTCTGTAGTTCATGATTTTTGAGTAGAAATATTCTCAGAGCATGTGATGTGTTGTTTTCTTTACAATAACCTAAGAACTTGTTAGTAGAGGTTAAGCAGTGAAAAGTGGTTAGACATATTGTAAAAACAATTCCAATGACATTTAGGTTGGCAGTGTCTAAAGATTCTTTAGGACGGTAAAATTAAAGTGTAGTGCCTATTTGACCGACGAAAATGACAATTAAGTGGGAATTTCAAATAAACATTGGTACAGATCAACAAAAATGGTAGTTGTTGATAAATAATGAATAAGAAGAATTTGGTAAATTATAATTTAATTTAATTGATATGGATAATGAATTAAACAAGATGGTGAACATGTAAAATTGGTAAACAATATGGAATAGGAACTAATAAAAAAAGAATTGTTTATAAAATAAAAGTTTTAATGGACAATAAACAGAATTGGAACTTATGGACAGTAATCACAACAAGGAGTAAAAAGGTTAGTGCAACAATAATTGTTTGAAAATGTAAATAAAGTGAACATTGAGTTATTTATTTGTATACTAGTTAAGGATATTAAAATAACAAATTGTAGATTTAAAATGATAGGATGAAAAGAGAAATTTCTCATAAAAATTTAGTAGGTAGGAATGATTTCGTTTGTTTATTTATTTATTTGTTTGGTAAAATTATTTATATTATGTTAATAAAGGATGTTGTTGAAATTTGAAATGGAAAGTTGTGTTGAATTTATTGTGAGCCAAGAATAACATTGAACACTAAGAGTACATCTAGATTCTTTTCAATAAAAAAATTAAATTTTAAATTCAATTCAGAAAAATTTAAAAAGTTAAAGAGGTTTGAATTAATAAAAATGAGTAATAGTGTTGAACAAGTGAAAGAAAATAGAAGCAGAGCAGTTATAAGGAAAATAAAGATGTAAGTATCGATATTAAATATTAGAACCTGTTGAACCACCTTGAGATAGGAGTATGAATGATATATGTAAAAATTAAACCCTGAGAATTTAAATTAAATCAAATAAAGTTTAGAATAATAAATTAATATAAAAATATTAATATTACTATGAACGATAAATAAAGAATAGTGATTTCAAATATAATAAAATCAAAATAAATTGGCTAGCCCAAAGTGTGGTTTTGTAATAAAATAAATAAATATATTTTGAATAACAAACATAACTACTACAACAAAACTACCACAATAATATATATATATATATATATATATATATATATATATATATATATATATATAATTGAGATAGAAATCGATTGGCGAGGGTCTTATCTTTGACAAAAATCGTTTTACTGAGAAATAAATTTTTTTTTAAATTTAGTGACAGTTTGTGACAATCAAGGCGGCTGCTTTGTAATTTCAAAGCGTTCAATATAGCGTAAGAGTGAGACTACAGTTGTAAATATTCTTTTAATACAGGGCGATTTGGTGACCTATTTGAGAGTAAACACTCTTTCAATAAAAATTGTATTTGTATGTTCCGAATATGTAACTATTTTATGCCTCCGTCATAGTTTCCTAGCATTATATTTTTATAGCTAGACATTTCAAGATTTCATGGTGAAAAAATTGGCACGGTAGGCAATTTTTGGATGAGTAAGATCTTATGATTTCGAATGTTAAGTTGATGCATATAATATGAGTTGGTGATGTAAATTTTTAATTATACAAGGTCGTTCAAAATATGTTAGCTGGTCTATAAGAGTTGCTATGCAGGATGGTTAAAATATAGTATCAAACGGAATCATAGAGTATGGTTATACAAAAGCGAGAAAAATAATTTTATAGGGTACCCCATAAGCAGTTGGAAATTAAATGATAGCTGACATACAGGGCGGAGTAAAACTATCGTTATGCAGGGTCGCAAAAAATAATAATAGAATTTTATACCTACAATGTAGCTTATTACCATTTACATTTACATATATATATACATATATATTTATATAATGGTTGAAATATAGGGAGAAGTAGAATTATAGTTACAGAAGGTAGTTGAAATATTTGGAAAACAAAAGTGCTTGTAGATTGGTCAAATACAGGGTTGTTGGAATATGGAATCGAGTCGAATTGTAGCGTGATTAAAAAAATGTTTGAATGGGTTTTTCATAAGAAGTTGAATATATAGGGTGGTTGAAATATATGGAGCAGTAGAATTGTAGTAAGGCCATGTAATTAAAAAATGTAAGAAAAAAATATTATGAGAGGGAGTTAAAATAAGTTTACATAGCAAATGTCCGATTATTTGGATATATGTAAGATTACGATAAAACCTTGAATTTACGAGTGAAGCTCGGTCACCCAGGTACTAATAATAATACTAATACACCCCGTATGGTGGCCGGGTTAGAATAGCACCATGGTATCCACCGCCTGCATGTCGTATGAGGCGACTAAAGGGGTAGCGGTCCGCTGACCTAGTACCTAGCCTTCCTTCCTTCCCCACAACTCGCACGGGATGTTCTGGTTTAAATCATTTCATCTGGGAAGTGACAACCCCACGGGTTCGAGTTACCTGGGTCACCAGGGTGAATTGGTGGCACCACCCATGAAAATGGAGCTACGGAGTAGATGCCACGGAAAAGAGCCGCTGCCTGGGGATCGCCAGGGCATGTCTGAAGCTGGCGCTGGACATGACAGCATGCGGGATGTCGGTGACAGGGTGCTGAGGAGGCGGGCCCCTGCCGTCCAAAGAACTACAGCCCACGTTTTACAGAATTAGGAACCTTGGCCAGTGCAAGACTGGATATCGCCAGACACTACATCAAGAGTTCTGTCGTGAGTACCCAGAGCTTCAAGTTACTGAACAGAGAGTCGCAGATCAATATCGTGACATCTTGAGAAATGGCCTAATTTCGCCTGAACAACTGGACACAATAAAGAGCGAGGTGGACGCGAAATATTTGTTCGAAATACAATCGGTCCAGAGCCTGAAATACCTATGACACAAAGAGCGGACGAGACTCAAGAACTACAACAAGAACAGCCAACCAACGCTGACCTGCTTGAGAAGATCCAAGCAGAAATGGAAGGAGCTCTTATAGAGTATAGTGGAACAGATCCACTGACGAGACCAGCTCTTCCCTTTTAAGATCTTCTAAGAAACTGGGTATCGTCTTGCAGGCTATGAACAAATTTATCTTGCCAAACTATGTTTTAGGTGCTAATACGTTAGAGTCGCTACACACAATCATCTACTGTGCTGCAACTTCCATGCAGAACAATTGGGGTCGCAATAAGACCAAAGCAAGACCATCCCTAATTTAGACAAACACCTCGAATACCACCTTGGCAAAGAAGACTTGAAGGGAAAATCAATTCTCATCGGAAAGACGTTGGAAGACTGACCGAGTACCAACGAGGAACAACAGAATAGAAAGGCTTGTCAAGACTATCATGAACAATAACCGAATAGACTCCCAATGGGATGGAGAAAACATCACATCTAAGCAGTGTCTGCACAGTCTACGACAAAAGCTCTCCATCTCCACAAGTCGATTGAGAAGGTACAAAACCAGTAACCAACGGAAACTAGACAACACACTTTTCCGACAATCAGAAAAAGGGTTTTATAGAAAACTTAACAACATAAATAATAATGAAGCTCCTAGTTACCCCAGTAAAACAGACATCGAGAAATACTGGAAAACACAGCTTTCCACAACAATCTCCGATAATTCCAGAGCCAGCTGGATTAATAAGGAGGAGGCTACATTTCAGAACTGTGATGCCATGCAACACTTACCGTTTACAATGGAAAAAACGTCCAACGTAATGAAACATCTCCGTAACTGGAAAGCACCAGGACCAGATGGTTTGCAGAAGTACTGGATAAAGAAGCTTTACGCCACCCACGTAAAATTAACATTCCTTATTAATGATATCCACCCACACAAGATGCTTAGTTTCCTTACGCATGGTGCTACATACCTCTTACCAAAGGATAACCTATGGACAAATGACCTAGCAAAGTACCCAGCAATCAATTGCCTCCCAACCTTATACAAACTTATAACGTCGTGTATTAGTCATCGCCTTTCAGACATTGCGAGCTGAACAACATAATTACCCAACAACAAAAGGGATGCGCGAAAAACGATGGGATGCAAAGAACAACTAATAATTGATTCCGTTGTTTGCAATCAAGCCCACTTGTGTGGACTACAAGAAGGCCTTTGATTCAGTTCCACATGATTGGTTCATTCAAGTGCTGAAACTCTATAAAGTAAATAATTGTATTGTTAACTTTTTAGAATGTTATGACTACCTGGCAAACGAAAATCTTTCTGAATAAAGCCGACTGTTCGATACAAACATACTCTATCCCAATCAGAAGGGGTATATTCCAGAAAGACTCTCTTAGCCCGCTGTGGTTCAGCCTTGCCATGAACCCACTCTCACACAAACTGAACGCGACTAACTTTGGGTTCAGTCTCAAACACAACAACGTACAAGCACTAAAGATGAACCATTTGTTAAACATGGACGACTTAAAGTTGATGGCAGCTACAAAATAACAGCTGCATGATATGCTTAAAATAATAGAAGGGTTCTTTAGTGACATCCATTTGCAATTTTGCCAAGACAAATGCCGCATTATTAATATAGTAAAAGGCAAAATACAACAGGGGCCCTACGAAATTAGAGATGGCACCTCAATTGAATCTATGGAGGAAGGCCATACTTACAAATACCTTGAAATAAAGCAGGCTCAAAGAATTGATCACTGCACCATGAAAAAGGACCTATCAACAGAGTTCTATAGAAGTAAGACGACTGTTGAAAACTAAGCTTAACAGTAAAAGTCTGTTTCAGGCTATTAACACCTACGCGTGCTCAGTACTCAGTTACTCATTCGTAATAGATAAATGGTGCAAGACTGACATTGAACAATTACAATCAAAAGCAAAAATAAATAATAATAATAATAAAGCAAATACTCTGTCGAATGTACAGTGCATCCCATTTTGGTTGAGATTGCCAGGTTACTCGGTTGTTATTGAAGATAGAGTCTTGCGGTTTTCACATACCTGTTCTACTTTTTTGTGAAACTCAGGATGACCATATCAGATTTTGCATAAGTGTTTCCATTTATAAGATACAGGGCGATTTTGATAATTTATACTTTTTGGACCCCTTCTGTATCTACGAAGTTATTAGAAATAATCTTGCGCTAAGAACTACGTTTAATAGAAAATTTTGCATAAAATCCAGTGGAGTACTCAATTTTTTTTCCGAGTATGGTTTTGAAGATACTACACAACATTATATATTTTTAAATGGAACACCCTGTATTTTATTATTTCATTGAATTCGTTATTTTTTTCCCTTTAAAATAATGTATAATACAATACACATGGTATTATTAGAAATGCTAAAAAACACTAAAAAGCTGAGTTTTTTGCAAGTAGGCCATGTATTTTCCATTTAAAAGGAGAATCAAACAAATAATTCCATTTGAGATTTTTTATAGGAGTTTATCAGCAAAGAAAAATAATGTTAACAATAATTCAATAACATGAAACACGAAATTTAGGTACCTAAAAGCAACTCATAAATAGTTATACATTGTTCATTATGTATAACAAACAGAACTAGTATTACAAATCAAATATCTATCTTAAAATTAATTTTGGACATTATTTATTACCTTATTGAGTTAACTGTTCAAATTGTTGTCCATATTCCCTAACACATAATTGGCAAACCTTTTCAATACGCCTGAGTGCATTTAAAATTATAACAGGTCGCCTTTGTAAATCCCGAAAAGCTGCCTCCGTTGCGGCACGAAGTTCTTCGCGACTGTTGTGTCTGTTTTTTCAAATAACCCCACAAAAACAAGTCCAATATAGATAAATTGGGTGATCTGGAAGGCCACCTAATTGGTCCATGTGTTCCTATCCAACATCCTTGAAAATTATTTTCTAAAAAGCGCCCAATTAATCTAGAATTGTGGGCAGGGGCGCCATTTTGTTGAAAGTGTATAGAATTGCGAAAGGCGAGGGGAACATCTTCCAATATTTCGGGTAATAAGTCTTCTAGGATTGTCAAGTACCTATTAGCGGTAAGAGTTCCTTCAAAAAAGCGGTACTTTATTTTTGTCCCCAGTATGAAACAGGCTACATTAAAACCAAATCGACCCTGCTGTTGTCGCTCAAAAATCAAATGCGGGTTCTCATCATACCAGTATCTTGTATTCTGCCTGTTAAATATACCGGCACTGCTTATATGAGATTCGTCTGAACAAATAACATTGTCCCTTCGGATTTGGTCTAAAAACCAATTGCAAAATTTTAACCGTCTTGCTGCATCACCAGGATATAAGTGCTGGGCAATTTTGACTTTGTAAGGTTTAAATTTATATTTTTTTAAAATTTTTTAGACCAGTGATTGAGAAACTCCAGTGTAATTTTCTAATTTCGCACAAGAAGTCTGGGGATAGGCATAAACGCTAGCTAACACATTTATTTCATTCATTTCTCGATTTTCTTTGTTATACACATTTGATCGAGGTTTAGAATATGCACCAAAACTTAGTAAATTATTCTTTAGCCTAAATATAGTTGCTCGATGCCTCTCTGGATATCTGAAAGTTTTAAACACGCGATTTCATGAAATATCTTATGGTAAAATACTCGTACTTTATACCTGTGGAAATATAGTTCTAAAGCTTCTTCAACATTCTCATAACATTGATTTAAACATTGTATCATATCGTATTTTTCGTTATTTTGAAAAACGAATTCTCTTCCAGCCATTATCAATTATCAACCAGCAAACCCACGAATAGTTATTAATATAATGATCTTGTAAACTCAAACACGATAAAACACAATAGTTACTAACAATGACATCTTGATCAGATTTGAGTTTTTCCTCTCCAGCGCTCACTAGATAAAATATTGTTCCGAAAGGCGGAATTCTATAATAGTTTTAAATGGATTCATTCGAGATGGAAAGGTTTGCCAATTATGTGTTAGGGAAAATAGACAACAATTTGAACAGTTAAATCAATAAGGTAATAAATAATGTCCAAAATTAATTTTAAGATAGATATTTGATTTGTAATACTTGTTATGTTTGTTATACATAATGAACGATGTATAACTAATTATTAGGTGCCTAAATTTCGGGTTTCATGTTATTGAATTATTGTTAAAATTATTTTTCTTTGCTGATAAACTCCTATAAAAAATCTCAAATGGAATTATTTGTTTGATTCTCCTTTTAAATGGAAAATACATGGCCTACTAGCAAAAAACTCAGCTTTTTAGTGTTTTTTAGCATTTCTAATAATACCATGTGTATTGTATTATATATTATTTTAAAGGGAAAAAAATAACGAATTCAATGAAATAATAAAATACAGGGTGTTCCATTTAAAAATATATAATGTTGTGTAGTATCTTCAAAACCATACTCGGAAAATAAAATTGAGTACTCCACTGGATTCTATGCAAAATTTTCTATTAGACGTAGTTCTTATCGCAAGAGTATTTCTAATAACTTCGTAGATATAGAAGGGGTCCAAAAAGTATAAATTATCAAAATCGCCCACTTATGCAAAATCTGATACGGCCATCCAGAGTTTCACAAAGAAGTAGAACAGGTATGTGAAAACCGCAAGACTCTATCTTCAATAACAACCGAGTAACCTGGCAATCTCAACCAAAATGGGATGCAGTGTACAACGTTGCCACGGTATGAAGGAGGAAGAGGATTGGCAGATATAGGCAAGTTACGTGATCAACAAATTTCTAATTTGCGTAATCATTTCCAGAAACTCGCAGAATTTTCTGATCTACACAGAGTCATATGTCAGGTTGATTACTCAACACCTCTGCGAGTGACAGAACAACAAGTTCAAGTATGCCACCAGACAACTGATCAGAAACTGCTCAAATGGAAAAGAAGCCGCTTCATGGAAGACATATACATGACGTCAACCAAGATTATGTCGACAGTTCAGCCTCGAACTACTGGTTGATCTCTGGTCATATGTTTCCTGAAACGGAAGGTTTATATTGGCAATCCAAGATCAAGTAATTCCAACTAAGAAGTATCTAAAGTACATCGTTAAAGACCCTTCTATCAACAACGACCGATGCAGATATGGTTGCCAAACATCTGAATCTATCCAGCATATCACAGGAGGTTGCCAAGCGTTCGCTGCAACTGAATACAAAGAACGACACGATGCTGTGGTAAAAATACTGCACCAGGAACTAGCGGTGAAACTTGAGCCATCACAGTCGGTAAGAACACCCTACTATACATACATACAAACCAGAATCTATTTTACAAATAACAACTACTAGCTATACTGGGACCGGACGATATTGACCGAGTGGTCAGTTGCACACAATAGACCAGTTATAGTTTTGGTAGATAAAGTCTCTAGAAAAACAACCTTAATTGACATAGCAATCCCTAACAACAATAATATAAGTATTAAGCAGGCTGAAAAAATAGCCAAATATAGGGATTTAGAATTTCAAATACAGAGACAATGGGACATGAACAACACTCTAACGGTACCAATTGTTATGTCAACAACAGAAGTAGTCCCAAAACATCTATCAAAGCATTTGAAATACCCCGGTCTGGACGAACGTCTTTACCAACTGATGCAAAAAGCTCTCCTGTTAGGAATAGCCCGGACGGTCAGAAAATTCATGGGGAACTGCAGCCACCACTCCAACGACGGGCCTGCTGATATCCTGGCAAGGGCTCTCACAGAGCTAAACCCTTTTGATATGTAGTATATCTGGGGTTTAGTGAATTTTCGCCTAAAGGCACACTATGTGTGCCATAGAGGGAGCGTGAAGCCATATATTGTATGGTCAAGTCGGAATAATAATAATAATATCAGCTCTAATAATATCCTCGGAAAAGAGCAGCTGTCTGGGGATCGTCAGGGCATGTCTGGAGCCGGCGCTGGACATGACAGCATGCGGGGCGTCGGTGGCAGGGTGCTGAGGAGGCGGGCCCCTGTCGCCCAAAGAGCTACAGTCCAAGAACCCCAAGAACCACAACAACACTCACCAATATCGTCGCAGCATCAACGTGACCATCACCAACGTAGTGAAAGGAGAACGAGAACTCCACCCGCAGAAAGTGTTGCGCAGGATCAACAGCCGGCGCTCACTGAAGCGGGACTGAAGAGGCAGCTCATGAAAAGGACTAGCGCCATGAATAAATTTGTAATGCGCACGTTACAGACTGACTAACCTTGGCCAGGACAAGACTGGATATCGCCAAATACTGCATCAAAAGTTCTTTTGTTTTTGTCCTCTTCGCTGTCCTGTTTCTCTTCTTTCCTCGCCTTTTTGTTTTTATCCTCCTCGCTGTTGTCCGTTTCTGTCCCTGTCTCGATGTTTGTTTTCTTCTTGTTTTTCCTGCGTTTTTTCCTGTTTGCCGCTTCTTGGAAATCCATACATGTCGCTGTCCTCCTTTCTTGATTCTTTCATTGGCGTCTCTTCGTTTTTTAACCCCCGTTCCACTTTTCTTTTCTTTTCTTCCTCTCTCAGTGTCACTTCTTTGTATTTATATTGCTTATTTTGCCACGTGCTGTTTATATTTCCGTTAATAATAATTTTGTTAATTTCCAAATAATTCCCCTTCAAATTTCAAACTAAATTTTTATACCCTTTTACCTTCTTTTTTAAATTTCTCTAAATCATTCAATCATATATTTAAAACCTTAATGTGACATTGGTCACCTGTTAACCAGCAGTTGTTTGGCAGGTATTTTATTAAAATTGGATTTATTTAAAATTTAGATTTTTTTAAGCATTAAATTAGTTGCTTACTCTACAATATGCCCTCTGTTCTCTTTACACTGTTATTATTTTAGCGTTCCATCAGTGTTTTTATGATTTCTAACGGTTTTGAATTTTGACGTTTCTAATTTCTTGTTTTAGAAAGAATTTATTTAATTTAAAAGTGTTATTGATCCAAAATAAGTGTAAATTGGTATATTTAATGCCTAAATTTGTGTTCTTTCAACTCTACCATCATTTACAACTGAATTTAATCTTTTGATGTCTAACCTTTATAGTTCTTTGCAAATCTTTTCTATTCTGTAAGTATTACTATTTTATTAAATTTGTATAATGCAATGTCTAGATTTTAATATACGCCAATATTCATCTTTGCCATAATTCGCTTTTGAAACATCTTACATAGTTTATCATTACTGGTTCATCTATCTTATATTTGCTTGTTTCTTATATCTATTTACAATCAATTGCCACTTCATTTAACAATTTAAGTTTCTCTTTTTATAAAATTTATCTTTCTTATTAATGCAAATTATCAACATTACCCCATTAATTACCTATATTTTAATTGGTAAGGTTATATAATATTTTATATGTACTTAAATCCATTATATATATATATATATATATATATATATATATATATATGTTTTTATTTTTAAGTTTTCGCGGGCACTAAATGTTTTAGGTGGTTTCCGGGAATTCATCCGCGTAGTTGATAACTGATCCCTGTCGGGATCGATGGTAACATGACGACGTTTCGGCAGAGTCACATCTGCCGAGTAACTAGAAGCGAAAGCAGAAGGCTACGAGAATTATGCGAACCGACCTGAAGAGGGCAGATGTGACTCTGCCGAAACGTCGTCATTTTACCATCGATCCCGACAGGGATCAGTTATCAACTACGCGGATGAATTCCCGGAAACCACCTAAAACATATATATATATATATATATATATATATATATATATATATATATATGTTACTTCGGAAGTTTTTACGAGTATGAGGTGTCACTGAAGGTTCTTGGGATTCTCGTGTGTATGGTTCAGTCTTTTCTAAGACAGCTAAACCATACACACGAGAATCCCGAGAAACTTCAGTGATATGAACAAGCCTAGGTTCCGGGTGAGAACGTGAGAACTGCGTCTGAATTTATTATATACTCAACGTTTCTACTCCTGCTTTGGAGCCATTATCAAGTTACAAAAGTGAAAGACAGTTTCAGAGTCTAGATCGAACACGGGGTCTCAATCTGCCTACTCCTCAAGAGTCACTAGGTAACTGAACTGAATTTGAGTCTGGTCTGCTTCTTTTATTTATAGTTAGCGGTGGGTTAGAAGGGGATGTTGGTGGGCGTGTCTGCTTTGTTTAATCTGGTAATTACGGAAGTTCATGCTGTGGGAAGGCGAGAGCTGTCATCGCGTCGGTTTAGACAGAAGGGCCTTTTCTCCATTTCTATAGCTTCGCGAATAGTAGATGCCCTAAGGGAGTTAAGAGATATGATAGTCCTACTGTCCTCGATGTTGATAGAGTGTCCTGTTTGGATATGATAATGCGCGAGTGCTGAAGTCGGATCTTTTTTGCGAACTGACAAAGAATGTTCATATACTCGATGGTTGATGTGCCTATTTGTACGAACGATGTAGCTTTGTGGGCAATCGTGACATGGAATTTCGTAAACTCCTTGATCCTCGTTAGGTACTTTATCTTTAGGATTTCCGGTTAAGTTAGATATAGTTTGACTGGTGTTGAAGACTGTCTTTATTTGATGTCGGTGTAGAATCCGTGCTATTTTGTCAGTGACTCCTCGAATGTAAGGAAGGAAGGCTTTCCGGTGTCGTTGGTCTGTTTCTGATGGGTTGATGCACTCGGGTTGGTTGCGATTGACTAAATATGCGTGCAATGTGGTCTGGATGATAACCGTTTTGTCGAAGGATTTGTTGAAGATTATTAAGTTCGTTTTGTCTATTGTCAATGTCTGTTAAGCGAATAGATCTAAGAGTCAAAGATTTCATTACAGAACATAATTGGGCAGGGTGATGATGTGATTGGGCATTTAAGTATCGATTGGTGTGGATTTTAAATTAGACGAGTTTGGGGCCTGGAGAAAGAGGTGAACCCATCGGGGCCCCACGTACTTGTTTAAACAGAGTGTCTTGAAATGAAAAATATGTGTTAGAAGGACAGTGCTGTACAAGTTTCATGATGTCAGAAGAGATATTGTGTTTTGTTTAGGATATCTAACCTTTCTGAAATGGGGACATTGGTGAAAAGAGATACAACATCGAAGCTAACCAGGATATCATTTTCTGAAATTCTATAAGCGCCTAACATATTTAAAAAGGAAGAAGAGTTCTTTATGTACGAGAATGCTTGTTCGGCTAGAGGTTGAAGGGTTTTGGCTAAGTACCGGCTAAGTACCGGCTAAGTACCGGCTAATTCTTGGGTCGGGGATTGTACCGAACTGACAATGGGCCTAAAAGGAATGTCCGACTTGTTTAGTCCGTAAATTTTGGGAATTTTAGGAGATTTTTCACGTGGAATTATGGTCTTTAAGATGCCAAGAGGAAGATATGTTGTGTTGATGATTTCCTTGGTCTGTTTCTCTAAGTAAGTAGTAGTAGTAGTAGTATTGTTAATTATTTCGTAGTCTGGAGTGTGGAGTAGAGATTTCGTCTTGTGAATATCGTCCTTAGTGTTGAGAAGAACAGTCGCGTTACCTCGGTAGGAAGAACAGTTATGTCACCGTTCCCACGTAGTTGTTTTAATGCATGTCTTTCTTTGGAAGTTAGGTTTGATTTTGGTGGCTTTGATGTGCGGAGTACTCTAGCAATGTCTCGGCGAGTATCTTCAGCCTCAATATCTGTTAGTTCAACCAAAGCTACCTCAGCTTGAGAAATTATTCTTTCAGTTGGGATAGTTTTTGGCGTCACTGCGAAATTGAAACCTTTGGATAGAACGTGTAAACTGGTAGAGTCTAAGGAGAAGTCAGAAAAGTTGTGGACAGCCGTCTGAGTAAGTGAGGTGACAGCAGGTTTTTGTTTTGTAATAAGTCCTGTTAGTTTATGTTTTTGAGTCACTGTTGTCTTTTGAGCTAAGTGTGCCGCTTTATCGCTCGAAACGCGATCAAAATTGTCCCACAGAATTGGATGAGGGTTGAAAGTATGTAATGACGAGTAGCAATTATACAAATCTCTGTTGGTTTGGCTATGCTTAAAGAAGAATATAAACTAATCCAAAATGACCTGTTTGTTGTTTTTACTACATCGGATGGTTGATTTCTGGAATTTACTAATTTTCAAACTTATTTCAGTTTTAAGTATGGGTTATACATCTGGGACATACGAACAGAAAAAGCTCAATAAAATATCATTCTACAAGTCCCAGATGTATAACCCATACTTAAAACTGAAATAAATTTGACAATTTGTAAATTCCAGAAATCAACCCTCCGATGTAGTAAAAACAACAAACAGGTCACTTTGGATTAGTTATTATCGTTCTTTAAGCATAGCCAGATCGTTTGTCGTTAGTGTTTCAAAATGTAAAAATAACATCAACATATACTTAAATTTACAGTTACGCACGCCGTAGGTAAGTTTATTCTTAAATTATAAATAGATTTAACTTTTAGAATAGATTTGAAAATGACCAAAAACATGGCCGAAACGTCATGAATAAAACATGTAAAATGAACATGATTTTATCATTTTGAACGACCTAATATCAAGAAAATACATTCACAATTATATATATATATATATATATATATATATATATATATATATATATATATATACTAGCAGACCCGGCCACGCGTTGCTGTGGCTGAGTGATTTAAGACAGATTTGAAAGACAAATTTAACACAAAACGCACAAAATTTAACGCAAAATAAGACATCTATAGTGTGTAGTCTCACAAAATATATCACATTCAAGTGTGGCGTCATCTATGAGGTGCAAAGGGCAAAGTTCCCTGTAAAGAAATTCGCTGAAGGCGCCATCTGTTCCTGACTTATGGAACGTACGATTAATAACAACAACCAACGTTGATGATCAGTTTATTATTAATTATTAATTATTAAGACCATTAATTTAAATAATAACTATCCTATCATCTAAGTTGGACCAAATTACATATATATGCCAACTTTCATGAATATCGGTTGACTCGTTTTTGAGTTTATTCGGAACATACACAGTGACACGGATTTTTTATATATTAAGATATAATGTTATATTGCTTAATTTTTAGTATTAAATTAAATATATTAGATTATTATGTATTTAATTATTTTTTGTTACAATTGAAATGTCAGTTCCTCCAAAATAATGCTCACTCTTTACTAAGAGTATCGCTATCATTCTCTGTCGTATAAATACCGAGATCCCATCATGTGCGACTGCGATGTTGAGTCCTTTATTATTACACAGTATACTTACTTCGGATCTCTCTGTCACCCATTTGCACTCGCGTTAAAAGTGAAATCTTTAAAATTCCTAAATTCTTATTAGGACCTATTTTTTTGCAGACAACCCTATATCAACCTGTTCCCAAGAAAACAGGGCTTATGTTGATATACAATTTTTTCTATTATCCAATCAAGTGAAAGTAACTGGTATCGACATACCTGTTTATACCTGGCAACCCAGTAGTTCGTCCAGTTAAATAATAGGCGACACAACGGCTGCTACTCTTACTCTTACACTTATACTCAGGATTACATTTTCTTTTTATCTTGATAATGTAATATTTAGTTAATTTTTTTTATTAATTAAAAATAGTCTGTCGAGGATTTTTTTTGACAACCCATTTTTAATAATTTTCTAATATACTAAATTTATTATAAAATATGTTTCATTCTATTATCAGCTCGGTGAAGGTCGACTTTGGTTCGGATCTTCTACTATATAATGTGGATAAATGCAATGCCAAATTCAAATCACGCAGGTATTTGATTAACTACATTTCGCTCATCGAATATATACTTAATACGATTTGCAGCGATCTACCGATTATAATTCTAACATTCTAGAGGTCTTGGTTAATACCAATGACGTCACAAAAGAGCCCTTTGTTATGTAATTGTTAGAAATTTCTTTAACCGGTAATAACACAAAGTAGTAGTTGTTTTTTGGTTGTCTGCATCTTTCTTAAATGACATTTTAGTTTATGTATTTACTGTTTTACATGTTTACTTTACATTTAGCAATAAATTTTGATCAGTTTTGCAAAAATCACTTAAGCACCACTAAAGAAACACATTTATAAGAAATTTCTTGATATGTACAAAATTTTAAATAATCAAAAACGAAACAATTTATTTTTGGTTGAACCAAATTGCATTCTAGCGAATCACTTTTGGTTCTACTTTCAGTGTTGAAAAGGGAAATTTCAAAGTACAACCACTGTCAACCAAAGGTAGAACCAAAGTTATGACCGGTAGATCGCTGCAAATCGGCTTTAGTCTCTGTCGTCGATCACCGCTGTAGTGCGAACGATAAGGAAGATTTCTCTCCTGCATTCGGGTCAGTTAACGCTGTTCCGGCTGTTCTAGTTAGAGTTGTGAAATAGTGAGAAAATCAGTTGTTAGGAATACTTAAAACTGCTTGAACACGATTTTATTTATAAGGTTTTGTTGTGTAGCTTATTATTTTTTGTTTAAGTTATAAGTGACATTATACGTTTTTTGTGTAAAAATCTTCTTGGAGTTTGTTCCTCTGACTTGGTAGTCATTTTCTCATGGAAATGTGGAACCTTTGGTGTATTACAAATGTAAAATACACACAAAAACGAAAATTCACTTTGAGATTTACACTTTATTTTGACACAACGACACGTGTTTCGGCATACAATGCCTTTATCAAGTTCCGTAAAATACTTATTCTCACTTACTTCACAAAATACTTATTCTAACTTACTTCACAAAATAGTTTTTCTAACTTACTTACTTACTACTTATTATAAAAAGTAGGTTAACTTAAATCTATCAAAGCAATTATGATATTATCTTTTCTAGATTTTACAGCATAGATTGCAAGACAATATAAATTTTTTTTACGTATTTAGTAGATACAATTGAATTTAATATTTTAATATGAACAGCTGGCGAAAGGAGGCATTGAGTTTTCGACGGTCGTATTCTACAGTTAAAATAAAATGTAAATAGTAGTTTCTGTGAATATAAATTGTTTAAAAGTAGTGGAAATAAATTAGAGTGAGTTGGACTCTGTTTTTAAATAAATTCAAGAACTGAACTGAACCCGAGTGTGAAAATAAAAACCTTACAATATTATCGACATCTAGGAGTTTCAAGGAAAACTAGCCCATAGAGACTCCAAATCAGAATTCATACGGTGTATAACGCCGTTACCCTATGGTTTTGGTTAACTTGTGAATTATTCACCTACTTTCTGTCCTAGGAATCATAGAGAAATGCCGTTACACACAATACGACTTCCGATTTGGAGTCTCTATGCGCTAGTTTTCTTTGAAACTTCTAGATCTCGATATTGTAAATAACAATACACATATTCTATTTAGTTTTTACTAAAAATTTGTGTAGAAATCTAGATACTGATTACTGAATTTTTTTCATCATTTTGTTAAATCTACCGGATTTATAATATTAAAGACATTCTTATTAGGGATGCTCAAATTTTATAAAATAACAATTTGACATCAAATGATACATAGAAAAATAAAAATTATTTAAAAATCAATGTTCAAAAATCTTAAATGTCACATTTTAAATTTAATTAAAAAAATATCCATGTTATAAAATAATCAATAGCATAGTTTTATATACATACATAGACATAAAATACCTAATAATATATCAAAGAATGCAATGCAACTCATTTGCGACGCAACTGCCACCGCGGGAAAACGATCTCATGCAACAGATTTGAAACTGATTGCAAACCAGTCGAATTCCAATTGCTATGACTCTGAGTAGGGAGGTAGTTGTTTTTTACAGCTGTAAATGTTAACTGATGCAGAAAGCGATCTCAGTGATTCTGTGTGTTTTTTTAATATTTTTTCACTATCAATTATATAGTCGCCCATACCCCGCTCACTCTACGTAAAATTACCACTATGGGTAAAACTTAAGTCTTATTAACCAGAAAAAGTTTTTTAATTACCTTAACTTGTAAATGTTTTCAATGTAATTATATATTTTCTGAATAATTTTCAATTAATTTTAACTCGCCCAGGAGATATTACGACTTAATACTGAATTAGACAGTTTCTGGTAAAAGTTTCATTTCTAGAAACCCAGTTTGATTTACCTGGATCGTTAACAAAAAGTGCAAATTTGGAGTACACACAATATTCAAGCACTTCACCATTCAAGTTACGTTTGGTCTGTAGTTTGAGTCTGGGACATTATTGCACGTAATTAGAGTTCGACCAAAAGTCAGATTTTGACCGAATCCGAAGCCGATTGTTCGACCACAGCCTCAACCTTCGGCCTACGCCGACGGTTTTACTTTAGTAAATAATTCAATAATAGTGACCAAAAACCAGTGCAATATCGTTGCAAATTGAATAGAAAGTATTTAGTATTTTGGGTGACAGCAAAAAAACCATCTGAGTTTGTTTTAAAATGAGTTTTTGCTAAGTTTCAAATCTGTAACATTTTTTACACAACAGCTATGAACGATTGAAATAATATAAAACATACTTACTGCAAATACTTATTTTTATTTTGCAGCTGAACAATTAGAAAACTGTAAAATTAAAAATTTGGAAGTTAAACACTTCTTAATTAAGGAATAAAAATGTGTTTACAAAATGTATGCTATGTGATACCCTATATCTGATACATTAGACATAATTTTAAAAGTTATGCAAGCAAGGCTACGAGCTGTAACTTTCAATTGCACAGGCATACTATAGAATTTCGGCAAATAGAGTAAATGAATATATAGAAAGTCATACGAAAAACTCCTTAAGCCAGCTATAGCACAACATTGGATAATGGTCAAAACAGTAATGGAAAATGTAATAGAAAGCGCTCTAGTTTATAGGGCAGCCAGGGATGGACACTTGTTTGCTATCACCTTACCACTTAAATTGTAATGCCGAAGAACCTTCAGACCTATTTTTCTGAGAATTTAAATAGGTCTTAAACGAAAATTTCTAAGCCTATTATTGACTGTTGTAACACAAAAGACGAATAGTTTTTTTATTAATAATTATTGTTTCCTGGTAGGTATAGTATAAATAAAAGTGATGCGTATAGATTTTCAAAGCTAGTAAGTACTGCATTAAACGAAAATTTCTAAATCTATTATTGACTTTTAGTACATAAAAGAGAAATAAGGTCCCTGCATTTATATTAATATATTATTTTCTGGTGTAGTATAAATAAAAGTGATGCGTACAGAATGCTAACGAAATAATAAATAAGCGCCTCCGTTTTTTTAACTACAACACCTTCCTTGAAAAGTATTTATAAAACATCTGCTTTTTGTTCCAGTCGATTTGAGGAAGGGTGTTTCATTGACTCTTTGATTTATTACAATTTTAAAGCACGATAATTTTCTATTTTGACAAATTATAAACCAAATCCAAAAATAAAAACTCGTGCAATTATTAGCGAGTGAACGATTAATGTTAAATTGTGCGAGGTAGAGTGTGTAAGTTGTACGTTTGTTACATAAAAAACAGTGAAAATTATGGGAAATGCAACAAAGGACTTATGCAGGATTGTGAGGAAAAAATTTAGTAAGGTATTTCTTTTATATAGAAGATATTTCATTTCGGTTATATAACCCAATAATCATATGTGTGACTTATTTGAAATACTTGATTTAAAATGCAAATACATAATGGAAAATACCTAATTTCTATTTTATGTTTTAATAGGTACCTTTTTAGAAGAAGTATATTGAATTTTATTTGAAATAATTTTCCAGAACTGTTTTTGATTTACAAAATGCAAAATAGTTTAATGTGCAATCATGCACGCAATATGCGGGGAGGAAAAATTGAAAAAGTCTCACAATAAAAGTACTTTGGGCAATTAGCAACTTCTCTAAAGAAAAAACAATTCTCCGGGCCACAATTTATTATTTACATGTAACAGTTATTATGAAACCATTGATTTAGTCAAACAATACCCAAACATACTATTACTAATTTATATATGTTAAAATTTGCTTTTGTTTCTTTTTCAATGACTACTAATATAAATAGTCAGTGCTCTTTTCCAAACTATTCTCTTGAACAACAAGCCATGGACAACCTATATTAGATGATTTCTCGTGTTTTACCAGAAAAAAATAGAATTTATTTACTTTAAACTCCTCAACATCCAACTCGTTTCTTGAAGGAAATGGTTTCTTATAAGTTTATGAAAGGCACGATTTCTATGCCATCTTTTTAGCTTTTCCGGCTGTAACCATGACCTTAGTCAGTTTTGATGCAGGGTAGGGAAAGAATGCTTTAGGATAGGTCGAAAAGAATGTCAAAAACAGATACTACAATCTGCTTTATATTACACTCAACAAAACAATCGTGTCGATAGTGATAGAGATAAAAAATATATTGAATTTTAGTATTACAGTTTTTTGTTCAGTTGAGTATTGTCTTGAACTTCCATTTTAATATTTTGTTGGACCAGCTACCATTTGCCATTCTCTTGACATGTTCAAAACCGAGTCAATTGTTTCCTTTCTATTTCTTCTGTTATTGGTCGGTTTATATTCATTTCTGCCCGTACGATGTCGTGTTTGAGTATGTCCAACGCTTGAACAGCTACAGCTTTACCCAAGAAAATCCATCTACGTTGCCAAAAATTTCTTAATTTTCTTCTTATGTTTTTGTCCCACAACAGAGTTTAATTTACGCGTAGCAGTTCGTCCTTAATTTATTTATTCTCTAAATTCGTCGACAGTATTTCCTTGTTTATTAAGAATCATTCCCAGATATTAAATTTTATTTTAATTAAGTTTTCGTTGTCTTCATTTCTAACAACAAGGCACTCATTTCGCCCTATTCTTACTTAAACCCACTAATTCGTATTCATCTTTAAGTTTCCTGACCATACCAGTTTACGAGAGATCTTCTTCGCCTTTTTATAAGACCCCGATCGGACAATATTTCATTGTGAATGACAAGATAATAACTGCTCTAGGTTGTCTACTCTGCAGTTATTTGGTTTTCAGAAAACTTTCATTTAAACTTGTAAGTTGTCAAAGATGTGGATTAGTAACAAACAAATGTTTAAGTGATTTTCGAATCTTAGTGAAACTCGTTCAGTCAGGGTTTACTCAATACTTCCATGACATATGTAAATAATTTGGTCAAGTGAGAGTTGCACTCGCATACTAAGGGTTCCGTACCACCTTCAAGATTCTAATATTCCAGTTTCAGACAAGCAGGGAATGAGTGCATTTTCTTATATTTACCCTAATATGTTTTAAAGGAAGCGTTTTAAATTTATAAAAAATACACACTTTCATTTTCCACAGATAGACTTTTTATTTTGTCTGCTTCAGGATTCGCTAGATTTTTATAAGAATACATATGTAGTCAATTTTCTAATTTAACCCCAAAAATTAACATTGGAGTTTTATTTTACTAATAAACTTTCAGGGAAGCCTTTTATAATCTACTTTCTGAATTTTGAGGCTCTGTAGATTGGATAAAGGGCAAAATAGGTCAAGTTTTAAATCATAAATTATTAAATCTGTTATTCAAATTATTTAAAAATACAAATAAAATATATTTTTCAAAATTTAAATAGTGTAGTTTCTAAAGTGGAAATTAAGTCGTTGTTTAATATGTTGGTTAATATCTTTTAAACAAATGATTTAAAAATATGATAGATTTGTAATTCACATAATGAGCCTTTTATCTGATATATTACATGATGCGTTTGAAAATTGAATTTTTATTTTCCATTTAATTGTACAATGTGTCCCTAAAATTACTATGGGGGTTTTCTAATAATTTTTCTTATAAATTTCAATTGAGCTCCAGTACCCCTAATTATTTTCAAAATATTAGGTAGTATGGTTTCGGAAATAAACCGAGAAATGAGAATTTTTTATATCTTTATGTAAATATATTAATAACAATTAATTTTAAAAATATGAAAAATATATACTTGTATTCCTCATAATGAGCCCTTTCATTTGATGCGTTAAAACATTATTTTTTTAAATTTCTCTTTAATTCTATAATTTGGCCCCCAATATTAATATTAGGGATTTTTTCGTATTTTTCCTCTAAACAAAAAAAATCAGGTCTTACAGTTTGGCGAATAAAGGGCGAAATAGGTAATTTTTTAACATTTGTTTGTTAATATATTTTAAAATTTTCATTTTAAAGAATTAAAAAAATATATTTGTATTCATCATAATGAGCCCTTTGATTTGATATATTACTTGATCCGTGAGAAACAAGTATAATTTTTTATTTTCTTATTCTATAATTTTCCCCCAAAATGAATATTAGGAGTTTCTCTTTATTTGTTCAGTAAAGTTCAGGTGAGCCGCTATACCTCTATTTCATTTCAAAATTTTACAGCTTATGGTTTCGTAGTTAAGGGGGGGGAATGGGTAAAAATTTTTATATTTTTGTTAATATCTTTTAAATAATTTATTTTAAAAATATGAAAAAACATATTTGTTTTCGTCATAAAGCCCTTTCATTTGATATATGACATGATGCGTTAGAAACAATTTTAATTTTATATTTTCCATTTAATTCTGTAATTTGTCCCCCAAAATTAAAAGTAAAGGTTTCTCCAGTAAACTTCAGGTCAGACCCTATAGCTTTAATTTATTTCAAAACGTTACGTTTTATAGTTTTGGGGATAAGGGAGGAAGGGGTAAATTTTGGTATATTTTCGTTAATATCTTTTAAACTATTTTTTTTTTAAATATGAAAAAAATATATTTTAGTCCTCATAATAGGACCTTTCATTTGATGTATTACATGATGCCTTTGAAAAAATTTTTATTTTTAAATTTTCATTTAATTCTATAATTTGCCCCTCAAAATTAATATTAATGGTTTCTCCTTATTTTTCCTGTAAAGTTGGGGCAACGTTCTATATTTCCTATTTTTTTTGATTTTTTAATTTTTCCCCCAGAGGTACCCCTAAAATCAAAATTTCTTCTTTTACGATGTGTAGTCCTGATCGGGTCACCAAACTATACATTCATACCAAATTTCAACCTCTTCCGTCCAGTAGTTTACAAGCTACTCGTGTATGGGCAGCGCCAAAAGACAAGCATGAACTACGAAGCACTTTGGGGCTCTGATCGTACTAAAGGCGATTTATTGAGAGACTTGCCACCATCGCCGCCCCTCTACATTAACACACCACTGAAAAAGAGGAATGAGGATTGCGAAACATCATTTAGATGTCTGAAGGCGGCACTATGTTTCAGTCCAATCCTAACGTTTCCTACACGGTCCGACAAGTTCATCTTAGACATCGACGCCAGCCACGCATGTTTGGGGCCGTCCTGTCCCAGATGCAAGATGGTGAAGAGAGGATGATCGAATACTACAGCCGTGATTTTGGAAACCGGAAAGGAATTATTGCGTTACCCGAAAATAACTTTTTGCAATAATCAATTATAATATCTCTATGGTTGTCATTTCTTAATCAGAACGGATTATGCCGCACTCAAATGGCTGTTGGACATGAAGACACCGGAAGGACAACTGGCCAGGTGGATGGGGAAATTACAGCAACATGATTTCAAGATTGAACACCTTGCCGGCCGTTTGCATAATGATGACGATGCCTTGTCAAGAAGACCTTGTAGAGCATAATGCGGACATTGTCTGAAGACGGAACAGCGAGAAGGTATCTCTATCCGACAGACCAATGAAGACAACGGAACAATATGTTCATGACCAACTGGCTGGCCTAGACATTGAATCAACTCTCAAGAAGAGAGGGGCACCGAGGCCACGATGGGGCTAGGTAGCTAGGTACTTGGGCGTTCTGAAGTCATTATGGTCCCAATGGGACTCTCTAAGAGTGGGGAATGGAATGTTAGAGAGCACTGACGGCAGAAAAACCAAGTCCCAAGGGTATCCCAAAGAAAAAGGGATTCGCCGTCCTGACCGAAGTACATAATGGGATTACCGGAACTCATCTGGGCATGAATACAACCTTTAATAAAATTCGCCAACGGTACTACTGGGTAAATTACTTAGAAGATTTCAGATCTTAGTGCCGAAAATGTGACACTTATGCAGTCAGTAAGGCTCCGAAGACTCGGACCTAGGGCAGAATGCAGCAATAGATTTTTGGGCGTCCCATTTGAGAGAATTGCCGTTGATGTCGCCGGTCCATTTCCCGAATCAGAGAGGGAGAATAAATACATTCTGGTCGCAATTGATTACTTCAGCAAATTGACAGAGGCACATGCTATACTCAAACAGGAGGCAACCACTGTGAGGACGGTGGTGGTACAACAGTTTTATTCAGCAGGGTTGATGTCACGTTGGAGTTACATTCAGACCAAGGGCGTAACTTAAATCCAATATATTTCAGAAGATCTGTACGATGTTGGGAATTAAGAAAACAAGAACAAGAACCACACCTTTACATCCTCAGGCAGACGGACTGATGGAAACATTCAACAGGACTTTGGAACAACAAGTATCCCCGTTCGTCAGCAATAACCAGCGTGATTGGGATGATCATATTCCCCTATTCCTGTTGGCCTGTCGCTCAGCAATACATAACAGCACAAGACTAACTCCAGCCAGGGTACTATTCGGAGAGGAGCTGAGATTACCTTGTGATTTGGCCTTTGGCTCACCAGAAGAACCGCCCCAATAAGCCAACGATTATGCCGACCAACTTCGAAGAACTTGTCAAGAGGATCAATGACGTTCTCTATCGTATTCGCCGGATTCCAAGAGTTTGGATAAAGGTGGTTCATTTGGATCGACTCGCTCCCTACCATGGAGAGAATGATTCCGTCAGAATTAAAGGGGGCAGTATTATAAAATTCATTTAACGGCGCCAAAGAAAATTAAGAAACCTTTTAAATTAATCGTTCCGATAAAAACATTGCGAATTTAAAATAAAAAGGCTGTATATAAAAGTATCAACAACGGTAGTCCTGCAATTTCGATGACTGTAAAAACTCTAAGATTGACGAATACCAACTAGACTGGTACCCGAAAAGACTGGAAAAAAGCAGCGTGTAGCACACCAGCTGATATTATTGTGTTTTGTAAATTAGTTTATTTGGACGTTAGAAGTGAAAGTGCATGTTTGTGATTTTTGACCCACCGAACATACATATTGAAGCAAACCAAACTAAAATAAGTTTTAGTTTGCTTTTGATGACAACTTAGAGTTGTTCAAACGGCGTTGAGTGTTTATATAAAGTTTTGGAGGTAGGGGGCAAAAATGTGTTTTTACATTTGTGACACATCAAAGGTTCCACAGCATTTCCATATATATATATATATATATATATATATATATATATATATATATGTTACTTCTATCTAATGTTCTCATGTGTACAAAATATTTGTGAAGGTTCTTGGATTTCTCGTGTATAAAAAGTTAATGTAAAACAAGATTATTAATGCATATAAAAATCTTTTCCCATAAACATATTTTATGGCCTAACGGATCTTAGACTTGAAATACTTTTTATTTTAGAATTTACAATATTATTTCTCCTTTTTTCAAGTTATCTACTTTATATTCCCTGTAAAATGATGACAGGCAGCTTTATTTAACTTACTATTACCAATTAATTTATATAAATAAATAAATAACCTTAAAATTATCAGATACATAATAAATTCTTATCGTTGATAATTTTTCTTTTATCAAGATACGACCAATAAGTAAAAACATTGATATTATTTCAAACATGAAACTGGGAAACGTCTTCTATTACAAATTCCACAAAGTATGATTACACAAACTTAGAAAAGATTAAATATTTATTTGATGTGGGAGCAGAAGTAATAAAATGTCAAATGTAGATTTGTTTTGGATTTTAAAATAAATCTATGAGTTTGTCAACGAAAATTTTTGCAGTTTGGCAAACGATCATGTGTTGAACGGTAGTCTCTTTATACTCGTGTACAAACAATACGTGCGGTTTTTAAAAATACATTTTTTTATTGGCGATCTGTTATGATGAAGTACATACTAGATTATTAAGTGTTAACAAACTTTAGTGGTATTCTTTGTTATGGCGAGTTTACCTTTTATGAAGCGACGGGTTAGTTTAACCAATATATCTTAAAAGTTATCAGGAAATGTAATGGGCTATATTTATTTCAGAAATCGTCTATTAAAAAGGAATTTACGGAAAAAGAACTTGAAGGTGAGTAACATACCTTTATGCAGTTTGATTATTATCTATAAAATTTTATCCAACAATTATATTTTTTATTTAGATTAAATACTAAAATTTAAATATATTACGCATTTGTTTATTTACAAATATTTTTTTTGCTTGTAAGGTTTCATTATTTATTCTTTTAAAGGGATCTTTAATTGAATGTGTGTGTGCTATATTATCAATATTTATTAGAGGAAACTAGGATATTGGTATTCATATAAAAAACATGCAAGAAATTTGATCGTCAAAGTTTTGTTGAGAAAATTTCATAAATTCCATTATCCATATAGCATAAACTATTAAACTTGTATTAGCCATGTAAACTTACTACGACTGGTTATTTATCATTTTAAAAAATGAATTGTAGTCAGTTTGGAGGCTGAGATTCAATACTAGACTGAATATGACCGGTTATCGAATATCGCATATCTAATCTTCTGGAGAATCCCACCCAGTGCACTATTTATGTGCACACAGCACATATTAAATATCTTCTTTTTGAGAGGAATTCATCTTCATCATGATCCTATCCCAATTTTCATCGCTTATGTTAGATATACTAATATCAGATTTTAACGGTGATTTCAACAATGCTTGCTGCTAATTTTTTTTTTCACTTTGCCCTTCTTGCCTTTATTTTTGTGTTTTCCACCGTTGATATCGACCCTTGTTTGACATTAATGGTTTCAGGGACCGCTATTAACATTTTTTTATTGTGTTTTGTTTTGAATTACATTGCATTGTATCGCGTGGTGACGCTGTAAGACATGTTCATGTGACCGCTACAGTAGACCAATAAGAACAATTTCGGCAACTATTTCAGTTCGAGACAGAACTTCTACTGCAAAGTACTCTTCTTCGGGAAAAATTTTGGATTTTCATGGAAAAATCTCTGAAACCCTGATATCAGGTTCTCCTTAGTTGATTGAAGCTACAGCAGTATATGCCGTTTCCCGTGTAAACGCCACATCATACGGAGTTATCTTTTCCTCGAGCAAAATTTTAAAGAACAAGCACACTTTCTCTTAAGCCGGATCCAGATCTATAAAAATTTGCCCCGAATGCGTTCGCCGCAAATATTTGCGCCGAAAGTTGAGATAAATTTGTCGTGTGTTTGTGCTCCAGCTGTGTGCAGAAATTTGACAGCTGATTTCAAATATATTTATTTGAGGTTAAGTTTTAACTATTGTTTTACTTCAAATAGTTCAAATAAGTCACAGTCAATATATCCAATAAACGGGTACCACCTTCATATCTTCTCTCTCAGTAAAGATCTTTTACCCAGTAGCGTCTTCCTGACCTTTGCTTTTTCTGTTTAATATGGTCATACAAAACAATAAAAGCTGTACATATTCTCCTAATATCGGACATCACAAATTTGTTTATAAATACAACATGTCAAAAGTCAGGTGAAAGTGAGGTTAGTTAACAAATTCAGAAATTTCGTACGGCAGAATGTGCAATAACTGTTTGTTAAAATTTACGTTGAATTTGCCATTCGGCGAAAATTTTTATAGTTCTGGACCGGCTTTATAAATTGTTTAGAGCGGTCTAAAATACGGATATCTAACGACTTTTAGGTCTACTGAGGCAGTTAGAGCATGTGAATACGGTTCTGCAGGTGTATACAATGTTCTCACGTAGGAAATGTGACTTGTATGATTGTCCAGAATCAACCATAGTGCTCTCCTGCTGAGGAGTTGGCAGTGCAGGTTGCAACAATTTAAAAAAGTTCATTTATCCGTTGTATGAACGTCTGCACAATGCTTCAACACGATCATCTTCCTTGAGCTGTAAAGAAATTATGTTGCAAAGGAATAATGAAGATTGGCGATAAAACGTATGGTTCAAGTAGTCTCCAATTAAATTTTAGACCTAATAGGCCATATTCATCGTTCCAACAATAACAATATTTTCATAACTGTCGTTGGGAAAATATTTTTTATACTTTTATTGTCCGCAATAGTTTATAGGGTTTACACATCATATTGTTGTCACATATAAAACCCGTTCGTATCCTCCTACTCTATTTTCTATCGTTAAACTGTTTTGGTTTTCGTTTATTTTTACTTCTACATAGATGAGCTTGTTTAAAAATCTGAACACCTAATTATAACTAGTTTAGTACAATACATTTTTGTATAGATCGTACCGAATCCAATATAAATTATTAATATGATGAGCCTCCACTGTGCCCTATACACTCATTAACTCTTTCGGTCAGAGTTTTTTGAGGTTAGAATGATTTTACATCGTGGAGTGCTTTTTTCTATAAATTTGTACTAACTCAAGTTTTATATTGATATCGAATATATTTTTGTGTTTGTCACTGTACTATTATTTTGAACTCTGACAATTATTTAAATTTATCGAGTTGACTTTCTATCGCTGTGGATAACACCTTAGTAATTAAATTTTATTTTTCACTTTTTTTGAATATTACATATCAACTGAATTTTGTTCATACCTAAATCATTTTATTTCTTATAATATTTACTCCATTATATTTTTACATTTTTGTTCTTGGCAAAGAAACGTCATCACTAGTGGATAAAGACCAATGACTACTAATATAAATGGACCCGGTACTCATATACGACCAAAGGAAAAATGGGTTGAAACATGACAAAAATAGGAAGAGACACAGATATACTTCTTTAAAAATATTCCGGCTCCAACAGTAGCGCCCAAACTACATTAAATCAAGGGTCATTTTTACAGATTCAAAATAATAGAACTACTACGTACCCAATCCACAAATATAAATATATTATAATCACTTAAAAGATTAGTGGCTTAATTACTAATATGTAATAGTAATGATCAAAACATTTAGTTATTCACGTAAAATGTAGTTTTATTTACTGCTTAATGACCTTTTGTAAAATTCATTTAACACGTTTATGTTCTGACACTTACCGATGAGAAGATAATTCGGCAAACGAACATGCCGTTTTCCTGCATGTAAAACACTGAAATAACACTTTATTGTTGTTTTTTTACAATTATACAAAATTATAATTTGTTTCAAAAAAGTTTCAACCCCAAAACACTTTTATTATCAATTAAGAAGTTAACCTCAAATCAAAATGTAAATAAGCAAACTTGCGCTATTGCCTGCTGGACCTAGATTTACGTCTTAGTTGTTACAATGGAAAGAAGTTTGGCATTGTTTACTATTTTCCGGCAAACCTCTTTCAACCCGTTTTTAATTTAAACAGGCAGGTCAATTTGTATTAGTAGATTGATATAGACCCATTCCGCTGGATCCTTGGTAAAATGTGATTAGGGAAATAAACCATGAAAGATAGTTGTAAATTGTACCTAAATAACTATTCTTAAGTCCCCAAACTTTCAAAAGGAATATATATCACTTATACCAATTCTTAGTTGTAAGTATCATGCAATTTTTATTTTTGCTTCAGTCCAAATTTCTGTTGAATTTTATAAAACATTCCATTCAGACCGACTGACAGTTATTTATGACGATCTTTCATGCCTTATTTCACTAATCAAATTTTACGAAGGCCCCAGCGAAGCGGGTTTGTATTCGCTAGTAGTACTACATAATACTGCATTTTCTTAACTTTTGCCGAGCGCTGGATGTTAAGCGACTACAACTTTTAGAGTTGGTGAAAATTACGGTTTAAACATTACAGATACAGGTGAAGCTAATGAAAGCGTGTAACTTCAAATATTTTCTCCACAAAAACAGTTTACCTATTTCCAAATCGATTCATTGCTTTCAGTTATTACCATAAAAGATCCGCTATCATAAATATTTAATTTGATATTAATCTTTTAATCGTTTTATTGAAAATATTTTTTAATTTGATTTAACTTGATGTTCCGTTACAAAAAAACTTTATATAAGATGTCTCTCAGTAACCTGGAGACATCCTTCTAGAGATCGAATTAATCACAATTTTCTTTATTTTGATTTCAGTTATCTTCTGTAAGACTAATCAAGGTATACATAGCCTCTTTCGCTGATGGAGGGAAAGATACCAAACTTTCTGTGACAATATGTAATACCAAATTATACATATATGTATAATGTTTCATTTCGATACAGTTACTTTGCCAGATACAGGTGAAGTTCAGAAAAGCGTATTAAAAACAGCGGACTTTCCTGGATACTAATTAGCACTATTTCACAAAATTCAATTCAAATCCGGGTAAAAGAACTTAACTTAACTCTTTGACCTTCTAGAGCCTTCTGAGAAGAAATATATAAATAGCAGGAGCTGAAGAAAGGATCTATTCAGTATTCGGTTGCCGTATATTAACACAAGGTGTTCAAGATAAACTGTAAATAGTTGTGTAAAAATATTAAAGTTAGTGGAAATACAAAATTTAGTTAGTGGAGTTTACAAAATTCTACAGGCGCGTCAACCATCAAGTATATGAAAACTCTCTATCAACTTCATCTCTCGAACATCTTCATATACAAACAGGACACTCTATCAGGTTTTTATTTTTTCGAGAACAGTAGGCTATCATATCCCTCAATTCGCTTAGAGTATCCACAATTCGCGAAACTATAGAAATAGAGAAACGACCCCTCTATAACCGACGCGATGATAGCTCCCGCCTTCCTACAGCATGGAGGTCTCTAATAACCAGACTAAACAAACAAGACACGCCCACCAACAACCAACCAATTACCACAAAGCCTCCTCATCACGTGACATCCCCTTCTAATCAACAGATAACTATAAAGGCACTTGAGGAGTATGCCCTGAGTTCGATCTAGGCTCTGAAACTCATTTAACACTATTCTAGTAAGGCTTGGAGAGTAGGCAGATTGAAGCCTTGAGATCGATCTAGACCATATTTTATTTCTAGTTTTGTTTTTAGTCTTTTGGTAATGGCTCCAAAGAAGGAGCCGAAACGTCCAGTATTTCATAAATTTAGACACGGTTCTCAGACGGAACCTAGACCAGTTTATAATTTTAATACTTATTACTCCGGAAGCCTCTCAGAACATATATGTATATGTATATATATATATATATATATATATATATATATATATACCGGGTGATCAATCTGAAGTATCCTGTCTCTTAATTAAGAATTAAATTAAAGAAAATAAAGTTTTATAATGTAAAAATAAACAGTATGAACTCGGCGTAAATCAAAAGATTAACTTTGATACCAGAGAACGTCTAGGAATCGTAATATTGAACAACTAACAATAATCTACTAAAATTAATTAACTTATATTGCGCGTGCGCAATAAGGGATTCCTTATTCGTTCTATAACCAACAAAATATATTTTGTTATTGTTATGATAACAAGAATTCTCATTTCTACTTTTACATCAACTGTCAGTTAATCATTAATTCAACAGTTGTATTTTTTAAACAAATAAATAATTAAATTAAACGTATACTAAAATACTGCCCAATAGAAAAATGTATTTTAATTTGAATATGTGCTTTAAATTGCTCTAATGGGTTTACCAGGGTAAAATGTATGGATACATTGTTGCGGGGGAGATCACTTAAGGACTGCAAAAGTAAAAATAACCTAAAGAGCTCCATTCTCACTGTATGATCTGTGGGGTTCCAACTGTCCTCAAGCAATGAAGACTTCTTAACCATTGTGCTGGTAACAAAACATTGTGCCATTCATATAAAGCTTTTTTGGGTAAAGCAATATAAAGAACAAATTGATTATTCTAGTAATATACTTGTTAATAATGGCTGGCATTGCCAGAAGAATAGCTGCTTTCTCAAGAACATCTAAATATGTTTATTTGATAATTCCATTATGATGTACTTATTCATAAATTGGGAGTCATGGTGTTTACTGGTTATGAATTCATGGGTTTGAAGATTACATGTCTAATAGAAGACAGTTGTAAAAAGAAAATAGTGATGTTCTCATTAAATTGCTGCCATGTAGATGAACCTCAGGGAGCCCATTTTGCACCATTATTATTTAATATATTTTGGAATGATATGGTTACTCAGTTTGAATACTGTGAACATTTATTTTATGCTGATGACCAAAAATTATTAAAAACTATTGACCATCCTGAAAACTGTATTATAGAGATAAATATCAATAAATGTAAATTTAGAAAGGGTACCAAATCAAGGATTTTGGGGTTTATGCTGATAAGCAACTTATTTTGATTTTGATATAAATTATATTGGAAATAGACATTTAAAATTGTTAGAAGTTTTAACAAGAACATTAAGAGAATTTAATGAAGTGTTTTAAGTTACCTCATTGTTTGTTTGTAAGAAAAGAACTTAAATCTGCAAGTCATGTACAATATTACCTGTTCATACTAAATTGTTAGAAACACTGCACACATGATTTTTTCAAATTGGTTTAAAATTAGGATTACCTGTAGGTCAGGTTAAATTTAATGACATAAATTATTACTTATAACTTTTAAAAATGTGTACGAAATGATACACAAATATTTGCTGCAGTTTTTAATGCACAGTGCAAGCCTAGTTAGTGTCCAATGCGTACCTCGCGATTTCATCAGATCATACAACATAATTTTACTGATGGAGTTTTGAGGTTTTGATTGCCTAGCATTGATATGTACATTAAGATTGTAATTAATCTAAATTGTTACTAAACCTGGTTTCAATAAATGTTCTACTCATAGTGGTGTGTTTTCATGAATTCTTTTTTGTTCAATTTCATTGAACAAATTCCAATATGCACAGTCCCTTAACTAGGCTCTGTAGATTTGCAAATAATTATTGTGGGGAATGAGATTTTTGCAGGTTACAGAGTTTTTCAAACTTGCACTTAAGACACTAGATTGGTCAGCATTTTGAAAAGTACTATTTTTTCTAATAGTGAGTGCTAAATTTGTTATTGTGAACCTTTAAATACTTAATTTTTCGGTTCAGTTGTGTTACATTTCACTACCATCAAAAAAGAGTCTGATTTACTTTAAAATGTTTGGAGTATTTGAAATATGCAGACTTTCAGTACATGTGAGGTTATTTTCATTCAGTTGAGGGGAGTACAATTAAGGTTCTTAGGTAATTAGAGACAATATATTGTCTTGTGTGTAATGGATTGAAATATCTCTAAAAAATATTTTTTGATAGGTTTTAGTCAACCCATGAATTGTTTCACATCTCTTTCCTAAGAATCACAGGGACTGGTATTACACACAGTTCGAAATTCATTTCGCGATAAAATATTAAATTCAGTTATATGTACCTGCTAAATATATAAATAATTATACAATATTTCAATTAGTTGAGGGGAGCGCAACTGATGAAGGTCCTCTACTAGAAATAATATATTGTCTTGCGTTCAATGGATTGAAAAATCTCCAGAAGGTACAATCATACTTTATATTCGTTGATATAATACAAGTAGTACCATTTAGTACCATTCCATAGATTTTATATAATTGTTGTATGGCCATAATCTGTGATTCAGCCTTCATTTCACACTTGGAAAATACTCGGAAATGTATTGATCAAAAGATTTAAAAACGAATACCTTGTGGGTACTCAATCACGTGAATTCAGGAATAATTGTCTTAAAAAATATATTTAGTATTAAAAATAACAAACTCATCAAAATTTAAGGAATTTCTTCCTTAATTCTCAATGAGTCTCATGTTGAATAAAGGATCAATAATTTAGTAATTTTTTAAGAAAGAATTTAAAAAATATTTAATAAAATATTTTTAATAGGTAAACTAATTTTTTTAATATCAGTATAAATTAACAAGGTATTTCTTGGTTATCATAACAAAACATTTTGAATAAACTTAATTTGTTTTAAATAACAATATAACTTAAAGGTATTTCTTTGGTATCATAACAAAATATTTGTAATAAACTTTTTTTTAATAAGAGTATAACTTAAAGTTATTTCTATGGTATCATTACAAAATAACAAAATATTTATAATAAACATTTTTTTTAAATAACAGTATATAACTTAAATATATTTCTTTGGTATCATAACACAATATTTTTGATAAACTTAATTTTTTAAATGGCAGTATAACTTAAAAAGGTATTTCTTTGGTATCATAACAGTTCTAATTTTTCTTTAGTAATAATTAAAAAGTACCACAATTTTTTGCCTGTTTAATTTTCGAATAAATAGAGCACTCCATGCGGTAAGATTTTTGAATGGCTGCCAATTGGTTTTCGTTCTTTCAGTAAATCATTATAAAACCTCCACTCTCCAGATAACCTTCGGCAATAAGCAATATAATGATGAGCATTATATCCAATAGCTCCGCTTAAACTAAAAATTGAGAAAACAATTAGTATAAAATTATTTTAATTTTACAAATGAATTAGTGAAATTATACCAACCGATAACATAGTTTTTCGTTTCATTCTTTAGATTGTTTTGAGTTATAAGCAAATATATTGGAAAATCTCGTAATTGGCACGACATACATTCTTGATTGCACAACTTAACATCTAATTCAATATAAAGGTATTGATTGAGCGTCTGTTCACATATCTGTGTTCCACTATGACAAGTTGTGCAGAGCTTTCTAATTATACCACGAAAAATGATAGCATTTTGCAAATCCTGAAATCCATTATCAATAATTGTTTTGTAGTTAATGCTTACTATTGGTTTATTTCTTTGAAAATCCAAGCAATCAGGTGATGTGCACGAGTAATTCTCGAATACACTCGGTTCATTTTCAAATAATCTAATCCATAAACTACTCACGTTGTCCTGACAGTCAATTACACGTGATATACTAATTAGTTCATTATCCTTGTCATTCCTAAGTCGATTTTGTTTCAATTCTTTGTCATTGTAAATCGTATACAAAATAGAAAAACGTTCTTCATAAATGTCACACCTCACACCGTGTTTCATCAAATTTAAAACAATTTTAGAAATAGAGTTTTTAGAATTCGTTAAAAATTGATGATTTTTTTTTATCTTCTAATGCTCGACTAAATATTAATTGTATAATGCTATCCAAAGGAAATGTATTGTAAACTAAAAAAGCCTTGCCATCGTGATAAACTGGCCCACTTTTATTTCCATTTATTAACAAATATGTTTCTGTTTTTTTTTCTTTTTTGTTGGTTATCTAAAGTGTTTTCAGTAGTTTTAGATTTAATTAGATTATTTATTAATTTCACTTCAGGGCATTCTTTAAAATATTTTCCTTCTTTATTTATATTTCTGCTTATTTTTTTAACAGCAGCATCTAAAATAGTATTTTCATTGATATGACTAGTTAATGGTGTAGCTTTTAAAGTATAATCGTGATCATTCTTCAGGGATTCATTTAAACTTGACATTATACATCGTCATTGTTTTCACAAATTAAGTCGTTTTCTTTTCTAACAACGGTGCTCTTCTCTGATCTTTTATTAGTATTTTCTTGACCACAATAAACCAAATTGTAATCATAGATTATCCAGTCGAAGTTTGTATGTTTTGGATCATTACCCTGACCCCTCCAATTTTCATTACATAAACTATCTTCAAGTCTAACATTATTGTACGCTTTCTCTTCATACTCAGCTTACTGACAGTCTTCATCAGATATTGCTGATTTATCTATATTATTATCAACAAATTTCGTTAATTTATTTTGAAACAGAAGGACACCTCCTAAAAGATTTTTTAAGTGAGCTTTTATAAAAATGTCTACACGTGCCGGAAGAGTAATTTCTACACAGAGCATCGATTTTAAGTCTTTAAAATCCTGTTCGATGTATGATGACGTAGCACGCAACTTTTTATTTAGAATATAAACTTTTGTCCACAAAGGAAATTCTTTGGCTATTTTAGTCAAAGGCTCTTTGAATGAAGGAATATAAAAACAGTGTAGTATCGTACCAGTTCTTTTGATATTTTTGGAATATGCAGCAAGCTCAGTTACCCACGAAGTAATTGTTTTTGTATCATTATTAGGGTTTTCTAAAGGATTATGTAAAAATATACTTTTTGCGTCGTCAAAATCAATCGTTTTCATTTTTTCCTCAATGTCATAAAAAAAAGTTTTAGCATTCTTATAACTAATAAGATTTTCTAACTCTATTCGAGCATCTAGTGGAGTCATATATTCATTATTCTAAAAAATCACAGAGTCTTCATATTCAGTACTGCAAATAATTAGAGTCAATACTAAAATTCTTTCAAAATTTTTCAAATGTTGACACTCAATCAATAACGCAATGCAATACATGTAAAATATTTTAACGTTTTTATGGAATATGGATTTCCAACATTTCCAAATATTGACTGCGTGGACAAAATGGGCCGTATCTAACCGAACATATGTATTGTGTTTAGTTGTGTGTTAATTCAATATACTCAGATAATGATCAATTGTTGAACGCTAAAGATATTGCATTTAAAAGGGCACGTGCACCATCACATACAACTTCGTGAGGAATTACTGCCCCTAGCCGCAGCCATCTTTGTAACCAAAATGTAATAATATCTGTATCGTGGGCTTCTGACAGCATTTGATAAACTGATAAAGAAGTATGGTAGAAATTTATTACGATTTCATATAAAAAAATTGCTCTTGTACGTTCGTTTTTGCAGTCAATAAATTTCTTTACAACTCCACCTGTTGCATCAATGCAAATAGAAGAAGATTCCCTGTGCAAACGACGATATTCACGATAACAATGTATTTGAGATGGTGTTACATAAAAAACCCAAAAAGGTACAGCACCTACTACATTTATAGAATCTCGAAAAATAGGTGTTTCATTAATGCAATGCTTTTATGACATCCCTTCTATCTTCTTCTTTTACACCAAGATTATCTTCGACGATTTCTTTCTTTAACTGATACAGAACATTGGATCTAAATATAACTGGACATTGTGTATCACCTGGTTTAAGAAGATTTCGTGCTGCCTCATTAATACTAGCTTTCACACCTTTCTCTTTTATTTCTTTTTTCATTATTTGTCTTCTTTGAGCTTGAAGTGGTCGTTTGCAATCATCATGCTGTTCAAATCTAGTGTCTCTACAGTTAATTTTAACGACAACGTCACCATCGTCACCTGGATCATTCTCAATGAAACCAAATGAAAAGTTTTGGCACTTCTTACTCTTGCAGCGACCGATCATTGTAGCATAGTAATGCCCATATTGGTGTATAGTCCCTTTCTTGAATACAAAGGCACACTTTAATCGATATTGTTCCCAAAATTCGAAAGCTACTGCATCCGTCCAAACTCTGGGTTGCAATCCAGGATAACGAAGTCCATTTTTAATGATTGGAGTCGTTTTTTGAATCGAATCCCATAACTGTCTTGAAAGTTTAATATCGAAACATTCGAGTTTCTCCTGTTCATTACAATACACATGACTGTAATAGTCTTGATCATTTATTAAATCACCACCCTCATTTATATCCACATCTTCTTCATCATAATTATCATAATGAACATTTTTTATCGTTTTTGGGATAAAATATCCACATTTCTCTCTAGCCTTTGTCAGAATATCTCTCCGATCGTTTCTAACATTTATCCGAATACAATTAATGTCCCATTTGTTGGCGAATTCAGGTTTTTATGACATTAGTTTCCATACTTCAGAAGACCAATTAGGCAACTGTGCAGATACAAAATAATTCATGTATTTTAATTAATACGTTAATTGCATCTTCAACTGCCATTTGAGTTTGGGGCCATAGCGGAATTAATAATATCTGAAAGAAACGATAAGTATTATTTACCTAATAAAAAAATAATTTGAAATAGCTTAACATGATAAAACTTCTTTTGTTTTTGAATTTAGTCTATATTATTTAATTTAATTGAACTCATACACTGTATAATAGCTGATATTAAATATATTTTAGATACCTATTCAGGTACATTACCAATACAAATTGATTTTGTCGTTTGTTTGAACATAATAAGTATAATTTATTATATTTACTTGTTCAGGTTTCCCAAAGTTAATAAGACTTATTGACGTTTTTTATTTACATTTGTCACAATCTGGTAGAAATATTTTTGTGAAAAAACTCTTACAAAATCTTTATAACTGCACAAGATTTTTTGTGACAAATGTAAATAAAAAAGTCTTATTAACTGTGGAAAACCGGAACAAGTCAAATATTCTGTGAAATTTCGTACTTTTTGGAAGAGTAATTCAGAGTTAATGAGATTCCCAAATAGTCCGAATTTTCAGAGAATGTTTGACTTGTACAGGGTTTTGCAGAGTTATTGACAATTTTTTAGAACTCACACGAAAAATCTTATAAGCAGAGTTATGCAAACATTTTTAGAACTTTTAATATATATATATATATATATATATATATATATATATATATATCATCATCATATGCAGCTAATTTCGACCATTATTTTATGGTGTAGCCTCTCTTACATATTCGTTTCGCAAATCTCTCCATGTTGTTCTGTTGCACGCTTTTTGGGACCAGGTTATGCCTGCTATTTTCTTGATGTCATAGTCCCATCTTACATTGGGGCGTTTCCACCCCTAGGATACCATTGTGTGATTTTTGTTGACCACCTATTATCTTGTCTTCTTGCCAAATGCCCGGCCCATTGCCACTTCAGAGATTTCACTCTGTGGATAACATCTATTACCTGGGTTTTGTTCCTTATCCACTCTATTCTCTTGTGATCTCTTCTCTTTATTCCGATCATGAATCTTTCCATAGACCTTTGTGCTACTTGTAGTTTTCTTGGGAGTTCGGTTTTCAGAATCCAGGTTTCACAACCGTATGTCAGTACTGGTAGAACACACTGATCAAATACTTTCTTCTTAAGGCGGAATGCCATTCGTGACTTGAAGATTATGGAGTTTCTTCCAAATGTCCTCCATGCAAGTTTGATCCTTCTGTTTATTTCTGGTAGTAGCGCACCTGATATGTGTATTAATTGACCTAGGTATATATTGTTCTACTATTTCCAGAACTGTGTTATCTATTGTGATGTCTTGTGTGTCTATTAGTTCGTTGTACATTATCTCTGTTTTTCCGATATTTATTTTTAGGCCTATTTCCTTGCTTACTCTGCTAAGTTCATTGATTTGATTTTGTAGTTCTCCTGCATTATTGGCAATTAGGACAATGTCATCGGCGAATCTCAGATGGTTTAGATATTCTCCATCTAGGTTCAGTCCTTTGTGGTCCCAGTCTAATCGTCGAAAGATACTCTCTAATGCCGCTGTGAATAGCTTCGGTGATATTGAGTCACCTTGTCTGACTCCTCTGTTAGTAGGAAATTCGGGGCTGCCTTCATATATTCTGATTTTGGCTTTGGCTTCCTTGTATATATTAGCCAACGTTTCTATGTATGGCTTATCTACACCTTATTCACTCAGGGCGTTGATTACCGCCTTCGGATATATAGTGTTGAACGCTTTTTCGAAGTCAATGAAGGCCAAGGCAAGTGGTATTTGATATTCTCTAGTTCGACTGATAACTTCCCTTATAGTGTGTATGTGATCGATTGTGCTGAAGCTACTACGAAATCCTGCTTGCTCTCGGGGTTGAGCGAAATCTAGTGTACTCTGTATTCTGTTTTGTATGATTTTAGTGAATATTTTGTACACTACCGGCAGGAGACTTATCGGTCTGTAGTTCCGAATGTCTTCTTTATTGCCTTTCTTATGCATTAATACTATGAGGGCGCTATTCCATTTTTCTGGGAATGTGTCTGGTTCTTAGGCAATTCGTATATATTTTGGCTAGGCGTTTCCATGCTTCTCTACCAGCGTATTTTAGTAGTTCAGCCGTTACTGCGTCGTTACCTGCTGTCTTGCCATTTTTCATTTTGTTGACTGCTGATTCCACTTCCTCCACAAGTATTTCAGGTATTTCTTCTTTCTTCAGCTGTATTTCCAGAGATTCGGGGGCTTCGTATAGATCCTTGTAGAATTTCGTGACATGCTCCATTATTTTGTGTCTATCCGTTATTCTGATATTTTCTTCTTTCAATGCGATTACTTGTCTTTTCCCAATTATCAATGCTTTCTTAGCGTTTCTATAACTTTTCCGATTTTCAATTGCAATTTCTACCAATTTTTCGTTGTATTTTTTGATGTCCTCTGCAATTTTCTTTCTTATTGTCTTGCATAGTTCACTGTATTCTATGCGTTGGATGTCTGTTGTCCTTTTCAGTTTTCTTATTTTCTGAAGCCTTTGTTTCCGAACTAAGCTTCTTGTGTTCGTTTCGTTGTTGGCTTCCGCCTTCTTTAGCACAGGTCAGTATTGTATTCATTAGTTGTTGTTGTAGTCTTGTTGTTCCCCGAGCTTCTCTTCTATCAGCGTCTGATATTTTTCAGAATTTTCTTTCAGGTTGTTAATGTCTATGTTATTAGCGGGCGTCTTCCTAGTAGAGCCTTTCCGGTATCTATTCGATGCTGTATGATGTTGGTGCGGCCGGTGGTTCCATCTTGACTGTTAAAAATTTGGCAGTGCTTTGTGATAAATTGCTTGGCTCTCTTCTGGTTCTCTGGTGTCAGGTGTGTCAAATGGTTAGCAAACTGTTGTAGGAACTCTTTACTGGGCCCTGTGTCTCCTTCACCAACGTCTGGTACTCTTCTTCGCAATTGATGATGGTCTCTACTGGCTCGAAACAAGCTATCTCTTGACCATTGGCAATTCTGATGTCGTTGTTGGACAAATTCAGGACTCTGATTGGTATATCTCGTCCGGTTTTAACTATAGCCCGTCCAACTAAGTAGTCATGAGTTGAGTGTACGGGCTGCACCATTCCAACGCAGCTCCCAGGATTGCTGTCTAGCTGCCCATGAATAATCTGTTCCGTTCGACCGGGAATTCTAGCTGAAGACTTTGCCACAATTTTTTTGGAGGTGACTGAACTGTTGACGGGTCGTGTCAATACAAATTCCTCATTTAGGAACCGAAGAACATCATATTTCGGGTCGAACATAAATCCATGCTGGCTAATTAGGTCCATTCCCAGTATAAAATCGTCCTCAATATTCGCTACCAGGACCTTACGCCGGATCATGTTGTCCCCTATCTGTAGCACGACATCTGCCTCACCCTGTATTGATATGGACTCGCCGGTGACTGTTCTGAGCTGGATGTTATTGGTAACTGGCCGACCTTCTGATGCTCTCAAAACCCTGGACGTGGCAATGCAAACAGCGGTGCCGGTATCGATGGTGATACTACTACTACTACTACTCGTCCATTGATGGTGCTTCTGATGACAAGGCTGCCGCTATCTCGGCAAAATCCCCGGATGGATACTGTCCTGGGGGCTGGTGGAGGGTGAGTCAGCATTCGCCCTCTTATGGTTGGAGTTTCCCTGGTTGGTAAGGTCGGTTTGTTGGCTACCCCTGGTTGGTGATCATTCCGGTAGCCTTACTCGACAGTCACGTTGGAAGTGTCCTGTCCGTCCGCAGCGGTAACATGCCCCTCTGGTGCCAATTCTTTGTGACCGTTCTAATATTTTGTTCAGGCCAGCAAGCAGCGCTTGAAATTGTGACTCTGACTCTTCCTGGTTGAAGGAAACTGCTCGGACCCTCGGCGTGGACATATTCATGACGGCCTCTACTTCCAAAGCCCGAAGTAGAGCTTCATTACTTTTCTTGAAGCCACTTAGTCTTAGATTTCGTTGTTCCTCCACATCTCTGATGCCGTTTATGAAACGCTGTGTGGCCAACTGGTCTTTCGATTCCTCTGGCAGGTCTGTTTAGGACAAGTGAACTAACCGTCTAATCTCTGCTTCGAATTCTTGAAGGCTTTCACCGGATTTTTGCGTTTTCCCACTGACTTGGTCTTGGTATACCTGGCTCAAGGATTGATTGTCGTATCTCTTGTCCAGAATAGCGATGATCTTGTCGAAAATGCCTTGTTCTTCGACTGGAATGCTTTGGAGGAGTTCTAGGGCCAGACCTCTTAACGAAATTACCAGAGAGGTAGATTTTTCTTGATTATCCCATCCATTAGCTGTAGCCACGGCCTCAAATTGCCGTTTATACATTCATTAATTCACTAGTATAAAACTTCATCAGCAACAAAATTCACATATCCACAAAAAAGTATTATAAAATTCATTTTACACTGCTAAAAATTAAGAAACCGTCTAATTTAATCGTCCCGATACTAACAACACGAAAACATAAAAACCGGCTGAAATAAAAAAGGGCAACACGACGGTAGCTCCGAAATTTCGATGGATATAAAAAACGGCTAAAGTTTTTCAGATGTCGAACATTATCTAGACTGGCACCCCAGAAGACTGGAAAATTCTTCGGAAGATTGAATTGTATGTAAGACAGGGACTATATTATGTGAGTAGGTTTCGATTGGAAGCAGCGTGTACGATACCAGCTGACAGTATCAGTCATTGTGTTTTTGTAAGAGAGATTCTTTCAACCCACAGAGTCTACTCCAATATTCTGTAGGTAAAAGAAATATATGTCAGCAAATTAAATATGGCAAATATCATACAAAAAGTAAAAACAAACAGAACATTATTTTTTCTTCTTCTATACTGATACTGATAAAGAAAGAAAAAGGGCAAATTGGACATATATCATTGAAAGAGAGACAGTAAATAATGTATCACTGAAAATTTACAGTTTATAACGCACAGAAACATAATTAAAAATTACTTTTTACATACTGACGAGGTGATACTTCTATCATAAATTATAATATAATACGATAATCAACAAAAAATCTTTAACAAGTGTTAGCAAGAAAATATCCTACAAAATTCGTTGTAGATAATGAAAATGTAAAACAACTAAAGCATTTTAAGTACCTATTTAGATTGTCAAATATCTTACGATTCACGCAAAAATGTTTGAGGTAAAAGGTACAATATAATAGAAGTGACACTGGTTTTACATGGAAGCTAAGAAATGATAAGGGTGAAGATTTTAATGTGTAATGCCTAAGAAGAAAAAAAGTTTACACAAAGATCATTTCAATCAGAAAAAGAGATAAAAAGACAAGTGACTAAACTCTCTTCGAGGTGTCATTCTTTTGTACGCAAGACAATATATATATATATATATATATATATATATATATATATATATTGTTTCTTGTTAGGGAACCTTCATCAGTTGCGCTTCCCACAATTGAATGTCCTCTCGAACACTTCTTTATGTATTTGATACATATCGTTAAATTTGAAGACGCGAGATGTAAAGAACGACATCTAGGATTTTCGGGGAAGCTAGCACATAGAGGTTCCGAATCTGGAGCCGTTCCATGTAATTGCTGTTACCCGTAATTCGTAGGTTAGAATGTCATTATTTTGCGTACAAAAGAATGACACCTCGAAGAGAGTATTCAATATCTCTGACAGGTGAAGTTAACCTGAAAATTTCATGTTGAGATTCTAACCTAGGAATTACGAGTAACAGAAATTACATGGAACGGCTCCAGTTTCCCCGAAAATCCTAGATGTCGGTCTTTACATCTCGCGTCTTCAAACAAGTGAATATGTCAACTATAACCAAAAGAATAAAATGAGTATAACAGTTCTGGGAAAAGAATTGTGGGTAGGTTAATGAAAAGATTGGTATTGCAAACGACTCAAATCCTAAAAGCTGGAATGCAAACAAGAAAATCTGCTAAACGCATATTCTCTGGCAATACTTTCTTTAAACAATAACTAATCTCTGCTCAAAAACCACTGGACATAATGTCTTCACAGATGTTGTATTGCACTTATCATATTTCTCTGTACATTTATTTTCTACATTTTTCACTTAACCAATAACTTCTCAAATTTTTTTATTTATGAAGATTGGTTTCACCTCAAAATGAATGAAATACATTAATTTTTTTACCATTTATTTAGCTTTTGCTCAAATGTTAAACAGCATTTGTAATTACTTTGTACCGTTAACAGTGTTTGATAAACTGGTACAACGCTTCAGGTACGGATTATTAAATAAAACTGATGATTAATTATTAATAAGCTATTAATTAGATTAGATAAGATTATATCTTATCGAACTATGAGTTCTTTATCTTTACGAAGAGTAAAAACAGCTTTTATACTTACGACACATTTTACACGTATCGGTCACCCTGCAGTTTCAACACCTAAGCGAGGGTGAATATCACTTTTACAGGTTTAAATACAAAGGTTTTGAAACATAATTTTTTATAATCAGATTGTTTTTACCAGAGTAATGTCATTTTAAACTTTCAAATTAAAATAATTATTATTTACATTGTGTTTACATTATTAATATTGTATTAGCGTTAGAATTACCTTGAACTTAAATTGGTTAGACAATGGTAAAGTCGCAGCTCGAATTCATTTCTCACTTTTTGGAGCCTATCTGGTGTAATCCGCTCACACTCCTCCACTATTTTATGCACAGAGCCGATGAAAATATTTGTTAACCTGGAGACTTTTGATATTGATGTTTTGGATCCATGGCAAATTGACCTAAAATATCAATCTGTGCAGCTTCAGTTAAGATTCTACGATTCTTGACTATTTTATTGCACACTATTCCAGTTTCTTGAAATTTATGAACTAAATCCAACACATACTGATTATTTTTATCGGGATGTCTCTGATGAAAACATGAGCAGTTCTGCGTGCACAGCGTTGTTCTTCCCCATAAATAAATATTATTTCATTTCTTTCTTGTAAAGAATAAACCATTGTCGAAATTTGATGGTCAGTATACAACGAAACCACTACTAATAATAAATTGTTTACATTTACAGTCGCAAATATCTTTAGCAAAAACATTTAAGGATTTTTTCTCACTTTTTTATCTCGGTATTTATAATCATGCCTTTTTTCAATTAGAATTCAAAATTTTACTGTGTAAAAAATAATCTGATTTAAAAAAAATGATGTGTCAAACGATTGACAAAAAAGAGACCTTTAAAAAGAGTTATCATATGTAGGTAACGATTCATTAGAATAAAGGCTTTATTGTTTTATATTCAATGTCAAGAACATAGTAAACAATGTCAACGCTTACATGAAAATTGATATTATTTCCAAGGTAACCTCGTGAGCAACAGGAAACAGAAAACAAAGAAATATTAATTAATTTAACAATTTCAGCAGTCACCTGCACGAGCTTATCTTTCTGCTAACTTTTAATTTTTCCAGATATAAATACATCCAACTTGGTCACTTCTAGAACAGTTCTCACCAAGTATATTTTTAATCTTCAATGTTTAAAGTTTCAGTTTAAATAAATAAAAGTTTTTTAAAACAGTTTTAATGTTCGGCTATGACCTAACATTTAGCGCAGCTCAGTAGTATTTTACACTCAAACCAAGATTACGCTCAGGGAGAACGGTGGATTCCAGTCCTTTGACGAAAAGTAAACCTACAACTCCAGGTAGAACACGGAACTGCCTCACTGCTTGGAACCAGACAATTCTGAAACAACTCCTGGTAGAACACGGAACTGCCTCACTGCTGGCAACCAGAAAAATGAACCGCGTAAAAGCGTGAATAACGAATTATCCAATTTCTATAATGATATAAATGAAATTGATATTTTTTGATAATATAGAAACAAATTTTTATTAAAACATTTATATATTTTTATACGTTGAAAACCAGAACGATTGTTATTAATATTGTTAAAATAGATTTAACGATATTAGTTTTAAGAACCTTATAACACTTACAGATATACATTTTCTTCTCTAAATTCCATTTGAAATATTTTGAATTTTATACAAATTTTCAATTTTCTTAATTAAAATCCGTTTCAATGTTTATTCCAAATTTCCAAACTAAAAATGGCTGAAGCACAAGAAGAAGCCTACAAACTTTCTGAGATTTTCTCAATGGTGCCCGAATTCGAGGAAGATCAAATCTTTCTCGGTACATTTTTAAATGCTTGTGATTGTACACACAATATGGCAATCGGCGACCAAATATTATTGCTAACAATTCACATAAAAAATGAATTAAAAGGTAGAACAGCACAATTAACTATCTCGCGAAACCCTTCAACCTACCCTGAAATAAAAACCCTTTAAATCTTCTCTTCGGGGACTCCCGTGATTTACCGTCCCTTATTCAAGATCTTCAAAGATCGAAACAACTTGAAACACCATTAACCTTCTTCAATAGATTACAAATTTTAAACGCGAAGATGCACGCGAACATACAAAAATCTGCAAATTTAACCCCCGAGCCAAGAAATGTTCAGTGCTCTTTAATCGACACCATGACCCTAAACACATTATTAACAGGTCTAGAACTACCATACTTCGAAAATCACACAAGGCAAGACCCAATTCAACCAAAGAAACCAACTCCAATTTTAAAATGTATTTTTTGTGGCCGAAATGGACACACACTCAATCAATGTCGTTCCAGACAACCTTACACACAAACTCAAAATGTTTCAAACTGCCACAGATTTCCACAAAATCAAAGCCTTACACAAATACAATTTGCCCCTCAACAAAGACCACAATTCACCCCTCAACAAAGACCTCAATTTAATTTCCAACAAAGACTTCGATATTGATACGCAACAACGTACAGGTCAAATTGAGAACAGGCCTCCTATCATTCAAAAGAATCCTAATTATAATCAGCCCAGAGCTCATCATTTAAATGAAAATGAATATTCCGTTTCATATAATTTCGACACCTTTAATGAATTAAATGATGATAATAACTATTTTCCTGATGATAACCAATATTCAACATTCTATTCAAATGTGAAGACGCGAGATTTAAGACCGACATCTAGGATTTTCGAGAGAATTAGCACACAGAGGTTCCGATTCTGAAGCCGTTCCGTGTAATTGCTGTTCTCCCTTATTTCCTAGGACAGAATGTCACGATAAAATTTTCAGGTTACTTCACCTGTCAGAGATATTGAATACTCTCTTCGAGGTGTCATTCCTTTTTTGTGTACAAGGGAGAACAGCAATTACACGGAATGGCTCCAGATTCGGACCCTCTGTGTGCGAATTCTCTCGAAAATCCTAGATGTCGGTCTTAAATCTCGCGTCTTCAAATTTAACGAAATGTATCAGATATATAAAGAAGTGTTCGAGAGGACATTCAATTGTGGGAAGCGCAACTGATGAAGGTTCCCTGACCAGAAACAATATATATTATATATGTTATATAAGTTTATAACATGAACTTTGGGTGAACTTATGTAGCAACTGTCTTTCATCGTTCCCAGCTGACTCAGCGAACACGTGCAGTGTGACATTACAGTCCCGCCGAGCATCCGTAGGAATCGCCATGTCGACAGTGCCGATTCAGCATTCATTAGGTAATATATTGTAAAATCTTTTTTGTTTGTTATTCATTATTACTCAGTTACTCTGTCACTTTATATTGTTATTTTCATTCACATTTATAAAGTTATAATTTTTGTATTGTTATTAACAAAGTCTTTTTTAAAAAGTTAATATTGAGAAGTGTGATATAACAAATTGGCGCAGTCAGTAGGATCAGTCAACGTTACTAGAACACGAGCTTACTTCTAACTGGTAGCGGCGAATTCCTATCCCTCAACGGAGAAAAGAACCTGGAAGAAGTCCCAACTGCGATAACAAGGAGAACACGGATCTTCCAATGTTCCTGTTGATGTGAGTAGTAGTGAATCGTCTAACGATTTCATTGATATTTTATATGATTTATTTGATTACTTTGATTTTTATTCATTCAATTGAGTGAATTACTTGATTTATTAGTTTTATTTACATTTATTTAATTATATACCATTCTATCATCCAAATAACTTTGATATTTCCCCATTTACAAATTTATTGATTATTGATTTTTACATCATTTATTTTATTGATACCATTTTTTTCTTTAGATTTGAACCTTTTTCGTTCTTAAATTCTATTAAATCGCAATGGCACAATCACAGAACAACACTGTTGTCGAAGAAACTGAACAATATAGGTTGTCGGAAATATTTTCAATAATTCCAGAGTTTGAAGGCGACCAAATTTCTTTGGCCACATTTATTCATGTTTGCAATTGTGCATATAACATGTCAACTGCCGAACAAAAATACTCGTTAGTAATCCACATTAAAAATAAATTAAGGGGAAAAGCGGCGCAATTAATCAACTCTAGGAACCTTGCGCCTTATCTCGAAATAAAACAAGTTCTAACTCTTCATTTTGGGGATTCTCGTGATCTTTCTTCACTAATACACGACCTTCAACGGTTACAACAACTATCCAATGAGTCTCCCTTAACATTCTATAATAGGCTTCAAGTATTGAGTGCGAAAATGCACTCATGTATCCAAAAAGCTCCTAGTCTGAGCAACGAGCAGAAAGACGCTCAAACCACTCTCGTTGACACCATGATTTTAAACACCTTACTTACCGGTTTAGAACCTCGATTAGGCCAAATTATCCGTGCCAGTAATCCGAAGGATCTTCTTGAGGCACATTCTCGTATAAGAAGAGAACTTCAACTATCCTATTTTGAAGAACAAAAAGTAAATAAATCCGTTCCACCTAAGCCATCTTTTCAGGCTAGAAAACCAAATCCACCTCCTAAATGTTTAAATTGTGGGCGATTAGGCCCCATTGCTGCGGACTGTCGGTTAAGATTTCAAAATAACCCTCAGCCTTTTAACCAAAATAATACACCAAACTTCATTGGGCCGAATCAATCATCGAGGCCAAACCCTGTCAACAGTAACACAAATCATCAAGGTCAACAATTTAGACCAAATAACTTTCAAAGGCCCCCTTTCAAGCCGAACAACTTTCGACCGTCTGTAATACAGACAAACCCAAATTTCCGTCCTGAAAGGACCTACCATTTTAATCACCATCAAAATGGCAATTATCACGAATATCATGCAGACGAGTATGATTATTATACTGATAATAATCAGCAGCATTTCGATGACAACACCCAAAACTATGAAAGCTATGGGTTTGAACAAACGGTAGACAATACCCCTGTCGTACCTTTCAGCCCTAATGAATACCAGGATTTTCTAGCGCTTCCGAGCCTAGATCAACCCCCAGGTACGACAACTACTCTTTCAGAAGTCCAAACTCAAATACAGAACTTGAATTTGGAAGACTTCAATCCCAATCTGAACTTCCCAGAACAAACATTTCTTTAAGTCCCCTTCTGACAGTAAATTCCAAGAACCTCTATTATATCAACGACGCTTCTGGAAAATTTAAACTCCTAATTGATACCGGAGTTGGTATCTCCATGTTCAAAGAAAACACTGTCAAAAACTTCTCACAAAGATCTCCCGAAAGAGTAACAATTCAAGGCATTACTCAAGAGAAAATCCCGATCTCACAATCCACCCTCAGTCCTTTCACTCTAGGCAATCCACACAAGGTCTTTATCTACGATCTAGATATTGAGTTTGATGGAATATTAGGTCTTGATTTTCTGGAGCATTATGAATGTATCGTCGACTTAAAATCCAAACAATTAATTACTAACTTTAAAACTATCCCCCTACATAAAGTGCCCGATCACAACCAATCTAATACACAACCAACAGCCACCCCCAGTACTAACGCACAACCTCATACTTATAACAATCAAATAACAATCCAGGCACGAACCGAACAAATTTTCAAACTCAAATGTGAACTTAGAAATACTGACGCAATTCTACCGACACAAGTAATTGACAAAGTACGACTTCCCAACGCGGTTGTACGTGTTAATTCAAAGGGAGAATTTCTGACTTCGATAATAAACGCGAACGTAATGCCGAAAACTGTTAACTTTTCCAATCTTCATTTAGAACCCTTTGACAATACACACACTATGAATCTACAAACTTAGACAGAAATTTTACAATCAGGGAACAAATTCGGACAGAACATCTTAACGACGAAGAGCGAGAACTTATCACGAATCTCTGCTTAGAATTCGAAGATATTTTCTATCTCGAAGGTGATGTTTTAACGTTTACTAACGCCATCAAACACACTATTGACACAAAATCGTACAGATATCCTCAAGTCCATAAGGAGGAAGTGAAAACCCAAATTTCCAAAATGCTTGATCAAGGCATTATCAGGCACTCTTCTTCTCCTTGGTCCTCCCCCGTGGCGAGTTGTTATCGACTATAGGAAGTTAAACGAACTAACTGTAGACGATAAATATCCTCTGCCCAACATTTCCGATCTCCTCGACCAACTTGGTAAGTGTCAATACTTTTCGACACTGGATCTCACGTTTCATCCCCAATTTCGCTAAGATCTCGAAGCCTCTAACAAAACTCCTACAAAAAGACGTCAAATTCATCTTCGACGCAGATTGCAAGTCTTCCTTCGACGAACTGAAGCAAGCTCTTGTATCTGAACCTATCTTGATATACCCAAATTTCGAAGAACCATTCCTGCTCACTACTGAAACTCGATATTCCACTATCGAACGGGAACTGCTAGCCATTGTTTGGGCGGTCAAGCAGTACAGACCTTATCTTTTTGGGAGGATGTTTACACTTCTCTGTGTAAAGCAACAGAATGAACTTTACTATCAACATAAATAGACTTGCTCAAGAACCCGATGAACATGACCAGAGTTTAATCGATTTGTTCAACTATATAAAACCGAGTCGATAATAGATTACTCAAAAATAGAAATTTCTAACGCCCAACTCCTAGACAAATCTCACAAACGAATAATAGTCACTTTCTTCTGGTAAAATAAACTTAAATGTCATAGAAGACATTTTCGAAGAAGATCTTCACTACTGACACTCTAAACGTTCTAGCCAGTATGTAAGGCAAAGTAGATCCTGGAACTGACAAAGTTTGACGAATCCGAAACGAAAAACAACGTAGAACTAAGATAAAACTAAAAATTTGTCAAAATATTGTGATAACTCGACGAAATTCATACTGCAACAGTACCACTGCGGCAAAAATGTGGAATTAACGAGACCATTTTATAATTGGAACTAATCACAATTTATTAAGTCCTGCGAAACTTGCTAAAAGGTAAAATTCTGTAACTCCTTTTGTCATATTCGAACGTATCAACATTGATATTTTCGAATATCCATAACTGACTATTAGGGATGAACTAACCAAATTTACTCAAGCTTACCCTAACAAAACAGCTAAAACAAAACACCCTCTTAGTATCAACATTACGGTACCTTCGCATCCATTGCGACTATTAATTTAACAATACTCTAATAAGGGACCTGTGCGAACTATATGACATAAAACTATCAAGTGTCCATATCCCGAATCAAATGGTTCTATCGAAAGGTTTCACGAATGATAAGGGCAAATACAGCTGAACATCCGGACGAACATCCATTCAACGTCCTCCCTTACGCAGTTAAAACAACACTTACTGGTTTCACGCCCTACGAACTTATGACTTCTAGTTATACGATCAGTCATTTCCAAATATGTCCTTAACAACAGAATGAACTACTCTTGCTTCTAAAGTTAGATTTGACAAACATGTTTCGACTAACCAACCAGAATTAGGCGACAAAGTTTACGTGAAAGAATCTAAGATTAAAAGCAAATCCGAAAACAAATTCAATGGACCTTTTGAAATCACCGCGATAAGAAAAAACTCATAAACTTACAGGTAGTTATTTTGAATGAATCCCTTCCAAATTCTGTGGACTGTTTTCAGTCGTGAACCTCCAACAATACTCTCTTACACCCATTAACAATACAATAGGAGTTTTCTTCCATGAAGAAGGCACACTTAAAATTTCAACGACAAATGGACACTTCTTGTCTTCAAAGACCTCAGCCCTTTCAGAGGTCCTATTTCAAATAACGACGCCATAATAAACCGAATTTTAGAAACAATTAACGAAAACACAACTAATACAAAATCAGTTAAACCAAAAATACAAACACATGTTAGCCTCTTGAAACAAATTTCTAAATCCGTTAACTCTAAATATACAGACATCTTCGCTGACACTCAAACTTACCCTACTCACAGAAGAAAACGCGGACTTATTAACGGACTGGGATCAGTTTGGAAAGCTATTTCAGGAAACTTAGACACAACAGATGGTGAATACATAAATGACTGTATAACTAAAATTACTAAAGATCAACACCTCATTCAGGACTTAGTAAAGAAACAAATATCTGTAACAACCTCAGTCATTACGAGCCTCAACAACACTTTACAAAAATTTCAATCCGAGGAGAAACTCTTCTCGAATAACATTCAATTTTATACATTTCAAATGACCTTGCTTTTCATGAATTTCAAATCAATATCTTAGATCTGTGTGAAAGCCTAATGGAGAGGTACATATTTATTGAAAACTCTCTAGATGATGTTCTAACTGCAGTCTCTTTCGCCCGCTTAAAAATTTTACATAGTTCGATCATAACCCCAGTAGATTTGGTCGATTCCCTTCAAAAGATTTCTCAGTCACTACACGAAAATAATTTACCACTTCCTATTTACAGTTCAAATGTTGCTCAGTACATTGATTTGATAGAATTGGAAGGTTTTCAAATCAACACAAAAATCATTTTTGTACTCAAAATTCCTTTAGTTGATCCTGAGATTTATACCCTTTACCACCTTTATCCGATCTCAATTTTGGATGATCGAACAGCGTTCCATCATATACTTTCAATAAAGACTAAATTTGTCGTGAGAGATGACGATTCGTTATTATACACATCCTTCGAAGACCTGGGCTACTGCAAGCCTTTAACTAAAGATCATAAGATTTGTTCCAAAGCTATATCACATCCAATAGACAAAGATGCCATCTGCGAAGGTCAGCTTCTCAGACAGCCAGCCACATTTCCAGCAACCTGCAAAACTTCCATATTCTATGTGGAAGAATATAACATACAAGAGATCGACATAAACCTCTGGTTGATCTCAATTTCCAGACCACTACCTATAGCCATCAAATGTAAGGGACAAGATGTCCTAACGCAGACCATCACGACAAATTCGCTATTGCAAATCAAGTCCGAATGCAATTCCTTTATTGACAACATCAAGGTACATGCTACGAGAACGTCAAAGAACATCCAGAACATCACCTTCAAAAACCATCCAGTGGACATCCCGTATAGCTGCTGTGACGGCATGCCAGCCGCAAATCATCTTCCCAAATTAAAACCCTTACAAGTGAAGGATTTAGATGTAACAAATCTAAATGTTGCCAACCATAAGCTTGCCCAATATTCAATGAAATTGGAAAAGCTCATGAATCAACCACCATTGGAGAAGCATACATCATGGCTCACAATTACCACAATCACATTAAAAATAATTGTGATTATGTTCCTTTGTATCACACCAATCAAGACAAGGTTCAGGAAAACCACTAAGTGCAGCCTCGATGCCGAGTCAGCTTCACTTCCAGGCCCATCAAAGCCTAAGTCCACGGGAAAACTGCACAGCCTCCTAGATCCAACCCAATGTATGGAACTTCAGAACTTCCCCTAAAAGTTGATGATATACCATCAACTTTTTTATATGTATGGGAGTTGTTATAATATATATATATATATATATATATATATATAAGTTTATAACATGAACTTTGGGTGAACTTAGCAACTGTATTTCATCGTTCCCAGCTGACTCAGAGAACACGTGCAGTGTCACATAACAGTCCCGCCGAGTATCCGTGGGAATCGCCGTGTCGACAGTGCCGATTCAGCAGTCATTAGGTTATATATTGTAAAATCTCTCTTGTTTGTTATTCATTATTACTCAGTTACTCTGTCACTTTATATTGTTATTTTCATTCACGTTTTTAAAGTTATAATTTTTGTATTGTTATTAATAAAATCTTTTTTAAAAAGTTAATATTGAGAAGTGTGATATAACATATGTATATATTGTCTTGCGTACAAAAGAATGACACCTCGAAGAGACTATTCTATTCAAATCCTGAATATCCAAATGAAAATTTCCAAATTGAGAATTACCAAAACAAAAATTTCCAAAAGGAAAATTATCCTAAAAATTTTCAAGAAAGTCCTTTTCAAGATCATCCCCCAGACACAGGACAAATACAACATTTGTGTTTAACCGGCAATGTAGATCAAAACCAATTCCCAGAACAGACTTTTATGTAGACCCACTTTTGACTGTAAGCTGTAAAAACTTATATTACATTTACGACCTTACTAAAACTTTCAAAATTTTAATCGATACTGGTGCAGGTATTTCAATTTTTAAAAGAAAAACTGTCCAAAATTATCCAACATTTCCAAAGAAATAATCAGTTCAAATCAAATTCAAAGGCCCATCCAAAATCCAACTTCAAGCAAAAATCCGATAAATCCTGAACCATCTACTTCAAATAAAGTATATATCGAGGGTAGAACTGAAAAAATATTCAAATTAAAATGTAATCTTTCAAAGACTAAAGCGATACTTCTCGCTCAAGAAAAAGAAAAAGTTAGACTTCAAAAAGATTAATTTCCATTGAACCTGTGGGTAACTCAACCGATTTTCTAAATTTAAACTCTAATTTATATGAACAAATAGACAGAAATTCAACAACAACGCCGTTTAGATCATCTTAACGAAGAAGAAGGAGAATCAAGAACTGAACTTTGTTTAGAATTTGCCGATATATTTTATCTAGAAGGTGAACTTTTACCAACGAAATAAAACATTCCATTCAAACAAATAATGCTAAACCAGTCTATACCAAACCCTATAAGTATCCCCAAATTCATCGTCAAGAAGTTAAAACTCAAATATCCAAATGCTAAATCAAAGTATAATTCAACATTCAACGTCTCCATGGTCATCTCCAATTTGGGTTGTACCAAAGAAATTAGACGTTTCCGGTAAACAAAAATGGCGCATCGTTATTGATTACAGAGAAGTCAATGAATTAACCGTTGGTGAGAAATACCCACTTCCAAATATTTCTGATCTGTTAGAACAATTAGGTAAATGCCAATATTTTTCAGCATTAGACCTTGCGTTAGGCTTTCACCAAATTCAGATTGATAAAAAGGACATTCAAAAAACTGATTTTTCGGTAAAAAATGGCCATTACGAGTTCATGCGTATTCCATTCGGGCTAAAAAATGCCCCATTTACATTTCAAAGAGGTATGAAAAACATCTTATTATGTATTCAAAATTAACGAGCTGTTTATATGGACGGTATAATAGTTTATTCCCTACAATTCATGATCACATTTCTCGACTTAAAGAAGTTTTCAAAAGGCAGGAAGTAGCATATCTCGGACATATAGTTACTCTCGAAGGTGTTAAACCTAATCCTAAAAAAGTCAAATGCATTGATAATTTTCCAGAACCCAAAAATCCTAAAGAAGTAAAATCTTTCTTGGATTAACAGGATATTATCGACGTTTCATCCCGAATTTCGTAAAAATAGCTAAACCTCCTACTAGACTTCTGCAAAAGAATGTCAACTTTCGATTTGATAATGATTGTAAAAATTCGTTCAAACAACTTAAGGAAATTGTGACCACTGAACCCATTCTAACATACCCAAATTACGATGAAGACTTTATTCTAACCACTTATGCTAGTTCATTCGCTATTGGTGCGGTACTCTCACAAGGACCCATAGGAAAGGATCTTCCTATCGCGTATGCTTCTCGGACCCGATGTTTAGCAGAAACAAAATATTCCACAATAGACAGAGACTTCCTTGCCATTGTATAGGTAATAAAAACCTTTAGAGGGCAAGTTTTTGGCCGACGTTTCTTAATTTTGACCGACCACCGCTCATTAACCTGGTTATTTTCAAGAGGAATATATAATTACAGAATAGTATATAAACCTGGGAAGCAATATAAGAACCCAGATGCGTTATCTCGCATCAGAATAAATCACTTTCAAGATTATATAAACCTACATTCCAAAATCCATGCTTCAAATGAAGATGATGACTTAATTCCCGAAAATCCCGTTATTCAAAATGTTGACGACGAAGAAAAAATGATTTCTGAATTCAATAGATTCGCAGAACTATATAAAACAAAATCATTGATAGACTATTCCAAAATTGAAACTTCAAATTCACAACCCCTTGACAAAACCCACAAACCTATCATAACTTTCTTATGGCAAAATAAGCTAACCGAATTACATGACAAAATAATGGATGGCTTTTTTGAAATAAACCCTGATTTCAATACAGACATAATTAATATATTTTCAAGTAAATCTTTAAAAGATAGAAAATACTTTAAAATTCCTATACCATTCGACCCAGAAAAGGGAGCTTCACTTATTTTATATATTGTATAATTGCTAAAATTACTTTGAACCTTCACAAACTTATTATGTTGAAAATAATGTTGAACTTCCAACCCTAGAAATACTCTCATATACTCGTATCTTTGCTGACAAAGACATAAAATTTAAAATTTGTCAAAATCTTGTTACTACCCCAAATGAAGATCAAATTCCAATCATCTTAATACAGTATCACTATGGAAAAAGTAATCTCCATAGAGGAATTAATGAAACAATTAGAAGGACAAAAGAAAAATAAAATGGCTCGGTTTAGTTAAAAGCGTAGAAAAGTACATGAACGATTGTGAAATATGTCAAAAGGAAAAATTTTGTCGCAAAAATTTAAGTGCACCTTTCATTGTTACCGAAACCCCCCAAAAACCCCATTTGAAAGAATCAATATTGATATTTTCGAATATAAATTATAAATATAAATTTATATTTTCGAATATAAATTATGCTTTAACCATCAGAGATGAGTTAACAAAATTCACCCAAGATTCCCCCTTTCAGATAAAAAGACTTCATCAATTATAAATACTCTTTTAGTATTTTTCCAACATATACACTCTGATTACGGAAAAGAAATCGACAATACGCTCATGAAAGACTTATGCGAACTTTATAATATAATAACTTTCTCCAGCGTAAATCATCCTGAATAAAACGGATCAATAAAATGTTTCCACGCTACTTTATCAGAAATGATAAGAGCAACACTGCAAAAACCCCCAATGAGCATCCTTTCAATGTACTTCCATATGCGGTTATTTGTTATATTAACACAAGAAATCAAACTCACGATTTAACCCCGTACGAGTTAATATTTGGCCATACAGCAGGTAGACCACCTGAAATACTCTACAATCAAAAGGAATTGATTTCAAAATATATACGCGATCAAAAATGCGATTTGACAAAAATATCAATCAAAATCAACCAGAATATAAATTAGGAGATAAAGTCTATGTAAAGGAAATCCAAATAAAAAGTAAAGCAGAAAACAAATTTAACGGTCCATTTGAAGTACAATTTTTTTTGAAAATTCAGCCAAATTGATTAATCTTACAAAAAATCAAACTACTAAAGTAAATTTTGATAGGCTAAAGTCATATTCTGATTAGAGTGTTCTTTTCTTTACAGAATTCTCGCATTTCTCGGATTATGCAAAATTCCAACCTCTCAAAAATCATTAAATCCTGTGAACAACACAATAGGGAATTATTTTCAAGAAGAAGGTAATATGAAAATTTCCAACTCTCTTCTCCTTGTTTATAAAGAACTCAGTTCAATCAAATCCGATATAGAAAATAATGGCAACATTTTAGATCATATGTAAGATGTTCTTAATGAAGAAACTAATCATATGATGGCTTTTAAAACAGAAATTGTGACACACGTAATTCTTCTAAGGCAAATTTCGAAAAATGTAAATAAAAAATATAGAGATATTTTCCCAGACACTAGATGCTATATTTCAAATAGACTCAAATGTTGTATATTAAACGGTTTAGGAACTATATGGAAAACCATCTCAGGCAACCTTGACGCTTCTAATGGAGAATATTTTAATAATTGTATAAACAAAATTACTCAGGATGAACATTAGATTGAAAATCTATTAAAAAATCAAATCTTCGTAACAACTTCAGTAACAAAGAATTTTAATTCAACTATTCATCAACTGCAGGTAGATGAAGAAACCTTTAATAATGACATTATTGAAATTCAAAAATCAAGTGTAGATCTCACCGAGCATTTTATCAGGCTCAAATTAAAACTTTGGAAATATGCGAATCTGTTATGGCAAGTTATGTTTTTATAGAGGAAACTCTAGACAATGTCTTACATGCAATATCATTCGTTAAACTAAAAGTATTACACCGTTCTATAATTGCCCCAAACGATTTGATGAAATCGATTCAAACAATGTCAGAATCTTTGCAAAAGAACGAACTTCCAATTCCTATATATACTTCCACTGTTGCATAATATGTTGATCATTGAATTACAAGCATTCCAAATAGATTCAAAAATAATATTTGTCTTAAAAATTCCTTTAGTTGACCCCGATAATTATATTCTTTATCGTTTATACCCTTTACCGTTATTAGACAATCATACTGAATTTCATCATTTAATTCCAATTAATCATAAAGTCATTTGTAGAAACGATGATTCATTGCTTTATGTAACGATGGATTCAATACAAAATTGTAAAGAAATTGATAGAAGAAGAAAAATATATTGAGACATTTTACCCTATCCTATTGATAGTGAAGCTTTATTTGAAGTTCAATTCTTCAAACCAATCAGCAGCCTTCCAAGAACATGCCAAACAGTCGTAACCTACGCAAAGAATATAACATTCAAGAACTTTCCTGGAACTACTGGTTAGTTTCAGTATCAGACCCACTACCAGTGACTATTACATGCGAAAGTCGAAACATCGTTACGAAAATAATACCGACAAACTTCATATTAAAATTTCAACCTCAATGCAGTGCTTTCATAGGCTCAACCCGAGTTGTCGGAAACAATGATTGGTACCTATCAGAACATTTCATAAAAAAAATCATCCACTAAACGTACCATACAGTTGCTGTGAGAACATGTCTTCAAATGTTCATTTTCCAAATTTAAAGGCCTTAAAATTGAAAAAAATAAATACCGAAAACCGCAATATAGCAGAACACAAATTATCACAATATTCAGACCAACTAGATGATTTGATAAATCAACCATACGTAACCAAAAGCTTATATTGGTTCACAAGTTTGACAACCTTACTAATAATTTGTCTAATCATTTTATATGTCTACTGCAAATGCCGAAGAAGAAGAAGTAGACGAGCCCTTATACCCACCCAAAGTTCCAGTGATGAACCTCCAATTCCACCAGCCCTTTCAGCAGGCCTATTTCAAAAACGCCTCAGGCGTTTTATCCCAAGACGACGCCAAAGCATCCACCTGGGAGAACCAATCGAAGAAGACGTTCAACTAAAAGACATGTCGTGAAAGAAACATGTATGTAAAAAAATATTTTTGTTAAACATTATATAATTTTTGAATTATATATTTCTATTATATTTGTAATCATAATTTTAATTTTTTTCAAAAATTATTTAATTTTATTCATTTGCATTTTATATTTAATCAGTTACTTATTTTATTCCATATTAAAATTTTCCAATTACAAGCTAACATTTCCCATAATTATAATTTCAATTAATCAGCAGTTTACGCAATATTTTCAAAACTTGACGTCCAATTTTTTATATGAAAGCGACGTGTTACGATTCATTAGAATAAAGGCTTTATTGTTTTATATTCAATGTCAAGATCATAGAAAACGATGTCAAAGTGTACATGAAAATTGATATTATTTCCAAAGTAACCTCATGAACAACAGGAAACAGAAAACAAAGAGATATTCATTAATGTAACAATTTCAGCAGCACCTGCACAAGCTTATCTTTTTGGTAACTTTTAATTTTTTCAGATATTATAAATACAATCCAACTTGTAAGCTTGGTCACTTCTCATTCTATAACACCAAGTATATTCTTCTTCAATGTTTAAAGTTTCAGTTTAAATAATTATTTTTTTAGTTTTAATTACCTAACTCACATGATACCCCTTTGTATTTAAACTTGTAGAAGTGATATTCACCCCCGCTTAGGGGTTGAAACTGCAGGGTGACAGATACGTGTAAAATGTGTCCCCCCGTAAATATAAATTAACGTGTTTTTCGTTTAAAGATATTTTAAAAGTTATTTTGGGTGGCTAGTTTTGAAATGAAAGCCCTGTATATATATATATATATATATATATATATATATATATATATATATGTTCTGAGAGGCTTCCGCGGTCATTATTATGAACTAAGCTAGGTTCCGGGTGAGAACCGCGTCTGAATTTATTAAATACTCGACGTTTCGACTCCTGCTTTGGAGTCATTATCAAGAGACAAAAAATAAAATAGAGTTTCAGAGTCTAGATCGAACTCGGGGCCTCAACCTGCCTACTCCCCAAGAGTCACTAGGTAACTGAACTGAAGGTGAGTCTGCGCTGCTTCTTTTATTTATAGTTATCGGTCGATTAGGAGGGGATATCGCGTGATGAAGGGGCTGTGCGATGATTAGTTGGGTGTGGTGGGCGTGTCTGGTTTGTTTAATCTGGCATTACGGAGGGCCAAGCTGTGGGACGGCGAGTGCTGTCATCTATTTAGACAGCGAGGTCTTTTCTCTATTTTGGATAGCTTCGCGAATAGTGGATGCCCTAAGAGAATTGAGAGATATGATAGTCCTATAGCCCTCGAAGTTGATAAAGTGCCCTGTTTGGATATGGTGATGCGCGAGAGCTGAAGTCGGATCTTTTTTACGAACTGACAGAGAGTGTTCATATACTCGATGGTTAACGCGCCTGTTGGTACGACCGATATATATATATATATATATATATATATATATATATATATATATATATATATATATATATGTATTAGATGGTTTCCGGGAATTCATCCGCCTAGTTGATGACTGATCCCTGCCGGGATCGATGGTAAAATGACGACGTTTCGGCAGAGTCACATCTGCCCTCTTCAGGTCGAATATTCGAGTAACTAGAAGCGAAAGCAGAGGGCTACGACAATTATGCGAACCGACCTGAAGAGGGCAGATGTGACTCTGCCGAAACGTCGTCATTTTACCATCGATCCCGGCAGGGATCAGTCATCAACTACGCGGATGAATTCCCGGAAACCATCTAATACATTTAGTGCCCGAGAAAACTTAAAAACAAATATATATATATATATATATATATATATATATATATAATAACTCCCCTTATCCATGAAAAGCCTTACATCAACATATAAACATTACAAAGGTAATTAGAAACTTAAAATTAAAATTCTTAGTATAAATAATAAGTCAAAAATCAAACTTATATAATGTAATAAGGGTGAGTATGAATGGTTACTAAAATAAAATAAAAATGATAATATATTGTTACAAAATTTTTACCCATACAAAAAAAAGTGCTCAGCGCCGCTAAAGAAGTTTTCACTTCAAAAAAAATTCGCTTTGATCTTGAATTTGTTGCTTGTCAAAAAATTTGACACTGACAATTTGTCGTTTGGCGATCACTTGACGCTGAGGTTACCGTTTTTAGGGTTCCGTATATACAATATACGGATACCCTTATAATATCACTCAGGATTTCTGCCTCTGTCACATCACAACCATTTTCTCCTAAACTACTGGACGGAAGAGGTTGAAATTTGGTATCAATGTATAGTTTGGTGAGCCGATCAGGAGTACATATCGTAAAAGAAAAAAAATTGATTTTAGGGGTACTTCTGGGGGGGAAAACTAAAAAATATCGACCGTTCCCCCCCTGATCTCCGAAACTACTGAGCCTAAAATTTTGAAAAAAATAGGAAATATATAGCGTTGCCCGAACTTTACAGGAAAATTAAGGAGAAACCATTAATGTTAATTTTGGGGGGCAAATTATAGAATTAAATAAAAATTAAAAAAAAAATTCAAACGCATCATGTAATATATCAAATGAAAGGTCTCATTCTGAGGAACACAAATATATTTTTTTCATATTTTAAAAAAATATATTTAAAAAGATATTAACGAAAATATACCAAAATTTACCCATTCCCCCCCCCTCTGATCTCCGAGATTACTGACCCTAAAATTTTGAAAAAAATAGGAAATATAGAGCGTTGCCAAAGGAAAATTAAGGAGAAACCATTAATGTTAATTTTGGGGGGCAAATTATAGAATTAAATAAAAATTTAAAAATAATTTTTTTTTCAAACGCATCATGTAATATATCAAATGAAAGGTCTCATTCTGAGGAACACAAATATATTTTTTTCATATTTAAAAAAAATATATTTAAAAAGATATTAACGAAAATATACCAAAATTTACCCATTCCCACCCCTCTTATCTCCGAAACTATAAAACGTAAAGTTTTGAAAAAAAATAGATTTATAGGTTCTGACCTGAAGTTTACGGGAAAAATAAGGAGAAACCTCTACTTTTAATTTTGGGGGGGGGCAATTACAGAATTAAATGGAAAATATAAAATTAAAATTGTTTCTAACCCTTCATGTTATATATCAAATGAAAGGGCTCATTACGACTAAAACAAATATATTTTTTTCACATTTTAAAAATAAGTTATTTAAAAGATATTAACAAAAATATAAAAAAATTACCCATTCCCCCCCCTTATCTCCGAAACCATAAGCTGGACAATTTTGAAAAAAAAATGGAGGTATAGCCCCTCACCTGAACTTTACTGGAAAATTAAGGACAAACCCCTAATATTTATTTTGGGGGGTCAAATTATAGAATTAAATAGAAAATTAAAATTAAAATTGTTTCTAACCCATCATGTTATATATCAAATGAAAGGGCTCATTATGACCTAAACAAATATATTTTTTTCATATTTTTAAAATAAATTAATTAAAAGATATTGAAATGGAATGAGGGTTTAACTATGATATGTTGGTAACAATTTAAAGAACGATCATGCCAGAGTACTTACGTTTTGTCTTCGCTTGCTCTGCTGACCGCTCTGTGTTGAAGTGGACTGTATTTTGAGGAGTTGACCCCGCACTGCCCTTTAGTAGATTTTACTGTGTCTATTTCACGACCGGTCTGATTTCACTTAAAACTATAGCAATGAAGAACTAGAGAGATTAGTTCTTTTACGAGCGAGAGTGTCTATCCGTCCCAGACGGTTGATCAAGTGACTCTGGCAATGAGTGTGCGCGTAAAAATCACCAACAAAAACAAAAAAAAATACAAAAGAAAAGATTCGGAATTACACTGCTAATCCAAAACTCTTGTTCCAAACTAAATATACTAATCTACTAATAAATGTTAATGAATCCTCAACATAAACCGCCCACCGAAATACAAGGTATTTCAGCCAGCTAACCCGGAGGGCGCGGGTAGTGGACATAATTTTACGAAAGGTCTTTGTAAAGACCCAGTGGCTGTACGCACTGTAGCCACTCTCGAGATCCCGTCAGAGCCCGGATGGAGTTCTTCAACTCTCCCTAACTGCCATTTGAGTGGCGGTATATTATCACTTTTAATAAGTACTAAATCGCCAACATGCAAAGATCGCGACATGTCATTCCACTTTTGACATTGCTGACCTGATGTATTTTCTGTAGCAATTGCCATCTATTCAATCTATTACAGGGAATGTGAGTAACAATAGGCTCAGGAATAGTAGATAACGGAGCTAAAGTGAGAAAATGTCCGGGAGTAAGGACTGATAAATCATTAGGATCCGAACTCATGGGGTATAGAGGTAGTGAGTTTAGAACGGCTTCGATCTGGGTAAGTACTGTATTGAATTCCTCATATGTTAGAATTTGTGATCCTACAATTCTTAAAAGATGTGATTTTACTGACTTCACAGCGGATTCCCAAAGGCCTCCAAAATGTGGAGCCGAAGGGGGATTAAACGCCAAAGTAATATTCTCGGTAGCTACGGCGTTGGCCATATAATCATTGAGGATTTTATATGCACCAACAAAATTGGTACCTTGGTCAGAGAATACATGAGAACATCTTCCTCGTCTCGCTATGAGACGTTTGAGACAACAAAGAAATGTTTCAGCTGAGAGACTAGAAGCCAGTTCGAGATGAAGAGCTTTCGTAACAAAACAAACAAAGAGACAAATATAAGCCTTTTGAGGCTGAACACCTCGTCGTTTCCACGGGGTCACAAGAAAAGGTCCAGCGTAATCAACACCGACAACTGAGAAGGGTTTGACTTCTGAGATCCGTGAGGCGAGTAAATTACCCATAAAGGGTTCAAGAGCTTTGTGCTTAACCTTAAAACATCGTACGCAAGTTTTCTATGTGGTAATTTTCAATAATCAATTGAGTTAGACGACGATTTTGAGGCAACAAAACAGGAAACCTTTTGTCATAGGGAAGTTCAGAGGCTTGTAAACGACCGCCCACCCTGAGGAAACCATCACTATCAATGACAGATTGAGTTTTCTAAGAGTTTTAGGTAAGCGTCGTTTATTTTCTATTATGTCAAATATATCTGAAAATTCGAGATGTTGTACTCTTTTAACTAACATGAGAAGTGCTTGAAATAACTCGAGTGAACTGAAATGAGTAAATAACTTAGAGTTAGGGGTATTGCAATTGTATATAAAGCGTTTACAATATGCCAAAATTCTTTTGAGTTTGTTCAAAGAGGAGAAACGATTGAGTAAAGTGTCAATAGAGTTCAGAGAACAGAGAGTTAAGAAAATATGTTGTTTTTCTTCTACTATACATTCTGTCTGAAGCAGAATATCCTTTTGAGGCCAATATTCCTTTGCTAACAATAACCAGGTAGGGCCATTCCACCAAAGTTTCTTTTCTACAAGGGATTGAGGAAACAATCCGCGACAAGCACAATCCGCCGGGTTGTCTATTGAGGGCACATAAAACCAGTATTCAGGTTTATCCTGAATATAGGAGACTCGGTTACTAACGAAAGTTTTCCAGCGATGTGGAGAGGTTTTGATCCAAGTGAGAGTTACCATTGAATCAGACCAGGCATATACCGAATCTATATTCAACTTATTTTTGTAAGTATGGACAACAAATTCGATCAAACTTGATAAGAGGACAGCACCACATAATTCCAATAGAGGAATGCTAATAGTTTTAAGCGGTGCAACTTTAGATTTTGCGTATAGTAAAGACACTTGAGCAGGGCGATCAATATAGAGAAATTTAAGATAAATTACAGCAGCATATCCCAACTCAGAGCTGTCAGAAAAACCATGTAGTTCACAGGAAACGAATGAGGTCGAGACTATTTTTCGAGGTATCATGAGATTCGGGAGAGAAGGGCATTCCTGTTTATATCGTTTCCAGTTTTCACGGATATCTGGAAGAGGTGAGTCATCCCAATCACATTTTAGAAACCACAATTTTTGAATGAGGTGTTTAGCAAGAAATGAAAGAGGTGATAATAATCCAATGGGATCAAACGTCCTGGCTAATTCGGAGAGCATATTCCGTTTAGTTCAAGAGAGATCTAGAGGCGTAATTTGATAGAAGAACGTATCCAAGTTTGGTTGCCACTGCAGACCTAAAACTTTCTGACTAGTGTCATAATCCGAATAAAATGACATGGGATCTAATAATCTACAATCCTCAGGAATATTTACGAGCAGTTCTGGTGTATTATCATTTTCAAGAATTTGTCGATACATTTGTTGAATGTCAGCGGTGAAAACAATAGAGTGTAAACGAAAACGTAAGAAAATAGAACTAATATCCTTTTGAAGTTTAGGTCCAACTAAGAGAGTATCATTTAAGGAGAGAGTATTAGAGGTTTTTGCAGAGGCATCGAATACTACTCTGAGTTTCGTAGTTTTACTCTTATGTTTGATAACAGCATGGTGAGGAATGTAATAATAACTCCGAGGAGGAGTCTTTTTTAAAACATTTTCCATGTGTCCTTTGTCGAGGTAATCCTGCATGAAGATTTTATAACTATCATAGAGAGAGGGATGAGCTAAAAGACGTATTTCCAAGGCAAGGAATCTGTTAAGTGCCAGAAATCGAGTAACAGGAAAAAGAGGTTCGAGATCACGAAAAGGAAGAGAGAGAATGTATCTACCACAAGGGGTTCGAGTATGAGTGTTAGCGAAAATTTGTTCACATTTTAGATCCTCCGGAGAAGAGGTAATATAGTGGGGAACTTTCTCTAACTGCCAGAACTTGGCGAGTGTGTTTTCTAATGTACAAAAAAAGGAGTTCAATTTTGGAACAGAGGCATTGACTTTGCCCATAATAATCCAGCCAAAAACAGTATTTAAGGCAACAGGACTGTCTATTCGACTTTGTATTTTTCCATCCTTGAGAATCATTGAGATCTGCTCCGAACAACATATGTATCGGACCAGGGACACCGAAATGTGTATCCGCCAAAATGAGGTTAGAGAATGAATTAGGGCTTTCAAGAGATACAGGTACTTGAGGCATATCTCCACAAATCTTAGGTATTACAAGAGCTTCAATATCGAAGGTAAGATTGGCTTGAAATACAGGTCTTATGGTAGATGAGAGTGCAGTTGAAGTTGTCAAACCCAACTGTCCAAGGCCATCAACACTGGTAGGAAGTTTGTAACGTTTCAAACCTAGTCGACGGGCACATGGCTCGGAAATGAAATTTGTTTGACTACCGGAATCTAATAAGACCCTGATCTTTTGGTAATTTCCAAAAGCATCCAAAATTTCCACACAAGCAGTAGAGAGGAGAACAACCTTTCGACTAGTACTATCAACCGTAGGTACAGTACTAGTGAGTGTTTGAGAAGTAGAGGGCTGTATTTGCTGTGGAATAGCTGGAGTACTAATGTGTGAATCTGAGGTAACCGTTTTTGCAGTAGTGCGAGGAGAGGTATCAAAGTGAAGCAAAGTGTGGTGTTGTTTGTGACAAACCCTCCAGCAAGAAGTGGAAGAGCACTGTCTGCTTACATGTGTGGCACCGAGACAATTAAAACACCAATTGCGCTGCTTCACTATTTCAAATCTATCTTTGGGAGACAAAGTGTTAAACGTAGGACATTTATATATTTTATGTTCCTCGTTACAATAACTACATTTGTGTACAATACGAGAATCAGTATAGAGTTCTGCGTTACTGATTAATGCAGTTTTAGAGAACCGTATGATAGGTTTTACTCGTGAGTGCTTCAGAGGAGGTTTAAAACCTCTTTGCAACATAGCGACCGAATCGTTAGCTTTATAATTTTTCCGGAGAAACTCATAGAGAGCTTGATACGTAGGTAATACTGATGTTTCTACAGTGAGTTCAAAACTTTTAAGTAAACTATGAGAAATCTTTTTATTTAACATATTGAAAAGAACAAAGTCCCATGAATCAACGGGAAAGTTTAGATTCTTTAATACAATGAGATTGTCCTCAAAGGTGTCTAACAAAATCTTCAAATTATTATCTGAGTTAGCATTATGCGCATTAACAATAGTTTCCCAATGAAGTGTAGCTAAAATTCGTTTATTCTGATATTTTTTCACTAATTTGTCATATGCCGCTTTGTAATTAGCAAGAGAAATTTCAAAATGCTTAATTTCCACTAAAGCCAAATCTGAAATTAACGAGAGCAGATATTGAAACTTATCCACCGGTGATAAGTCATCATTTGAATGAATGAGCGAATTATACAAACTAATAAATCGTGACCAATCTTTTATGTCTCCTGTAAACAAAGGAATATTTAACTTCGGAAGCTTCACCTTAGAAGTTTTACTTTCTTGTAGTAAAGGCGCCGACACTTCCGTCTTAAGTAACTCTTCGTATGTGCATCTAATTGAGTAATATTTCTGATCGATATCTTTTCTAATATCTTTTTCTTCCGAAATGTCGGGATTTTCTAAGAGAGCATAATTACTTAAGATATTAATATGTTGAGCATTAAACTCCGAGTAGAGATCGAACAAATTTTCATAACGAATTTTGAAATTAGAGCGTAAAAATACATCAGTTTTAGCCTTTTCTGCAAAACAAAAGAGTTCCGAAATTCTTTCAACCGATAAATCCCGGAGTGTTTTGGTTTGATCAATTCTTTTTTGTGCAGCCGCCGCCATCTTATTTACTTAAATGAGAAATGAAAGCGATATTTTTTACAATGTGTGTTGTAAAAAACCGAAAACAATAACAAAAAATGAGAAGCAGAGAAATTGAGTTATTTTACAAATTCGATGCAGTCGATTTTGAATACTTTATTTCCACCAACGATAGAGAGAGAGAGAGAGAGAGCAATAACCAATGAGAGAATAAAATAAAATATTCTTCAACTGCAACAAACTTGACCTAGAGAATGAGAGAGAGTTGAAAAATCCGATTATACGAATACAAACAAACCCTAATTAAGTAAAAACAAAACTATATCCACTATATGCTAATGACAAAATATTAAATTTTCCACAAAAATGAGCGAGAAACGATTAGCGAAATCAAAAATAAAATAATCTTTCTTGTAGCAATTTTTAATGAAACGTAGTGTACACGATGTTTACCATATTATGAGCGCAAAAAAACAAGTAGAGTTTTAAACTAGATTCTACGTTGATATTTTACTTAATTGGGGATTTTTACCGATCGCAAAAATGCGTACAATTTATCTAATAAAAGCAGTGCAAATCCGAGCTCGAAGTGGCCAAATGAAATGGAATGGGGGGTTTAACTATGATATGTTGGTAACAATTTAAAGAACGATCATGCCAGAGTACTTACGTTTTGTCTTCGCTTGCTCTGCTGACCGCTCTGTGTTGAAGTGGACTGTATTTTGAGGAATTGACCCCGCACTGCCCTTTAGTAGATTTTACTGTGTCTATTTCACGACCGGTCTGATTCCCCTTAAAACTATAGCAATGAAAAACTAGAGAGAATAGTTATTTTACGAGCGAGAGTGTCTATCCGTCCCAGACGGTTGATCAAGTGACTATGGCAATGAGTGTGCGCGTAAAAATCACCAACAAAAACAAAAAAAAATACAAAAGAAAAGATTCGGAATTACACTGCTACTCCAAAACTCTTGTTCCAAACTAAATATACTAATCTAGTAATAAATGTTAATGAATCCTCAACAGATATTAACAAAAATATAAAAAAATTTACCCATCCCCCCCCTATCTCCGAAACCATAAGCTGGAAAATTTTGAAAAAAAAACAATGGAGGTATAGCCCCTCACCTGAACTTTACTGAAAAAATAAGAAAAAAACCCTAATTTTTTGGGGGGGGGGCAAATTATAGAATTAAATGGAAAATATCAAATTAAAATTGTTTCTAACCCATCATGTTATATATCAAATAAAAGGGCTCATGATGAAGAAAACAAATATATTTTTTCCATATTTATAAAATAAATAAATTAAAAGATATTAACAAAAATATAAAAAAATTTACCCATTCCCCCCCTTATCTCCGAAACCATAAGCTGGAAAATTTTGAAAAACTGGAAGTATAGCCCCTCACCTAAACTTTACTGGAAAAATAAGAAAAAACCCCTAATATTCATTTTGGGGGGCAAATTATAGAATTAAATGGAAAATAAAAAATTATAATTGTTTCTAACGGGTCATATAATATATTAAATCCCAGGGCTCATTATGACGAATAGGTACAAATATATTTTTTTAATTTTTTTAAAATGAATATTTTAAAATATATTAAAAAAATATATTTTAAAAAAATTACCCATTCTCCCCGTTATTTCCCAAACTCTAAGACCTCATTTTTTTTGGTTTATAGGAAAAATATGAAAAAAATACCTAATTCTATTATTTGGCCTCAAAATGAAACAGTTAAAGATAAAATCAGTGCCATCCAAAACAAGGTAGAAACAGAAATCAAAAAAATGCAACAGGACTTACAGCGAGGAAAATACCAGCACACCGTGAGCACCAAAGGTTACTTTAGTAAACCACCCACATTCGACGGCAGTTCATCTTGGCCCATGTATAAACGGAAATTTGAGGCCGTGGCTATAGCTAATAGATGGGATAATCAAGAAAAATCTACTTCTCTGGTAATTTCGTTAAGAGGTCCGGCCCTAGAACTCCTCTAAAGCATTCCAGTCGAAGAACAAGGTAATTTCGACAAGATCATCGCCATCCTGGATAAGCGATACGACAATCAATTCTTGATTCAGGTATTCCAAGTCCAACTGAGTGGAAAAACTCAAAAATCCAGTGAAAGCCTCCAAGAATTCGAAGCAGAGATTAGACGGTTAGTACACTTGTCCTACCAGTTGGCCACACAGGGTTTCATAAACGGCATCAGAGATGTGGAAGTACAAAGAAATTTAAGACTGAGTGGCGTCAAGAAGAGTAATGAAGCTTTACTTCGGGCTTTGGAAGTAGAGGCCTTCATGAACATGTCCAAGCCGAGGGTCCGAGCAGTTTCCTTCAACCAGGAAGAGTCAGAGTCACCATTTCAAGTGCTGCTTGCTGGCCTGAACAAAATATTAGAACGGTCACAAAGAACTGGCACCAGAGGGGCATGTTACCGCTGCGGACGGACAGGACACTTCCAACATGACTGCCGAGTAAGGCTACCAGAACGATCACCAACCAGGGGTAACCAACAGAACAGCCACATGTCCAGGGACAGTCAGCATAAAGGGGCGAATGCTGACTGTCCCTCCACCAGCCCCCAAAACGTTATCCATCCGGGAATTTTGCAGAGATAGCAGCAGCCTGGTCATCAGAGGCACCATCAATGGGCGAGTAGTTACCATCACCATCGATACTAGCGCCGCTGTGTCCATTGCCAAGTCGAGGGTTTTGAGAGCATCATAATTTCGGCCAGTTACCAATAACATCCAGCTCAGAACAGTCACCGGCGAGTCCATGTCAATACAGGGTGAGGCAGATGTCGTGCTACAGATAGGGGACAACATGATCCGGCATATGGTAATTGTAGCGAATATTGAGAACTATTTTATACTGGGAATGGACCTAATTAGCCAGCATGGATTTATGTTCGACCCGAGATATGATGTTCTTCGATTCCTAAATGAGGAATTTGTATTGACATGGCCCGTCAACAGTTCAGTCACCTCCATAAAAATTGTGGCAAAGGCTTCAGCTAGAATTCCCGGTCGAACGGAACAGATAATTCATGGGCAGCTAGACAGCAATCCTAGGAGCTGCGTTGGAATGGTGGAGCCCGTACACTCAGCTCATGACTACTTAGTTGGACGGGCTATAGTTAAAACCGGACGAGATATACCAATCAGAGTCCTGAACTTGTCCAACAACGACATCGGAATTGCCAATGGTCAAGAGATAGCTTGTTTCGAGCCAGTAGAGACCATAATCAATTGCGAAGAAGAGTACCAGACGTCGGGGAAGGATACAGGGCCCAGTAAAGAGTTCCTACAACAGTTTTCTGACCAGTTGACACACCTGACACCAGAGAACCAGAAGAAAGCCAAGCAATTTATCACAAAGCACTGGCAAATTTTTAACAGTCAAGATGGAACCACCGGCCGCACCAACATCATCCAGCATCGAATAGATACCAGAAAGGCTTAACCCATCCGAATACCACCTAGACGACTACCATTGGGGCAACAACAGGCAGTCGAGGAAAACATCGAGTCCATGTTACAGAGTGGAGTATTGGGCCATCCAGCAGCCCATGGTCTGCTCCCGTCGTGCTAGTTAAAAAGAAGGGTGTAACCACTCGATTTTGTGTGGATTATAAAAAGCTGAATGACGTCACGAAGAAAGACAACTATCCACTACCCCGAATCGATGACACTTTGACCACCACACTAGCAGGCTCCCGCTAGTTCTCCACACTACACCTAAAAAGTGGATATTGGCAGGTTGGTCTACATGCAGACGACAGAGAGAAGATAGCGTTCTCCAGGAGTAAAGTGCTGTTTCAGTTCACGGTCATACCCTTTGGGGTATGTAATGCACCCGCTACATTTGAGAGGCTAATGGAGTATGTACTGAGCAGGTTAACATGGAGGACGTGCTTAGTATACCTCGACGACATTCTACTCATGGGTCAGACATTCGACGACCATCTGAAGAACCTGGGCGAAGTATTCTCCAGAATTATTAACGCCAACCTGAGACTCAACCCGAAGAAGTGTTCTTTGTTCCAAAACGAAGTAGAGTTTTTGGGCCACGTAGTGTCCGAGTCAGGAATCCGCACCAACGAAGACAAGATAGAAGTCATTCGTGATTGGCCAGTCCCAAGAGACAAGCATGAACTCCGAAGCTTCTTGGGCCTCTGTTCATACTACCGGCGTTTTGTTGAGGGATTTGCCATCATCGCCGCCCCTCTACATCGGCAGAACACTGAGAAAGAGACCTTCCATTGGAATCAGGATTATGAAACATCATTCAGGCGACTGAAGGCAGCACTATGTTCCAGCCCAAGCCTAGCCTTTCCTACAGTGTCCGGCAAGTTCATCTAAGACACCGACGCCAGCAACACAGGTTTGGGGGCCGTCCTATCCCAGGTGCAAGATGGGGAAGAGAGGGTGATCGAGTATTACAGCCGTGGATTCTCGAAACCGGAAAGAAATTATTGCGTTACCAGAAAAGAACTTCTTGCAATAATAAGGGCTGTAGACCATTTCCACAAATATCTCTATGGTCGTCATTTCTTAATCCGAACAGATCACGCCGCACTCAAATGGCTGCTGGACATGAAGACACCGGAAGGACAACTGGTCAGATGGAGGGAGAAATTACAGCCATACGACTTCAAGGGGGAACACCGTGCCGGCCGTTTGCACAATAATGCCGATGCCCTATCCAGAAGACCCTGTAGAGCGGAATGCGGACATTGTCTGAAGACGGAACAGCGAGAGGGTATCTCCATCCAGGCAGATCCGAGTGCAGGCCAATGAAGACTGGACAACGGAACAGTGCATCCAGGACCAAATGACTGATCCAGACATCGAACCAATCCTGTCACTCAAAACGAGAGGGGCACCTAGGCCACGATGGGACGAGGTAGCTAGATACTCCGGCGTGCTGAAATCAATATGGGCTCAATGGGACTTTCTAAGAATAGACAATGGAATGCTCAAGCGAGTCTGGGAAAGCGCTGATGGACGAGAAACCAAGTCCCAACTGGTAGTTCCGAAGAGAAACGTACCAGCCATCCTGACCGAAGTACATGATGGGATTACCGGAGGCCACCTGGGCATGAATAAAATCCTTGACAAAGTTCCCCAGCGGTACTACTGGGTGAATTACTTCGAAGACCTCAGAGCTTGGTGCCGCAAATGTGCCATCTGTGCAGCCAGTAAGGGACCCGGACTAAAGGCAGAATACAGCAGTACAATGTGGGCGTCCCATTTGAAAGAATTAATTACCATCGATGTCGCCGGTCCATTTCCCGAGTCTGAGTGGGGGAACAAATACATTATGGTCGCAATGGATTACCTCCGCAAATGGCCTGAGGCATAAGCGATACCCAACCAACATTACACCCACAGTCAAACGGAATGGTGGAAAGATTCAACAGGACCTTGGAACAACACCTGTCCAAGGTCGTCAGCAATAACCAGCGTGATTGGGATGAGCATATTCCCCTATTCCTGTTGGCATATCGCTCTGCCGTACATAATAGTACAGGCCTGACCCCAGCCAGGGTCCTAATCGGAAAGGAGCTGCGATTGCCCTGGCGATTTGGCATTTGGCTCCCCCGAAGAACCTCCCCAAGACATCGACGATTATGCCAACCAGCTCCGACATAACATGCTGGCAATACACTAATTAGCCCGAAGGCAGATGTTGGCCACCAGTGACCGGATGAAGACGCGATACGACCTCAAGGCCAATTCAGTCGGGTTCCAGGAGAGGGACAAAGTCTGGCTGTACAACCCCCAACGGAGCAAAGGTAAATCCCCAAAGCTTACACCCGCCTGGGATGGTCCATACGAGGTGGTCAAGAGGCTTAATGTCGTCGTCTACCGGATCCGTAAAAACCCCAAGGCAAAATTAAAGGTGGTTCATTTAGATCGACTCGCTCCCTACCATGGAGGGGATGTTTCTGATCGGAACGATCAGAATTAAAGGGGGGGGTTACGAAATTTACCCAAAGCCGAGCCTGTTTCATTTCAGCACAACAATCGCTTTGAGATAAAAAATGGTTCTCGAAAAGACTCGGCACTTGTAGGAGTGATGATGATTTTTGCGAGAATTTTCTATGCTGGTTTTATAAAGGAAGCAGGACACGATCGCGAGTTCGCGAAGAGCTTATATGTAAAATTGATATTGTGATATTTGAATCAGCTGTTGTATATTCAATGTAAATAAAAGTTCTAGAAAAGTGAAAGTGAATATTAGTTTTATAATTTTAAATTGAACCCACGAACTATATTGCAATATGTTTACTGTATAATATTTGTGAAGGTAAATATTATTAATATAATCTTGAATTTTGTATTATATAAGTATACTAGCCGTTACTCGCTGTTTCACCCGCGTATGAAATATATGATTCTTTGCATAAAGAAATAGCAATTTTTTTTAACTTTGTTGAACCACCTATAATAACTATAAATCTACCAATCCGAATACATTTCACCCAAACTGCAAGTGCTTATGGGCCAAATTATATAACAATTATTTAATTACCTAACTACCTATAGTTCTACTCCACCCTATACGCTATATAACAATTATTTCTGATAATTTTTGAGCCTCTTCGTAAACTATAATTTTAACCGGCCTTTATGTGCAATTTTTTTAACCATCCTGTATAACCATAATTTTATTCTACAAAATATTTTAATTATGCTGCATATGCATGTGATTAGGGGCCAACAAATACATTTTTTAAACACTTAAATATAACCTTGATCCACTCTATATTTCAACTATCTTATCTATGCAACGGCTTATGGCCTAGGCTAAATATTCATTTTTGAGATATTTTTCAACCATCCTGGAAAATAAAATATGCAACTTTCTCTAACATGTTTTAATTACAACCATCTATTATGTGCAGTTTGACATTTTTTGTACCACCCTGTAAAAATATAAATCCATCAATCCCCAATAAATTTCACCAAAACTGCAACTGTTTATGTGTAACAATTTTTATATATTAAACTACTTAACTCTACTCCTCCCTATATTTCAAATGACCTATCTGTGCAACTGATTATGAGCTACGCAATTTCCCAATTTTTCCTCATATCTTTTGAAGCACAGTATAAAATATAATTTCTTTCCACACTTCATTTAAACCATCCTTCATTTGTAACTTTCTCTAACCTTGTTTGAATCACACTGGTAACGATAACTTGACTTCGCCCCATATTTCAGGAACTCCATGCATGCAACTGGTCATGCTCTACCCTATATAATAAAAATTTGCTAACGTTTTTTACCCACACTATATAATTATTATTCTGCTCCACACTATATTTCAACAACCTTGTATATGCAACTACTTATGGGCCACCCAATTTAACATTTTTTCACCATCCTGTATACTTAGAATTCTAGTCCACCCTATATTTTATCTATGCGGTATATGAAACAGCTTGTAGATCATAACATTCCTTCATAATATTTTTTAAACCCACACATATACCTATAATTATACTCTGCTACATATTTCAACGATCCTATAATATGATACTTCTGAAGTTGTGAACTACTTGTGCATATAAAACAATTTTTAACCATCCTATAAACTATAATTCCACTCCATCTTATATTTCAACCTTCCTATATAAACAACGGCTTCTAACATTTTTTTCAACCCATTTCATAACTATAATAATAGCTCAAGAAAATTCAAATATTCAAACTGCTTATATAACATATTTTTTATCCAGCCTGTATAAATATAATTCCATGTTAACCCTTATTTCACCCACATTGTATATGCACCTACTCATGACTCTAACAATACAATATTTGTTATCCACGCTGTATAAATATAATTCAACTCCATCCGGTTTTCAACCACCTGGTTTATACAACTGTTTATGGTCCACTCAATACATATATATTCGAATCATTCCGTATAATTTCCCCCTTATTTCAACCACATTGTATATAAGCAGCTACTTACGGGTCACCTAATATACCTTTTTTTCAAAAAAATTTAAATCCATGTAATTTTATTCCCCTCTAAGTTTCCCCTATCCTATATATGGAACACCCTGTAAAATTACACTTGATATATCAGTTGAATTTTTTTTAAATCGAAACATGTTACATTGACATATTCCGAATTTTGAATAAAAGCTAAGCAAATGCAAGTATCTAAAATTTGGTGCATGCGCCGGAACCAATTGTCTCATTGTGTATTACCGAACATGCTATTAGTTTTTTCGCTATATCTAGCGTTTGTGACAATGTAGGAAGATAAAATGTATACCAGATTTTAAGTCAAACTATAAGCTTTATAACAAAAAAGACTTAGCAAAAATAGTTGAGTAGTTATTACGTGATGAGGTAACAAACAAACAAACAGACAACTACAATTTTATAACAGTACTAGCCGTTACCCGCAGTTTCACCCGCGTATTGAATATACAATTCTTTGCAACAAGAAATAGTTTATGAAACATATGGGCTATCCAATATAACAATTTTTTCTAACTTTGTTGAACCACCTAAAATAACTATAAATCTACCAATCCCGAATACTTTTAATTCAAACTGCAAGGGCGTATGGGCCACATTATATAACAATTTTACTCAACATTTTTTGGAACCACCTTGTATAACTGTAACTCTGCTTCACCCTGTAGTGCAACGATCCTGGATATTCTGATGTTTATTTGTAACCAAATATAACATTTTTTAATTACCTAACTATAGTTCTACTCCACTCTATACGTTATATAAAAATTATTTCTGGTAATTTTTGGGCCACTTCGTAAACTTTAATTTTAACCGGCCTTTATATGCAACTTTTTCTAGCATTGTGTTAAACACAATATGTAAATATAATTTTGCTTCACCACATATTTCAGGTATTCCATATAGCAGGATGCAACTACTCATATAATTATAAATATAACAATTTTTTAACAGTTTTTAACATTTTTTTGTCCAGCCTGCAAAACTATAATTCTACTAAGCCCCCGATCTCAACCACCTTGTATATTACAACTACTTATGTGCCACGCAATATAACATTTTGTGTAACCACTCTGTATAACTAAATTCACTAATCTCCAACACATTTCACCAAACTGTTCATGTTCATTTTTCTAACTTTTTTACCCACACTGTATAATTATTGTTCTACTCCACGCTATATTTCAACAATCTTGTATATGCAACTACTTATGGGCCACCCTATATAACACTTTTTCACCACCCTGTATACTTAGAATTCTAGTCCACCCTATATTTCATCTATCCGGTACATGAAACAGGTTGCAGATCATAACATTTTTTATAATATTTTTTTAAACCCACCTGTAGATATAACTTGTGAACTACTTGTGGTTATGAAACAAATTTCTAATTACCCTATAAACTATATAATTCCACTCCATCTTATATTTCCACCACCCTGTATAAACAACTGCTTCTAACATTTTTTTCAACCCATTACATAACTATAATAACAGCTCAAGAACATTCAAATACCCTAACTGCTTACATAACATTTTTTTATCCAACCTGTATAAATATATTTTTTTTAAACCCACCTGTAGATATAACTTTTGAACTACTTGTGGTTATAAAACAAATTTCTAATTACCCTATAAACTATATAATTCCACTCCAACTTATATTTCCACCACCCTGTATAAACAACTGCTTCTAACATTTTTTTCAACCCATTACATAACTATAATAATAGCTCAAGAACATTCAAATACCCTAACTGCTTACATAACATTTTTTTATCCAACCTGTATAAATATAATTCCATTTTACCCTTATTTCACCCTCATTGTATATGCAACTACTTATGACCCTAACAATATAACATTCAGTTATCCACCCTGTATAAATATAATTCAATTCCATCCGTTTTTCAACCAACTGGAATATACAACTGTTTATGCTCCACTCAATATATCTTTTTTGAACCACCCCGTATAACTTCCCCCTTATTTCAGCCACATTGTATATATGCAACTAATTACGGGCCACCTAATATACCTTTTTTAAGATTTTTTAAATCCATTTAACCTATCCTATATATGGAAGACCCTGTAAAATTGCACTTGATATGTCAATTGGAATTTTTTTAAAATCGAAACATGTTACCTTGGCATATTCCTTTGAATAGAAGCTAAGCTGGTGCAAGTATCTAAAATTTGGTGCATGCGGTGCAACCAATTTACTAATTGTGTATGTATTACCGAACAAGGTAGTAGATTTCCCTATATCTACTATTTCTGTCAATGTAGAGAGATAAAATGTATACCAGATTTTAAGTCAAACTATAATCTTTCCAACAAAAAAGGATTCAGCAAAATCACTTCCGTAGTTCTTACGTGATGAGGTAACAAACAAACAAACAAACAAACAGGCAACTACAATTTTATAATAGTATACCTATAGATATAGATTAAGATTAAGTAAGGGAGACATATTTGTATCAGTTTGGTCATTTAGAAAATGTGGTGAATTTTTATTTTTATTGACCTCAAGTGATTCTAAAAGAGTTAATTTTTTACTTTTTTGTTCTAGATGTAAAATTTCGAAAGTAGTTTTGTGGAATATGATTTTCATTTAATAAATGCTCGGCAAATGTAGATACGTGGTATTTCTGATTTTCATAGATTTTTAAATGTTCAGACCAGCTTGTTTTAAATGACCTTCCTGTGTGACCGATGTGGTAGTTGCCCAAAATTTTACATCGGTCACAAAGGAAGGTCTAGAACAAAAAAGTAAAAAATTAACTCTTTTAGAATCACTTGAGATCAATAAAAATTAAATTCACCACATTTTTTAAATGACCAAACTGATACAAATATATCTCCCTTACTTAATCTTAATATACTTATATAATACAAAATTCAAGATTATATTAATAATATTTACCTTCACTAATATTATACAGTCAACATTGTGCTTTCTAGCTATATACTCATTATTATCTTGCCACACTATATAATATATTCAGATGTTTAGCATGTAGTTTAATATTTAATACTGACGAAGCCTGTCATTAGAGCGAAACAATTGTCAAATAAAATATAATAAATTTGTGAAAATTACCACAGTGGTTAGTGTTTTAATATAATCTAAAAGAGTATTATCCATTACCTTTTGGAAGTTGGATGGAGCGTTCTTAAGACCGAAGGGCATTTTTTTAGATGTCTTTAGTATCGATTTCGATTTGGTGAATCTAAGGTCGAGAGTGGTGAAGTATTGGCATTTGCCAAGTTTGTCAAGTAAATCCGAAATTTTCGGTAGGGGGTATTTGTCGTTAACAGTAAGTTAATTTAGTTTTCGATAATGGACGACGATGCCATTTTCGGGTACCAGAAGCGTCTAGTATTTTTGGAACTACCCAAACCAGGGACGACCATAACGAGTTACACGGACGTATAATACCTTGGTCAAGCATCTTTGATATTTGATTTTTTACCTCTTGTTTGTGGAGTTGGGGATACCGATATGATTTTTTGTTTAATTTAGTTTGTAAAGGTCAGTTAGTCGTCTTCTAGATAGAATATATCGAAATGTTCAAGGTAACGTTGAGAAATAAGTTCTGCTTCTTCGTCGTTCAGATTTTCTAACCGAAGTTGTTCCATAATTGTGGTTTGTCTGTCAGGTTGGATTAAGTTTTGTGAGTAATTTTCAAAATTGAAGTAATAAAGTTTATTATTATTAGTTCTATACGCTGTCACGGGTCACTATGTTCTGCATGAACATAATATATTTAAGGACACGGTATAAACTATCTTTAGAAAGGCTATGACGAGTAGCAAACATTCTGCCAATTATTTACAAAAGACAAATCTGATTTACTTCATCATTATTCGCCTGAAGTGAAAGGATAATCTAAACAAAGGATCTATTGTCTATTGCTTTCGACTAACATGGTATTCTCGAATTACGGAGATATAAACTATTCAAACAAGAATATGGAGAAACGCTATTTCTAAATACTATTACTGTGTTACGAGAATTTAGAAGATAAATGCTGGAAAATTCTAAAAACCTGAAAGAGGCGTTGAAAGAAAATTCTAAATTCCTAGAAGAAAGTTTAAAAAGCATGGTACAGAAAAATTCAGCAATGCTGGAAGAGAAAATATCCGAGAATGACACTCAGATGGAGGAGCTAAAGCATACAATGGTCGAAGAGTCAGTAAAAAATGAAAAGCGGGTAGAAGAGCTAAAGCAGGCAATAGTCGAAAATGAAACGCGGATAGAAGAGCTAAAACAGATAATGGAGGGTGAGATCAGCAGAATAAAAGAACAGGTAGTCACAATGCAAAGGGGAGAAACATAGTTAAAAACCGAAAGGAGAAACAGTCCAGAATTACTGGATTCGAAAATTGTCCTAGATGGGACAAGGCACAAAATGAAACCTCCCCAATTTGATGGAAAATCGTCATGGACTAACTATAGGCGCCAATTCGAGGCTGCAGCTAAGCTAAGCGGATGGTCGGCAGAGGAGAAGGCAATCGCATTAACCCTAGCCTTAAGAGGGCATGCTACAGATATTTTACAAACCTTGAATGCCTCTGAGCAAGAACACTATGAACAACTGGTCAAACATTTAAAACTGAGGTATGGACAAACCCATTTGGAGCACCTTTATCACTCCCAACTGAAAAATCGCTACCAGAAATCGAATGAATGAGTTTGAAGCTGATATTGCCCGTCTGGTTCGCCTTGACTATCCAGCCACACCGGAAAATGTAATAGAAAGGTTAGCAGTGCAAGCCTTTTTGGATGGACTTCGGGAACACGAAGCCAGACAAGCAGACATTGAATAAGTGTTGTAAGGTAGGACATGTCCAGAGTCGTTGCAAGGAGAACAAAGGAGTCCAGATTTCCTCCTCAGGGAAACTAAAGAGGGCCAATGTAAAGGGACCATCGTCGACCTGTAGCCAACAAGCCCCAACTATTAACGCATATGTCGTTTTGCTATGCAACAGAGTCTTTGTAGATGGCCTTATTAATAAGAAGCAACTTGCAATGCTGCTGGATACTGGTGCGACGAAAACAGTAATAAGGCCCAACATTGTTTTAGACACAATGATAAAACCAACAAAATGGCAACTGCGAACAGCGACAGGAGAAGCAGCGTCCATGGTGAAATAGAGGTTGAAATGACATTGGGAAACACAACCTTCCTACATCGGGCATTAGTGACAGACATCGAAGACGAAGTCATTATTGGAATAGATGTCATGAGCTCCAAGGAGTTCCAGTCAACTTCAAAGATGGAATTCTGCGAGTAAATGAAGAAGAAGTAGTGGTGCTTCATGGAAAAGATGACATAATGCTCCAAGCCATCTTAGCTGAAGATGTCAATGTTTCGGAAAGAGCTGAAATCATTGTAGATGCTTGCCTATATCGGAAAGCTAAAGCTGGAAGAGTGATAATGTTGGATCCCAAACTTAACGACGGAAATGTAGGCAGAGGAGTCGCACTGGGGAAGACTCTGTTTCGTGCCGGGGAGATTGTGCCAGTAAGAGTAATGAACCTGAATCATTACTCGGTGGTACTAAAGAAAGGAACAACTTTGGGCCATTGTTCAACAGTTTCCTCTGTAGTCAGAGGCACAAAGCATGCAGAAATAACACCAGGCTAAAAGAGAAGAAGCCGACAGGATAGTCCGCGAGATGGAGGAAGGTGTTATTGAACCATCAAATAGCCCTTGGGCTTCTCCAGTTGTCTTAGTTAAAAAGAAAGACGATTCGACTCGATTTTGCGTGGACCATCGGCAACTAAATCACGCAACGAAGAAAGATAGCTATCCCCTACCAAGAATAGACTATACCCTAGAAACATTGGCTGGATGTTTTCCACCCTGTACTTGAAAAGCGGTTATTGGCAGGTGGAACTAGCTAAGGAAGACCACCGACTTTCGAAAGATTGATGGAAACAGTGTTAAAAGGGCTTTCATGGAAAACATGCCTGGTGTATCTGGAAAATCGTTTGAATACCACGTGAGGAATCTGGAAGAGGGATTTTGGCGACTTCGAAGTTGTGGACTAAAGTTAAGCCCGAAGAAGTGTCAGCTGTTCCAAGAAGAGGTGCAATATCTTGGACATGTAGTTTCCGCACAGGGAGTAGCTGTGCACAAACAGAAAATCGAAGCCATCCAGGAATGGCCGATACCTAAAGATATCCACCAGTTAAGAAGTTTCCTGGGGTTATGCAAGTACTGTCGTCGGTACGTAACCAGATTTGCCAATATCGCCAAGCCACTTAATAGACCAAAGTACCAGTGGGACGAGGAATGCCAACGATCATTCGAGACACTAAAAAGAGCATTGACGAGTGCCCCCGTCTTAAGTAATCCTTTGCCAGTTGGGAACTTTTTTTGGATACCGACACGGGCAATGTCGGAACTGATGCGGTGCTTTCATTTTGGTGTTCCCCTGGAGTTGCACTCAGACCAATGTAGAAATTTCGAGTGCACCCTTTTCCAAGACGTCTGCAAACTATTGAAGATCAATAAAACACGAACGACAGCATTACACCCGCAATCCGAGGGTATGGTAGAACGGATGAATATAACTATTAATCGCCATTTATCAAAGGCAGTCTCTGCCCCAAAGAGACTGGGACCAGTATCTTCAGTTGTTTCTAATGGCATATTGTTCGTCTGTGCACGAGTCCAGGGGTCAGACCCCGGCAAGCGGTATTATGGAACGAGAGTTACGACTACCATGCGTTTTAAAGTTTGGATGTACCCCAGAGACACCTTTTATTTGGTAACGAAAACATTCTCGCAGGACAAGACAACATACATACATCCTTGGAGGACTCTGGTAGAATTGAGAAATGTGATGATGGAGAAGAACCTGATGAAATTGACGGTCCCAAAGATAGCCTGCGGGTTGGATGGACTGAATTGGAGGGTGGTGAGAAGTATGATGGAAACAATCTTTCGACTCAGTGGCATCGACATCCTGGTGTGCTGTCTCAATATTCGCAGCCCAGATTCGAAGACCGTTGACTGTTACTTCCACCAAACTTCCCGTTGTCGAAATGGAGAGTCCTGCAAATATCGTCACACCAGGAAGAATTCTGGGACATTCCGGGACGAAATGGGGGGCAATGTTACGAGAATTCATCCGATAGCTGGTGCAATCGGCCATCAACCAATTCGTGGAAGCGACATTCTTCCAATCCTTCTGGGAATCCGAAATGTTTTGTCTCTCAACAGGCCGACCGCTGCCGTTACTGGGAATTCCATTGAAGATTTTCTGACTTGCCAGAATAATTCCAAGTTTAGATAAATTGTTAATAGTTCTGTGAATATAAATTGTGTTAAAGTAGTGAAAATAAATCCAAGACTGAACCCGAAAGTGAAAATAAAAACATTATAACTGCAATTAACACAAAGTCTGGTGAAGTTAACTAAGAGATAGGCACTTTGATATAAAGCCAAATATTGCATGTTGAGGATTTAGGTATAAATCAATCAAACCAGTCTCTTAATAGATCAAATCTAGATAAAATGACGACAGGCAGATAATTCTAACATTAAGTTAGATGTATTTTTGACAATGCTAAAAACCCGCCTATAACATTTCATGTATACTAAAATAGTCATCTATTTTAATTTAATTTACTTTGGATTCTTAATTATAGAATAAGTATAAGATATTTATTTTGGGAACACAATTGTGTACATAATACAGGGGAAGCTAAAAATATAAATCTAATGTCATATTTAATTTTAAGCACAGAGTAAATAGCAGTTTTTAAGCAATGAGATGAGTATCTTACTCTGAAGGACTGTTGAAGGCCAATATATTTGTATAGTGACAATCTACCACTTTTAACTATTTTAATTTAATTATTAACTTATGTTACTAGAGCTTGCTGCTGTGGCGTCGTATCAGTGATTAATTTGTATTCAAATTTTATGTTCACGACTAGTATTAAAATATAATGACGATAACATTTCCTTCTTTTTTGACATTATTTTGTTGTTATGCGGTGCAACTCGGTCACCAACAAAAAAAAATGCTTTAATTCCGTGTTATGTCCACGTAGTTCTTTATATTGTGTCGCATGACCTTAATTTTTATTATGCTAATTAAAAATACTTAAGTGGTGCAAGTAGAAAAATCGTTTGAGTTTTTTTATGGGTTTATCTTATTGTAAACAACGCATTCATTAACAATTTAGAAGTTGTCTTTTGCCACTATTTTTTGTAATTATGGATTTTTGGGAATAACACCACCTTTGAGGAGAAGGCTTTATATTTCAAATCTTTGAGCATGTTCGCAATGGCAAATGTATGAAAATGTATTATTAGTAACTAAAATATTTAACATTATAAACTGACTTAACAAAGAGAATTTACTGCTATTTGATATATACAGGGTAGCACAAACAAAATCCACAGATCATATAAAAATAACATGCTCCTTACGAGTTGGAAGAATTTGAAAGAGTTGTTTTCAGAATTTTATGCATTTTGTTATTAGAAAATACGATTAAAGATTGTGATGTATCGCAGTTCCCAGTAAAAAGAAAGCGTATAAATTATCTCGTTATAGTGTTCTTCAGAAGGACATGACCGTTACTAATTTTCATTCTTGTTTCTCGCCAACCAGGAACGACTGAATTCTACAGAAGTAGTAGCGATGTAATTACTTTCATTTAATAAAATTAAAGCGGGCACACCAAGCTCCTCCAAGCATTACTGGAACCCAAGACATTCACATTACAACAACAAACATTAGCTGTATCTTAGGCTGCAAATTGCTGTCTGTACATAGGCCTAGATATACTACCATGTGGGTGGCTTGCTAAAGGAACCCTTGGTACTTACAGTGTTCTGATATTTTACTCGCAGTAAGTCTGTTGCATTCTTTTTATTTCCATTTGTACTCTTTGATTATCACTTTGTACAGTGTTTTGAACTGTACTGATTTTAACTTTTACCTGACATTGAATGTAATCAATGTCACCTACTTTCGTTTCAGGAGTGTTCACAGTATTTTTTAGGATCTTTATGTCATCGTTTATCTCTTTTGTCTGATTCCATAAGAGTATTTTGTGGTTGATTACTTCGTTACCTTGTAACACTAATTGCATTAGTTGTTCAGTTTTGTTTCCGTTTATTCCTGTTGTTCTTCAAATATTTTAAATGCATTTTGTCTCTTTTCTACCAATATTGTAAGTTCATATTACCTCGCAGAAAGACTAAAAAAGGGTGGGCAACAGACATAATATTAAAACATCATATAAAACAAGAATTTGTATTTGATACATAACGTTAAATTAGTACACACGAGATGTAAAGACCGAAATCTAGGATTTTCGGGGAAACTAGCATACAGAGGTTCGGAATGTGGAACCGTTCGGTCTAACTCCTAGCTTAGAATGCATAGAGCTATTATATACGTAGAGTGAATTAGGTATGGGCGTTATTATAAGTGACAGTGTAATAACAGTAGAAAGAGAAAGACAATATCAGGGAATAACAGTAGAAAGAGAAAGACAATATCAGGGAGCGCTTGCTATGTCTCTACCCTACCAATAGTAGGCGTCACCACTGACACTGACCAATCAGGAACGACACGCGTATTCTCTCTCTCTTTTTATTGATATTACATGAATTCCGCTACTTCACGTGCTCTACAGTATTAACCTCTTTGTTAGAATGTCACGATACAATTTTCAGGTTACTTCACCTATCAAAGATATTGAATACTCTCTTCGAGCTGTCTTTTTTTTTGTACGCAAGACAATATACAGTGAGGACACATGGGTTGGAACAAATTCAGTTAAAATTCATGTGTTGGTCTTTTGGAAATGTTTTTTTTTTTGGACTGCGGTTTTTGTGATGATAAACTCATTTATACTGGGTGGGTCAGAAATAAATTGCGACCATCAACTTCTTCTTTCAAATGGAAATATTTGCTTTTTTATTTAATTTTTGAATTCTGCATTGAATTCTACGTATTTTTCATGTACATACCGAAAATTAACAGTTATAAAAAAAATTTATTACAAAATTGAAGAAAAAAAAAACTTATCAAATTAAATGTTCAAATTGTTGACCATTAACTTCCTGGCAATACCTAAGACGGTTTTCAAATTCTCATAGCACTTCATTTAGCGTTTGTGGCAGGATTCGTTGTATTTCGGCCCTAATTCTGTTCTTTAAATCCTTGATATTTTCCGGCTTATTGAAGTAGACTTTCGATTTCATGTAACCCCAAAGATAAAAATCTAACGGGCTTAGATCTGGAAACCTAGCTGGCCATTCGATATTACCTCTCCTTCGGATCCATCTATTTGGGAAAATATTGTCATGATAATCCCGCACTGTTCGCGAATAGTGTGGGTGTGCACCATCATGTTGAAACCATACCGAATCTGCCAGTATATTGGGGTTTTCACCATTCGGATAAACTTCTGGTTAAACAGGGTATTATGTCATTTTGTAATAGGTCTAAATACTTTTCTGAGTTAAGTGTTCCCTCAATAAAAAAAGGACCCCCAATTGAGGTACCCACAATTCCGGTCCATACGTTAACTTTTTGGGAAAACTGTGTATGACCTTCCATAATCCAATGTGGGTTTTCTGATGCCCAATATCGAAAATTGTGCCTGTTTACTACACCATTTACACAAAATGTGGCTCGTCGGAAAAAACTATGTTACTTGAAAAGTGCGGGTTGGCATTGCATCTATCCATCATTATTTCACAAAATTCTACTCTCCGGTCCAAATCATCTTCAGTACGTTCCTGAACTATATGAACTTTGTATGTGTGCCATTCATTTCTATGCAAGCATTTTAGAACAGAAGATTTACTTATTGACGGTTCTGCGCCTATTTGTCTCTTGGATTTGTGAGGACTTTCTTGTAAATTAATTAATTGTATATCTTCTGGAAGATGTTTGTTTTTTGAATTGTCTCTTACGTGGCCAAATTCTAGATACTTTTTTTACTAACTACCGATCGTGCAAAAGGCCGCTCCTGGTACTTCATATTAAACAATTCGCAAACTTCTGCTTGTGTTCGAGTTCTGTCGCTATATCCTACCATCGTCAAAATTTCTATTCGCTGCTTTTCAGTTAAACACGCCATACTTTGAAACTTTGCAACTGCACTTGACAACTGCTTATTTGAAGTAAAATTACAGTACAGTTTCTATGGAAATAAACAAGTGTTAAAAGCTCCAGCATTAAAAAAAGGGTTTCCATTCAAATAAATAGGTTCAAACCAACAAACACCTTATTTTTACCGTTGTTTTCTTAACTTTAGAAAGAAATGTAATTTTTGTAATAACTGTTAATTATCGATATAGGACATTGTTCATGAAAACTATTTAGAATTCAATGCAGAATTAAAAAATAAAATAAAAAACAAATGTTTCCGTTTGAAAAAATAAAGTTGATGGTCGCAATTTATTTCTGACCCACCCTGTATAATAAGTTTATCATCACAGAAACCGTAGTCCAAAAAAAACCGACTTGCCCTAGCGTTTTTCCAAAAAAGCAACACCTGAATTTGAAATGAATTTGTTCCTACCCACGCGTCCTCACTGTATAATACCAGAAACAATATATATTTTATATATCTCTGATAGGTGGAGTAACCTGAACATTTTATCATGACATTCTAATCTAGGTGTTACGGGAGAACAGCAATTACACGGAACGGTCCAGATTCGCAAACTTTGTGTGCTAGTTTCCCCGCAAATCCTAGATGTCGGTCTTTACATCTCGCGTTTACAAACTATAGAGTGACTATGTTCCCAAACATGATGTGCTACACTAGATTTGTTAGATCTTCCGCATTTTATATGTGCAAGATGTTCTTTAAATCGAGTTCTAATAGCTCTACGTGTTTGCCCATAATATTTTAGATCAGTATTTACATTTGATCTCATATATACCGAACTTTTCGAAATCGTTAAGATTATTTGGGATTGCCCAATAGTTTTTAAAGTTTTGATTGTTTTGTATACTATCGTTATACCAAGTTCCCTAAAAATTCTTTTAAAGCCCTTCGTATAATGATTATATGGGATAGAAATAAACTTAAATTATTGTTCCTCGTTTCCAAAAGTTGGCACTTCATTATGCTTAGTCTAATCAGCTTATCTACAATATTTACTGGATTGTTCTTATAACTTAATAAAAAATTCGCCACTATTAAATTTATGTATGAATTAGAAAATAAAGGTAGTCTCCCATTTTTAGATATAATTGTTCTAAAAAGTGCTAACAACCGTTTAGAATTTGACGTATATAGGAAGGATACCAGCCCATTTAGATATTTACATAATAATTCTTTCACTGTCAACAACACAAAATCGTTTGTTGACATTCCCTCTTATCAAAGAAAAGTTTGAGAGAGGAAAAATAACAATTAGGGAAATAGCTACAAGTAATGGTAATCCAATAAATATTGTAGACAAGCTGATTAGAAAGAAACAACTTAGACTAAGCATAATGAAGTGCCAACTTTTCGAAACGAGAAACAAGAACATAAGTTTATCTCTGTTCCATATAATACTAACTATTGAGCAGTCCCAAAGATAAACGATTTCGAAAAGTCCGGGATATATGAGATCAAATATATTGTGATTTAAAATATTATGGACAAACACCTAGAGCTATTAGAACTCGATTTAAAGAATATTTTGCACATATAAAATACGGGAGATCTGACAAATCTAATGTAGCACATCATGTTTTGGAATATAATCACTCTATAGATTTAAATTCGTTACCATTAGTTAAGTCTTTAATTGTAAGGAATTGGACTAGTACAAAAGCATAATGTTATATAAAAATAATAAACTTACGAATTCTAACAAAGGTCCAATCCGAAATAGTCCATTGTATAATTCATCACCTAAGAATCCATAGAAATTTGCATTTTAAGAACTTAAGTATTTCATAACTTAATTACTGTAGGTATTATGTTTGAAGGTTAGTTACTTAGGGATTAATGTGTTAACATTAGGGTTTTACCCACTAAACTAACGATAGTTTTTAAGTATATATTAAGCAATAGTTGCAAATATTTTCAGTTTTGATTTACCTACCCCTTGATGATGACAGCTTCGATGTTGAAACGTGCGTTGAGTGAAAGAAGAAAGGTTTGGTGTTAGGGTACAAAACATTATGTTTATATGTCTATCTAATATAGTTACAGACCTATTAGATTATTAAGTTTTAATAACATTTCAATAAAGCTGGCACAGTTGTACATGGACGGTATGAAAATACTACACCAAAACGTGTAATATCTCTAAATGGGCAGTATTGTAAAACAAGCATCTTACAAGAAAAAAAAAGTCGGATTTACAATTCACAGGAAAAATCGTAATACAATAAAACATTTTTTAAAAAAATATAACCGACTTCTACCTATAACTAAAAAGCTAAAAATAATTATAACAAAATACAACTCTAGCAAATAAATAACACATTCAATGTTGTTAAGTACCTACCCAGGAAGTAAAAAATGTAAACATTAAAAGGTGCTCATTCTGTACAAATTAATTACCTACCAATCTAGTATATTTTGAAGCCGGTGGCAAGCAATTCTAAAATCCTTCATTCCGTACTTGTCTACTAATTCATCAAACTTGATTGTTGCTTGGCACCAACTTCAAAAATATACTAGATTGGTAGGTAATTAATTTGTACAGGATGAGCACCTTTTAATGTTTACATTTTTTACTTCCTGGGTAGGTACCTAACAACATTGAATGTGTTATTTATTTGCTAGAGTTGTATTTTGTTATAATTATTTTTAGCTTTTTAGTTATAGGTAGAAGTCGGTTATATATTTTTTAATGTTTTATTTTCAACTTTTTAGTATTTTTGAACTCAGGTAGTTTTCATTCTTTATTTTTTATTTTTTATGTATAACCTTAATAGACAGAACCAGGTAACATCGAAAGCATCAACATTACACAATGATACTTTCTCATTTAAATTGACAGGTAAATCTTTATGAACAAAATGTACAAGTACTCGTTGACTTAATAAGCCCAAAATATATGTATGCCTTATGGACTACGCCATGTAACCTTTTTTCAACTTTTTTTGACAACCCTGTATAACCATAGATAATTCCACTCCAACCTATGTACCAACCGTCCTGTACATACGACTGCCCATGGACAAGCATAAATTTGTTAGCTGCCTTTTATAGGACGGAGTAGAATCCATCCCATATTTACGGGTTCAATCTGTCCTATATTTCAACCATAGTATATAACTCCTTGTGGGCTAGCCCATAAATTAGTTAATTTTTTACATTTTATATTATCGTCCTGTGTAACATTAATTCCTCTCCACACTTTATGCCACTTCTTATGGGGTTTAAAAGAAAAAAATTTTAATCACACTGTATAAATATAATTCAACTGCAGCATATATTTCAAGCATCCTGTATATGATTTGCTTATGTCCAGATCATATAACAGTTTTTTAAGCACCCTATATCATTTTAATTTCACAGTTTTTCCAACATTTTTATACCACCAAACGTCCAGTCCACCCTATATTCCAACCATCCTGTATATACGGCTGCCTACGGACCACTATCATTCTAGTCCGTCTTATATTTCAATCTTCATATAAATCTGTCACTTTACTTTGTGATTTTGTTTGCTATAAATAAACACCCTGTCTATAAACGTACCAAATAGCAGTTTAAAGTTTGACATGTGATGTCACTGAATTTTCTATTAGGCCGGGAGAATGTGACAACCAAAAGCACCGTCTTCGCAAAATTAAAAATTTGCATTTAAATGGGTATTTGCATGGTATACTTGGTACTCATTGATTTAAGGAGCCGAAAGTACTAGCTTTACCAGCTATATGTTTGAGATGTACATAGAAAATTTTCAATTTCGCTATTAAAACTTCCAGTGCCTAAAATTACCGCACTATTACGTTGGAATTAAAATATTTATGAGGAAATGTCCGTTATGTCATTTCGATGAAATTTTTGATAAGAATTTTGGAATTTTCGGCGATTTTCTGCAAAACTGCAAGTTGCACAACGCAGAAAAGTATATGAGATCACCTAAGGATCTTCCTTAATAGATTAAACCTTAAAAAACTATACACATCCATAAGGAGTTATCGAAAAATGGACTAAAATATTAGGGATATTGGTCGATTTCCATTCACGCATGTGTTCATTCAGAAATTTTATCACTTTACCAAATACAAAAATTTGAAGTTTCACCAATCCGGATATATACTCTATTAAACAAGACCATATTCATTCAAAACGGTGCACCACAGGAGAAGAAATCAGGTAACATACGTACAAAAAAAGCGAAAAAATACGCGACGAATTGATAACCTCCTCCTTTTTGAAAGTCGGTTAAAAAGAGATCTAGCCACATGCATTAAAAGTATGTCCTGATATTCCTGATTAGTGAATTATTTCGTCACATAACATATTATATAGGTATATAGTGGTTACTTTAATTGGCAAATTTGAACTTTTTTTTTCTGACAAACCATAAACTTTTTGACACATGTCATATAAGACTCTTTTATTTATAATGATAAATCCTATCACCCCCCAAAATGTCTGCACTGCAATATGTTACACCATATATATATATATATATTATATCTTTGATTTCACTTAAGACTTTTAAAAAAATTATTTTATTTAAAACATAAAAATCAAAAATTGCACACCTAACAGCTCCCCCTTATAAAGAAAAGTTGATGTTATAACATCAACTTTTAAATCAAACTATCAAACTGGGCTGTCCATCTGGGATCCATCTTGAATCACAGGCCTCAATTTTGGCACGAGTCTGGACAGTGGTTTTGGGAAGGTCCTTATGTTGTCTGAAGTGGAATTTTCGTCCTTTGGTGGCTTCTTGACGTGTTTTACAATTTTAACTGAAATGAATGCAACAACAATGATTATGATTGTTGTAACCGTAGCGTATGTAAACCAGGATATGTTTCTGTTTACAAATGGCTGGTTGATAAGGTCGTCCAGGTCCCTGGAGTATTGATCCAATTTATGGCTCGCTATGGATAGTTCGTCCATATTCAAGTCATCCAGCTCTAGGAGCTTGAGTTTTGGAATATCTAGTTTTTCGGGGTGAGAACTGCAACAGTTGTATGGGATTAATACAGGGTATGAATTGTCGGAAATGTTTATAAGTTTTTGAGGTTCCGCTTGTATTTTTGTGATTCCCACGAAAGCACTGCAGTCTGATTGTAACCGAATAATGGTATTGTTTGTTAAAACTATTGTCTTAGTATCTATTCCCGCACAATTAATTGTCACATGTAAGGGTTCGGACACTATAACAATCCACGTGTTAGTTTCTAGTCTCTGGACATTGTATCCTTCACTGAATACAACGGAGGTTTGGCAATTTTCCGGTACACTACGGATGTTCTTCAGAAGTTAAGCTTCACAGGGTGCGTTGGAGTCGATGGATGGGGTAGGCATATAACTCAGAACACAGTTTTTGTTGTGGAGTTAGTGGCTTGCATACACTCAAGTCCTTAATGGTTATGTACATTAGAGAATCATCGTTTCGCGCAATATATTTTTGTGTGAATGAAAGAATATGATGAAAACCAGTTCTGTCATCTAAAATTAGGATTGCTCTACAAGAAAAATTTTTAAAATAAAGACTAAATCTGAATTGGTTTGAAACGCTTCCAATTCGATTACTTCCAAGTATTGGGCGACACTTGAATATCTGACGGGTAACGGTAGATTGTTTTTGACAAGATTTTGCGAAATTTCCTGTAGTGACTTTATCAAATGATCAGGTGTGATTATTGAGGAATGAATTATTTTTAAGCGAGCAAATGTTATAGAATTTAAAATATCATTGAGATTATCCTCAAGAAATAAATAGCTTGCCATTAATTTTTCGCATATTCCCAAAAATGACTGTTTTGCTTGGATAAGGGCTATTTTGTCGTTTAGAGTATGTATTGCCAAATTGATTGCGTCAATGTTTTCGTTAAAGTTTGCTTCGTCAATTTGGAGTTTCTGAATGGTTTCATTGAAAGTTTTGATAATAGAAGTAGTTACGCTTATTTGATTTATTAGGAGATTCTCTACTTGTAATTGTCCCTGATTAAGTTTGTTGATACTATCTGTGAAAAATGCGCCATCGGTTGTGTCAAGGTTTCCAGTGATGGCTTTAAAGATAGTTCCTACACCGTTAATTAGTCCTCGTTTGGATCTTTTAGTGTCCATGAATATTTCTGAAAATTTATTTTTAATTGAATCTGAAATTTGGTATAAGAGACTGATGTGAGTTTGTACATCAATTCGGAATGCACTTGTGTCATGAAATTTGAAACCTGGGATGGGATCGACAGTGTTTTCTAATGTTTTGAGGATTCTGTTGTTGTTTTCAAAGATTTCTTTAAGTATCGTCAGGTTACGATGAACTAGTAATGTTCATTTATAGTTGGAGATGACTATTCTAGTTTCGTCGTGATAGTAAATACCAAGAGTGTTGTTTATTGGTTTGATGTTGAACTGTGAGACTGCTGATCCGAACAGCAGTAGTAACCTGAAAAGAAAGTTTGTTTTCAGAATAGAGTTTCATTCTGTCAAAGTTAACTTTCGTTCGTTGGTTTGTTTTGAGATTTAAAAGTGTGGCTGAATTATTGTGAATATCTAAAATTTGGAATGGACCGTTGAATTTGTTATGAAGTTTGTCTTTAATTTGGGATTCCTTGACGTAAACTTTGTCACCAATTTTAAATTCGGGAAGTTTGTCGGAAACGTGTTTATCAAAGCGTTCTTTAGCCTTTTGCTTTTGTAAGTCGGTTTTTTCGCGGGCTACTTTGTAGTAATAGGAAATGCGATTGTTCAAGTCTCGGATATATTTACTAATCAGTTCCTTATGGTTGTAGGTGGTTTCTGGTGGTCTGCTGGACGTATGTCCAAACACTAGTTCGTAGTGGATTCGAATCATTTCGTCGTACAGTTTACACAAGTCTTTGAATATGGCGTTGTCAAATTCCCTACCATAGTCACAATGGATACGCAATGGCGTACCAAAATGTTGGAAGTATAACATCATAGTACTGACAACTGATTTGGCTGATTTGTCTGCCAAAGCATAAGCTTGTGAGTATTTTGTTACTTCGTCTCTTACAGATAAGATATAGTTTCTGTTAGGTATTTCTAGTATGTCAATATTAATTCGCTCAAACGGTGTTTTAGGCGTTTCCGTAATGATGAGGGGATTGTCTAGGTTTTTGCGACACGCTTTAGTTTTTTGACAAATTTCGCAGTTCTTAACGAAATTTTCATGTCTTTTGTGAAACTTGGCCAGGTGTACATTTCTTTAATACAGCGGACGGTTTCGTTAATGCCGCGGTTATTTTTCCCGTTATGATATCGTTGAAGGATCAGCGGTATTTCGTTCTTTTGGGGGGTTTTTGTAACGTTTTGGCAAATTTTCCATTTGATTTCCTTTTCAGCGAAAATGAAAGAGAGCATCTCTAGAATCGGAAGATCGAGATTGTATCGACACAGTATGTTTTAGATGGAAATAAAGTATCTTGATGTTTGTATATTGATGCAAAAAGAACTTCATTTACAATGTCAGGATCATTTGAAAGTGGGATTATGAAATATTGCCTTCTGCTTACGGTTTTGCTGGCAAATACATTAATTTTAAAGGTTTCGAAGTAAACGACTTCTTCGAAAATGTCGTGATGAAATTCCTGAAGATTGGATGATTGGGGGAAAATTAAAATGTTTTTATTTGTTTTGTCTAGTAGTTGACAGTTGGAGAATTCAATTTTGCTGTAATCAATTAAAGAGGTAGTTTTATAACGTTCTATAAAGGTTTTAAATTCTTCGGACAATGTTTCAAGAGATATTTCATTTTGTTCGGGTTCAGGACTGTCGTCTTCGGATTCGTCATTTAGGGGTAGAACTTTGAAGGGTGTTAGTTTCGATTTTGTCTGAAATGATGAACATTCGTCAAGATGGTTGATTTTAATCCGTGATAAAGTATCAGCGTTCTTGTTAACTTTACCAGGTTTGTAAATCATTTCATAGTCGTATTCTTTCAGTTTGAGTGTCCATCGGGCAAGTCTACTACCGGGATCTTTTATAGAAAATAGCCAGGTTAACGGGCGATGATCGGTCAGTAATAGGAACTTACGGCCACAGATTATCGGACGAAAATGCTTAACCGCCAGACAATGGCTAAGAGCTCTCGCTCAATGGTGGAATACCGGGTTTCGGCTTTACAAAGGTTCCTAGAAGCATATCCAATCGGTAAATCTTTACCTATTGGCCCTTGAGATAATACGGCGGCGATAGCAAAAGCGCTGGCGCCTGTCGTCAGTACAAACGGTTCGTCAAAATTTGGGTAAATGAGTATAGGGGTGGAAATCAATGTTCGTTTTAATTCATTGAAGGATTTTACGCATTCTTTGTTGAAATTGAACGGTTGGTCTTTTTGTAATAATTTTGTCAGTGGTTTGGATATATTTGCAAAGTTATAAATGAACCTACGGTAGTAACCAGCAAGCCTTAAGAAAGATTTTATGTCTTTAGGGTTCGTTGGTTGTGGAAATTTTAAAATGCAGTCTACTTTTGATGGATTGGGTTTTACACCGTCTTTAGTTATGAGATGTCCTAAGTAAGCGACCTCCTTGCGGAGAAATTCGCATTTGTCAGGTTGTATTTTAAGGTTAGCCTTTCTGAGTCTTTTAAATACGTTTGTCAGTCGTGATAGGTTAGATTATGTCATCCATGTAAACCAGACATCTTTCATTCTGAATTCCCATGAGAATGTTATCCATCACCCTTTGAAAGGTAGACGTAGCATTCTTTAACCCGAAGGGCATGTGGACAAATTCAAAATGTCCGTTCTCAACGGTAAATGCAGTTTTTGCGATGTCTTTTGGGTATATTTCTATCTGGTGGAAAACAGAGGCGAGGTCAGTAGTCGTAAAGTACTAGTTGGCCTAGTTGGTTTAGTAAGTCTGAGATGTTAGGTAGAGGGTACTTGTCATTGACTGTAAGTTCGTTAAGTTTGCGGTAGTCTACTACAACACGCCACTTCTGTTTTCCAGAGGCCTCTAATTTCTTTGGCACTACCCAGACGGGGGAGAACCAAGGCGAATTAGAGGGTCGTATAATGCCTTTATCGAGCATTTTTGCTACCTGGGACTTCTTGTTTGTGTACTTGGGGATAACGGTATGATTTTGTATAAACGGGTTTCGCGTTGTTGGTATCAATACTCTGTTTGATTTCGTTTGTGAATGATAAATGATCGCCTTCAAGGTAGAATATGTCTGAAAAGTCAAGGCATAATTGTAAGATTGAGTCTGACTCTTCGTCGTTTAAATGTTCTAGTCGGAGTTGTTTACCAATTTCTACTAGTCTGCCGGGTTCGTTATAGTTCAAAGGAGTAGTTTGTGTGAGAGAATTCACAGAAACGTTTTGTAACGGTTGTAACGGAGTTTTAGATTTGAAAAATTTACTATTTTAGGAATGGCATTCGCATTTAGAATGGAGGTTCGAAATTGACCTTTGCTGTCTACTGTAACAACAGCGTTAGGGAGATGAACCTTTTCAATTTCCATACTTGTTAGTAAAGTTTCGGTGTTTCTTAGTTCACAGCTAAGTTTAAAGATTTGTTCGGTACGGGGTTCAATCGAAATTGTATTAATGGACGTATAAGAAGAGGGACATTGTATAGATTCAGTGGCATTGATTGTATCGTCTGTCACTTTATGCAGCGGAAGTGTCTTAAAGTTGGTTATTAATTGTTTTTTTTGTCAAAGTCAATAATGCAGTTGTAGTGCTCTAGAAAGTCAGAGCCTAACAAACCGTCGAATTCAATATCAAGGTTACAGATATATACTTTATGTGGATTTTGTATGTTGAAAGGGACAAGGGTCGATTCATTTATAAGAATTTTCTGGTTGGTAATTCCCTGAATTACTACGTTTTCCTGAAATCTATCTCTGAAACGGGTGCAGGTGTCTGGCTTGAAAATAGAAAGACCAGCACCGGTATCTATTAAGAGTTTATATGTGTTAGAAGAATCTGTGATGTAGTATAGATTTTTAGAATTTACGGTCAGAAGCGGTCTTATAGAAAGCTCTGTTCGGGGAAGTTCAAATTCGAGTCGAAACTGTCTAGATTTAGTGTTTGAATTTGGGTCTGAAATTCTGTGATTTCCGGGGGTTCGGTTTGGAAAGGGAGGTTCTGAAAATTTACGGGGGAAAACTCGTGTTCGTTTTCAACGTAGTTGTCACATTCTGCGTTACCTGTTTTTAAGTAATAGTCGTAATCGGTTTGTGTCGAATCGGAATAGTCTTGGTCGTAACTTCCGAAATCAGTATTTTGGTTTTGACTTTCGTATAAGTTAGTATTGGGTTGGTCGTACTCATAAATATAAGAATTGTTTAAGTGATGTATTCGTTGTTGCCGGAAAAAGTTTTGATTAGGTTTATATTGACCTGAACTTTGGGGTTGTGTATTGGTCGAAGGACGAGGTTGTTGAAAGTTTCTGTTCTGCTGGAAACTCTGAGTATTGAGTCGGAATTGTGGCCGATTTTGGAATTGGCCCGGTTGTTGTGAGAATGGGTTAGGACGCAGATTCGAAAAGTTTGGTACGTAATTTTGGTTTTGTTGCATTTGTCTCGATTTGGTGAGACACTCGTAACAGTATGCCCCATTCTTTTACAGAATGAACATTGCTTTTGTACTGGAAACTGGTTGGGTTTTCGAGGAGGTGGACCTTGGCTTCTAAAATTCGAAAAGAATGTCTTTAGGATCGCTAGCACGAACTAGTTGTCCTATCTTCGGCTCTAAACCTGTTAGTAGGCTATTTAATGCCATGGATTCGATTAAGTCAATTTGTGCCTGTTATTCTTTTTGAGTTAAGTTTTGTTTGTTAACCGGAGCAAGCATTTTTGCTTGATGGGTTTGTAGTCGGGCTGAAAATGTTATGGGGGATTCAGTATTTAATTGCCTCATTCTTTGAAGATCTTGAATCAAGGCTGAGAGATCTCTAGGATCTCCAAAGTGGTTCTCTAAGAGTGTCTGAATTTCTGTTAATTGAGTCGGGTTTCGAGAATTTATAAGTTCGGCTGCTCTGCCGCGAAGTTTGTTTTTTATGTGCAATATTAAAAGTACTTGTTGGTAGTCGGTTGCCATACTATACGCGGTTTGGCATGAAGAAATAAAAGTATTTAAGAATATAGAATTTCCGTCATATTCCGGAATTATTGCGAAAATTTTGGATATTTTGTATGGCTCTATAGTAGGAGTCGCAGCACCTTGTCTTGTAGTTGCCATTTCAAATATTCAAGTGTAACGAAAACGAAAATAAAAATTTAATAAGACAGTAAAATGGAAGTAAGCAAAGTAACACAAAATTATAAAAAATTTAAAATTATGGTATGAGTAAATGGTTAAATAAATTCAACAGTTTGCGAACATAAAATAAAATATAGCGAGGTAAAATAATGCAGAATAATAATAAATTGGTTTCAAAAATTATTCAATAGCTTAAAACGTAATTCAAAGGAATAAGAAATATATGGAAATTTTAAATGAGAGAACTGATAATAATAATATAAAAATAAATATAAAAATCGTTTCAACTGATACATAATTAAATCAAAGACGAGATGTTTCTACATACGTTATTAGTACCCTAGGCATAGGACTTGTTCTGCGGAAGCGTCGACTGGTTAGCTGTATCGTTGCGTGTTCCTGGTCTCTGCTGCTAGAGTTGTTGTCTCAAACAGGTAGGTATTGTCCACGATGATTTGGAAATCTCCACAGTCAGTTAGTATACAAGTGTTCTAACTGTGTTGGACAATCCTACTGACTGCGCCAATTTTATATCTTTGATTTCACTTTTAAAAAAAATATTTTATTCAAAACATAAAAATCAAAAATTTAACACTTTTAAACTTGTAAAAATAATGAAATGTAAATTGAACTTAAAACTAACTGGACAGAATAAAATATTATAATGACGACCGTGGGATCGGAACCCTTGCATCATAGACGTGTGTATAATGCACACCTAACATATATATATATATATATATATATATATATATATATATATATATATATATGGTGTACACCCCCACTAAGATGCCACCAAACAATTAAAAAAACTGAGGACGTATCCATACATAAAAAGGGTATGCTCTATCGATTGGACCTAAGACCTAATAATCCAGCTTTATATACAAAGCAAACAAAATATGACTTTAACCAAGAGTATGAACTCTTAATCAGAGAATATTTGAAATTCCTTCCGAAAGCGAGAAATTCTAACTGGAAGAACGTTTTTCTTGAGCGAGATATGTACATTCCAAATTTGGATCAAACACACCGTGTAACTATAATTTTGCTTCTTCCATATTCCAGTTATTTCATATTTGCAACTGCTTATGGTCCACCTTATATAACAAAATGGTTCTAACATTTTTGATAGACCCTTTATAACTATAATTCTACTTCACGCTCTGTGACAACCACCTTGTACATACAATTACCTATAAGCCACCCAAATTGCGCATTTTTTACCACCCTGTATATCTATAAATGCACCAATCCCCAACATATTGCACCCAAAGTGCAACTGCTTGTAGGCCACCCTGTATAATAATTTTATTCAATTTTTTTAAATTATCTTCTGTAACTAAAACTCTACTTGCAACCATATTTCACCACCTCCTTTAGGCAAATACTAATTGGCCACCCAATAATACATTTTTGTACCAACGTGTATACTTATAATTCTATTTCATCCTATATTACAACCATCCTGTATATGGAACTTCTTATGGGCCACACATAACATTAGTTAATTATATTTTTTAAACCCTCTTGTAAAACTGTAATTGGACTGGGCCCTATACTTTAACCATCATAAATATGCAACTACATTTTATTGACCAATCTGTAAACTATAATTCCACTCCACTCAATATTTCAAACATCCTCCAGTTTATAAATCAAATATTCTGACTGCTTTATAACTATAATTCTACTCTACCCTTGTTTCAAACATATTGTATATGCAATTACTGATGGGTCACACAATATAACATTTTGTATTCCCCGTGTATAACTTTTTTAACCACCTGGTACATGTAACTATTGATGGCCCACCCAATATAACATTTTTGAACCACCCTATACAGCTAATTCTACTCCACCCTTATTTCAACCATATTGTTTATATGCAGCTGCTTATGGGTCAGGCAATATAATTTTTTAAGGTATTTTAAACCCATGTGAATAAATGTAAAAACACAGTTTTGCACCGTAACACCAAATCTTTATTTTCAACACTCAACGCACGTTTCAACAACTCTAAGTTGTCATCTTCAGGAGTAAACCCAAACTAAATCTACATTACAATTTTCTCTAATGTATACCTACCACTAAACTATTACTTAAGTATTAGTACAAGGGGTAAATCCTAAGTACCTGAATTCTAATTGACAGACTTAAAAAATAAGGCAGATTTTATATAATGCAAATATGTAAATTAGGCTAATCCTAAATTACCTACCTACTTTTATGCTACATTATTAAGTAATGACATTTTAATACTTATTTTATGGATTCTTAGAAAGTAAACTATAGAATGAACTGTATGGAATAGGACCCTTATCTGAATTCATTAGTTTATTATTTTTATAAATCATAATGCTTTCGTACGAGTCCAGTTCCCTAAAATTATTTACTTGTTTAACTAATTTTAAAGAAGATAAATCTACAGAGTGGTTGTGTTCTAAAACATGATGTGCAACACTAGATTTATCCGCTCTTCCGTATTTCAAATGGGCAATATGCTCTTTGAAACGGGTACTGATAGATCTACGTGTCTGTCCATAATACTTTAAATCACAATTATTACATTTGATTTCATAAATACCGGACTTCTCGAAATCAGCAAATTTATCTTTAGGATTGCCCAACAATTTCTGTAGTGTTGTAGTTGTTCTATACACCGCCTTCATACCAAGTTCTTTAAAAACTTTCTTAAAGCCCCTAGTATAACGACTGTACGGAACCGAGACAAACTTTTGTTCTTGTGACTCATTTCGAAGAGTTGACACTTTCATTCGTAACCGAAGCCGTTTCTTCCTAATTAATTTATCTATAATATCTGTTGGATAACCATTACATGCAGCTATTTCTCTAATAGTTTTCTTTTCATTTTCAAACCTCTCTTTATTGAGAGGGAATGTCAACAACCGATGTACAAGGAAATTAATCCCCGCCATTTTATGTTGTTGACAGTGAAAAGACGTATTAGGTAAATATCTATATGTGCTAGTATCCTTCCTATATACATCAAACTCTAACTTATCACTATCATTTCTTAAAACTAAAAATGGTAGAGTACCCTTTTGTTCCTGTTCATATGTAAATTTAATAGAAGCACACCTATTGTTAAGATACATAACAAAATCATTAACATTGAGCTCATTAGTATTAAATATAGCAAATTTGCTATATTTATTTACCTAATACGTCTTTTCACTGTCAACAACATAAAATGGCGGGGATTAATTTCCTTATACATCGGTTGTTGACATTCCCTCTCAATAAAGAGAGGTTTGAAAATGAAAAGAAAACTATTAGAGAAATAGCTGCATGTAATGGTTATCCAACAGATATTATAGATAAATTAATTAGGAAGAAACGGCTTCGGTTACGAATGAAAGAAGTATCAACTTTTCGAAATGAGTCACAAGAACAAAAGTTTGTCTCAGTTCCGTACAGTCGTTATACTAGGGGCTTTAAGAAAGTTTTTAAAGAACTTGCTATGAAGGCGGTGTATAGAACAACTACAACACTACAGAAATTGTTGGGCAATCCTAAAGATAAACTTGCTGATTTCGAGAAGTCCGGTATTTATGAAATCAAATGTAATGATTGTGATTTAAAGTATTATGGACAGACACGTAGATCTATCAGTACCCGTTTCAAAGAGCATATTGCCCATTTGAAATACGGAAGAGCGGATAAATCTAGTGTTGCACATCATGTTTTAGAACACAACCACTCTGTAGATTTATCTTCTTTAAAATTAGTTAAACAAGTAAATAATTTTAGGGAACTGGACTCGTACGAAAGCATTATGATTTATAAAAATAATAAACTAATGAATTCAGATAAGGGTTCTATTCCATACAGTTCATTGTATAGTTTACTTTCTAAGAATCCATAAAATAAGTATTAAAATGTCATTACTTAATAATGTAGCATAAAAGTAGGTAGGTAATTTAGGATTAGCCTAATTTACATATTTGCATTATATAAAATCTGCCTTATTTTTTAAGTCTGTCAATTAGAATTCAGGTACTTAGGATTTATCCCTTGTACTAATACTTAAGTAATAGTTTAGTGGTAGGTATACATTAGAGAAAATTGTAATGTAGATTTAGTTTGGGTTTACTCCTGAAGATGACAACTTAGAGTTGTTGAAACGTGCGTTGAGTGTTGAAAATAAAGGTTTGGTGTTAGGGTGCAAAACTGTGTTTTTACATTTGTGAAACACCAAAGGTTCCACAGCTTTTCGACCATGTGAATAACTGTAATTCGGCTCCGCTCTACATTTCAACTACCCTATATGTGCAACTGCTTGTGAAATAACCTGCAAAATTACGCTTGAAAATTTTTTTAATCGAAACATGTTACATTATCATAATACAAATTTTTATAAAAAGCTAAGCTAATGCCAGTATGTAATATTTGGTGCGTTCGGTGGAACCAATAGAGTAATTGTGTGTTATCCTACATCGTAGAAGTTTTTGTGCTATATCTACTGTTTCAGTCTAGCGAGATAAATATAAACCAGATTTTAAGTCTATTTATAGATTTTTCAACAAAAAAACTCTGTTAAATTAGTTCAGTAGTTTGTTACGTGATGCCCGAACAGACAAACATAAAACTACAATTATATAATAGTGAGACCACGCATCTAGAACATCCGATTTTGGATACCCGTCGAATTTGTTGCAACAGATTTTACATATGCGATTTTCATTACAGGTTCTTTAAGTCCTTGAACTATTATGGGATCATACAGATGGTACTTATTCTTTTTCAACACTTTCTGTACAGTTGATTTCGATACACGAAATTCCCATTCTACAGTTTCTACTGTTTATTGTCAATAATGCATCGGCTTCTAGGTAGTTCTTGGCCCAATGGTTTATTAAAATATTTTTTTAATTGGGTTTCCAGAGACTGCCGTCGTTCAGGAAAACATCTGCTGAGGTAATATCGATGTTTCTGTCTGATCGTAGCACAACATCTCAAACTTTTCTTCATTTGAGTAGAGAATTTAGGCCATTTTCAAAAGTTTCCGACAATTTTTGTGCCAGATTTATGATTTTCAGCATGCCTCTGGGACCAGTTCTTTGTGAACGTTCTAATAGTTTGCTCATATCTGCCAGCAGCGCTTAAAATGGTGACTCTGACTCTTCCTGGTTGAAGGAAACTGTTCGTACCCTCGACTTGGACATGATCATGACGGCCTCTACCTCCAAAGCCTGGTGCAAAGCTTCGTTACTCCTCTTGATGCCACTAAGGCTTAGGTTCCTTTGCACTTCAATGTCTATGATGCTATTTGTAAAACTCTGTGTGGCCAATTGATCTTTAGTTTCCTCTGGCTGGTCTGGATAGGACATGTGTACTAATCGTCTAATCTCTGCCTCGAATTCTTGCAGACTCTCGCCAGATTTTTGCGTTTTTCCACTGAGTTGCACTTGGTATACCTGGCTCATGGATTGATTGTCGTATCTTTTTTCTAAGATGGAGATTATCTTGTCGAAATTACCTTGCTCATCTACTAGAAGGCTTTGGAGGAGCTCTAATGCCGGACCTCTTAAAGAAATTACCAGAGAGGTAGATTTTTCTTGGTTATCTCATCCATTAGCTGTAGCCACGGCTTCAAATTGCCGTTTATACATGAACCAACTTGAAGTACCGTCAAATATGGGTGGATTGCTAACGGAACCTTTGGTACTCATAGTGTTCTGGTATTTTCCCCGCTGTAAGTCCAGTATTATTTTTTAAATTTCTGTTCAAACTTTGTTTTGGGTAGCACTGATTTTATCTTGAACTGTGTTTTGAATTGAACTGATCTCAAATTTCACCTGACTCTAGATGGAATCGATATCATCTACTTTGATTTCAAGAGTCTCCACATTACTTTTCAGGATTTCTATGTCGTCGTTTATCTCTTTTATGTCTGATTCCACTATTTGCATTCTTTCATTAACTGTTTCATTAACTTGCGATACTATTTGCATTAATTGTTCAAATTGCAGTTGTCTTTTTTGTTCTAATATTTGACATTCGTTTTTTCTGGTTAATTCAACTTGTTCTAGTTTTTCTTCAAATACTTTAAAATCATTTTGTCTTTTTAATTCACTTTGCTTTTGTTTTTCTTCAAATTTAGAGAATAATCCCTCAATTAAATTTTGTTGTTAATTTTTAACGTGGAAACAAGATTTTGTTGCTTTTCTTCTATAATGGTTCCAAGGTTCTCTAATTCAATTTTACGTTTTTCATCAAAAAATTTCACTAACCTTTTTTGGATTTCTTATTGATGTTGTTTCTCCGTCTTGTCAAGTTTTTCCAGGATCTGAACTATTTTTTCGTCTAGTCCATCCGTAACCTGTTTCATTATTTTTTTGGTAGTCTTGTCAATTTTTTCCTTACTGCGAGTGTTTGACATAAATCAATTTATGATTTTATCTTCACTTAATTCTTCACTTCTAACACCAAATTGCAATAAACTCCGTGGGTTCAAATTAAATTTTAACAACTAATATTCACTATCACTTTCTAGAACTTTATTTACACTTAAAAATCCAATATTTACAACAGGTGATTCTGAATACAATTTACGTCAAAAATAATAAGACGACTATCCAAGCGGCACTAAAACCGCTTGAACGGTCCAATGTTTATATAGTCACATCAATTTTTCTGGCATTTTCGATGGCATTCTACTGCTGTTCTCGAGGGTATTTTTAGTGTTCGCGCACCGTCCAAATTCTCTACTTTTTGTGGTCCCGTTAGACTAAGAGCCGGACGGGAAAATTTTACTACTCATTTTCGGCACCATGTGTGTCTATGTCTTAAATACTACAACCTAAAAGAAATGTGCATTTCCCCAGCCCCCCCCCCATATCGCCAATTAAAAAAACAAATACATAGGAATGTTGTAACAATTTTGAACAATTTTGTAACAGCATTATTGAATTTTGTACAAGTAGGAGTCATGAGTTATTAATGTGTCGGAAATATTTCTCCAGCCCCCCAATTGTGGAATCAATAATTTGACAACACTATCTGATTTTTGTAAAATTTTGTAGCAGCAATGAAAATGTTGTTAATTAATTGTTTATAACAAATTAGGTCAAATATGTCGCCAGCCCGCCCTCAAGATGCTATGTCAAAAATTTGAGGACTCTATTTGATTCGTTGAATTTTGTACATTTTTTTAACGACAATGAAAATATTAATTAATAGCTAACAACAAGTGAGGCTAAATATGTACCCGGTAATTCTTTTACTTGCTCTGCGAAATCGAAAACCTTATCGGATTCATTGAATTTACTACAATTGTCTAAGGAAAATGAAACAGTTATATAAATTTTTCTTATTAATTTTAATTTTTTTTTTCAACAACAACCCTAAGCATGTTTCCAAAATTAGATGTTCAATGTCAACATATGTTCAATATTAATAATGTAAACTCTTTCTTAATAAATCATATCTTAGCACCTTACGGCGTGGTGTGACGCAAGGTGGACGGACCCCGAATCATATTTTTAAAGGGTAATTAATACATTGATTAGAACTACACAATTTACATATCCACTCATATAAATCTCTTATATACAGAATGCATACAAAAAGACAGATTTTGCACAATCTGAGTTTATTATTGTGAAAAATTGTATTTAACCTCCAGATACCTACATCTGTAAAAACCATGTTCTGCAAGTTACTGTATTAGTCACCATGCATAAATATCTTAAATTCAAATTATGAATATTTGAAAATAATGGGAACGGGCACGATAATGATTGCTTTTTATTTCATGCAACATTTACACATATGAAAATAGATGAGCAAGGGAATGCATTGGATGACTTGAAATTTCATTTGTTTCCACACCGACACCACAGACTACCTTGATCTTGAAATACCCATACAATTCAGTTCACTGTGGAAGAAACAGAGACCAGGTAAAATACATTATCAGTTTCTTCTTTTATAGAATATCAAAAATATATAGGAAATAATCTAAAATAAAATCCAATTAATATATAAAACCTGCACAAAATGTGCTTTTCTAATAAAAACTCCAATTCTCTCTTCGCGATATATTGCATTACGGACTTGACATATGTCAGAAGTCAGAAAGAACGCTATTAATTTCATACAACTTTTGTTAATTTTTAACCGACTTCCAAATTCGTCGCTTTTTTTGTATGTATGTTACCTGATTTCTTCTCCTGTGGTGCATCGTTTTGAATGAATATGGTCTTGTTTAATAGAGTATATATCCGGATTGGTGAAACTTTAAATTTTAGAAAAGAATTCTATTGGTAAAGTGATAAAATTTGTGAATGAACACATGCGTGCATGGAAATCGACCAAGATCCCTAATATTTTAGTCGATTTTTCGATAACTCCTTATGGATGTGTATAGTTTAATCTATTAAGGAAGATCCTTAGGTGATCTCATATACTTTTCTGCGACGTGCAACTTGCAGTTTTGCAGAAAATCGCCGAAAATTCAAAAATTTCATCGAAATGACATAACGGACATTTCCTCATAAATATTTCAATTCCAACGTAATAGTGCAGTAATTTTAGGCACTGGAAGTTTTAATTGCGAATTTGAAAATGTTCTATGTACATCTCAAGCACATAGGTAGTAAAGCATAGTATTTTCGGCTGCTTAAATCAATGAGTACCAAGCTCGTTTTGTTTGTATACCAGGCAAATACCTATTTAAATGCAAATTTTTCCATTTTGCGAGGACGGTGCTTTTGGTTGTCACATTCTCCCGGCCTAATAGAAAATTCAGTGACAACACATGTCAAACTTTAAACTGCTATTTGGTACGTTTATAGAGACAGGGTGTTTAATTATAGCAAACAAAATCACAAAGTAAAGTGATAGAGGAGTTGCATTTATATGAAGATTGAAATATAGGACGGACTAGAATGATAGTGGTCCGTAGGCAGCCGTATATACAGGATGGTTGGAATATAGGGTGGACTGGACGTTTGGTGGTATAAAAATGTTGGAAAAAATGTGAAATTAAAATTATATAGGGTGATTTAAAAACTGTTATATGATCTGGACATAAGCAAATCAAATACAGGATGGTTGAAATATATGCTGCAGTTGAATTATATTTATACAGTGAGATTAAAATTTTTTTTCTTTTAAACCCCATAAGAAGTGGCATAAAGTGTGGAGAGGAATTAATGTTAAGGAGTTATATACTATGGTTGAAATATAGGACGGATTGAACCCGTAAATATGGGATGGATTCTACTCCGTCCTATAGAAGGCAGCTAAAAAATTTATGCTTGTCCGTGGGCAGTCGTATGTACAGGGTTCAAAATATACTAGTTTGGTAGGTAATTAATTTGTACAGAATGATCACCTTTTAATGTTAACATTTTTTACTTCCTGGGTAGGTACCTAACAACATTGAATGTGTTATTTATTTGCTAGAGTTGTATTTTGTTATAATATTTTTAGCTTTTTAGTTATAGGTAGAAGTCGGTTATATATTTTTTAATGTTTTATTTGCCACATTTACAATAGGCCTTTTCATGTTCGAAAATTTTAGTGGGCATGCGTCAAGTTCTGTCACTTTTTTCGGGCAAAAAAACATTGTATTTACATTTGTAGACGCTATGTATTAAATACATAAATAAGTGTTCGAGAGAACATTCTATTGTGGGAAGCGCAACTGATGAAGTTTCCCGATCAGAAACAATATAACTCAGATATATTGTCTTGCGAACAAAAGAATGACACCTCGAAGAGAGTAATAAATGACGCATGGGAACAAAAAAATTTCGAATATGAAAAGGCTTATTCACCGGATGTGAGCTTCAACTTGCAAGTTAATAATTCAATAAATTTTATTTGGCACTTAGGTATAGAAATGTAAATTATGAATTAAATTACACATTTTAATATTATGAATGGCCTAAAGAAAGAGAAACTAGGGCAGTGAAATAACGAAAGACGGAAAGTATAATTCGTAGGAAGGTTTCACTTCTACTGTTCAGTCTCAAGTGACCACCACTCTTTTTTCCCCTAAGTTCATCGTTTTCGAGTGAAAAATAAAAAGCAACCCTTTATGATTGTTGCAAACAATATAAAAAAATAAAATTTTCGTGTTTAACACCTTAAGCCTTAATAATGGCAATAGTTTACCCAGAGTGTTCGATTCCCAATAAAACATCGGAAACAGTACGACATCTGCGGCACTATGCTCATTGGGAGTTGAACTAACCTGAAAATTTGACATGTGGTATATCCCAGTTTCAATATTTTGATTAAACCAATTATTAGGTTATGAAATTATTTAAATCGATTGGTTCAATTGAAATATTTTCAAAACCGGGTGATTTGATGTTGGTGAAAGATTAGGAAATAAAACTACGTAATACTCTACAAAATTTATTCATAAATTAAATTCAGAACATAACCATGTATAATAATTTATGCAAATTTCCCTCATACCACTAAAAATTAACAATACTATATTCTGATAAAATAGAGTATGAACCCCGAGAAACAATACAAATAAATATCATAAAACAGATTTCTAAATATTATGTACATGCAAATGTATTTTAATAAACAATGAATTGTCGACAGTAAAACGTCCATCGAATATCAGTAATCAAATATAAATCAAAGTACTAAATTTAAAGCTAGTCTGTGTTTTATATTTATAATTTTTGAATGCCTTGAAAGTTCTTAAATTATATGCTAAAAAAGAGGCAACTGCTTATTGCATCAAAAATGTTTGCAAACAATTTGTCTAAACTATTCATTTTAGATACTTACTCTGATTTTGTAATTATATGGTTTGCTTATCCCATTATGAAAGATATTTGATTGAGTTGCTTTAGTCATGTTGATTATCCTGGATAGCAAAACTTTTTAACAAATCTATATGTTAGAAAATCCACAGGCTAATCACTACATGATCATAACGGTCATATTAAATTATGTTTTATCCATGACTGCAAATCTGCCCACCAATTGAACTGAGAATTGTATTTTTTTAACCTGGATTCTTTTCAATGCAACTGTAGCACTAATATACCTAACATTTATTTTTAAAAATTACATATCTGTGATCATCGATTTCTGGTAATTCTATAGATTATAGTCTAAATGTGTTGTCTTGCTTTTGTTTTTGTTCTTTAGACACAAAACATAAATGTAAATTATTAAATTGACCAGTACTTTATTTTACACGTTTTTTTTTACATTAATGTGATAATGTACAATATGCCTGTTCTTTTTTTTGATTGATTAATAATTACTGACGTGTTTGATCAAACTTTACTTACCATTTAAAAAATAGTGGGAACAAGTGATTATTGAGCATGTAATCTATATTTTAATGCACTAATGAAAACTTTGGTTTGACATGATCTTCGCATATGAATGAATTGTTATCAAAGTATTCCATTACCATGAGTTTTAATTTTATTACATCACATTTTTTAGAATAAAAACTGATTGGGAATGCAAATAAAATTTAGTTCTTACAATGTAAATCTGAAGTTTATATATATCACAACTGAATTTGCGTTCCTGAGGCCATCCCACCGTGTATAATTTCAAAATTCTTTCTAAAATAAGACAAAGTTTTCAGATTATACTATTTCATATTTAAATTTAACAACTTATCACATATAAACAAAATTGACATTAATGGCAGATACAATAAACCATTTCAATTGAGTGTGCCTAATAAATAATATCTTAGACGACTAGTTATATGGTCCACGGTTTTAATTCCACCCCTCATGAACTTGGTGCGCTGCGATCGTTTTTTTGTTGTTCCGTATAGTCGTTCTGTGCCAAATAAAATACTCTGTTCTTATTTTCTTTATGGTGTATTATATGTTGAGTTCGAAAAGTTGTGATACAAATTTTTGGTGTCACGTTTTGAATTCAATGTGCGTATTAGGAACATGAGGCGTTCTTTCGTCTCATTGCCGAAGCGTCAAGATGATTTTAATGCTATAGATAATAACGTAACAGAGATTTTCTCAACCAATTTTATCGCATTAAAAAAATGTCCGTTCCCATTAATTTGAAATATTCAAAGTTTGGCCCTAAGCTTGCAGTACCTAGTTTTAACAGTTGTACCTAAGTATCTGAAGGTTAAACATAATTTTTCATAATAATAAACTCAGGCTGTGCTAGATTTGTCTTTTTGTTTACATTCTTTATATAAGGGAACTATATGAATGGTATATAAATAATGCAGTTCTGATTACTGTATTACCCTATAAAATATGGTAGAAAGATCAAATCCCGAAAATTCTGCCTACGGCCTTGATTAAATCCAGGGGAAGAAGCATCATAAAAAACTTTTTTATCACAACTATCGTAGTCCACCTTGCATTACACCACGCCGTAAGGTGCTTCCTTATGATTTATTAATAAAGAGTTAACATTATTAATGTTGAACATATATTGACATTGAACATTTAATTTTGGAGACATGCTTAGGGTTGATGTTGATAAAAAATTAAAAATTAATAAGAAAAACTGTTTAATTTTCCTTAGACAATTGTAGTAAATTCAACGAATCCGACAAGATTTTCGATTTCTCAGAGCAAATCAAGGAAGGACCGGCTACATATTTAGCCTCACTTGTTATTAACGATTAATTAACAGCATTTTCATTGTCGTTAAAAAATTGTACAAAATGCAACGAATCAAGTAAAGTCCTCAAATTTTTGACATAGCATATGGAGGGCGGGGCTGGCGGCATGTCTGGCCTAATTTGTTATAAACAATTAATTAACAAAATTTTCATTGCTGTTAGAAAATTGTACAAAATTCAACGCATCAGACAGCGTTGTCAAATTTTTGATTTGGCTTATGGGGGGGGCTGGCGAAATGTTTGGTCTATTTTGTTATAAACAATTAATTAACAATTTTAATTGCCATTACAAAATTGTACTAAATTTAACAAATCTGAGAGTGTTGTTAAATTATTGATTCCACAATGGGGGGCTGGAGAAATATTTCCCCAGCCCCCCCCCCAACCGACACGTTAATAACTCGTGACCCCAACTTGTACAAAATTCAACAATGCTGTTACAAAATTGTTGCCACATGGGTTGTCTGCGGAAAGTCAAACTTGCTATTTTCGAACCCGGTAAATTAATTAAATTATAATTGATGGCATTTCGAACTAAGCTAGATATTGGAGAAGTAAGACACAAAAATAACGGTGCTGGAAATAATACAAAAAATTGATTTGGCGGTTTAGGGATGAGAAACGGGGCAATTAAAGTCATTTTGGCTTAGCGTGGGGGTGTAAACGGCATATTTAGAGGTGCATTCATCATATTTAAGGCCCTTGTGACAATTGACGAGGGGTGAATTTCGAGCGAGGGTGACATTTGTTCTGCGAACGTGGGGCCGCGTTCTTGGACCGTGTCTGGTGGGCTGGTGTGACGTCTTGAAGACGGTTCACTAGGGCTCCGATGGGGGCCGCGTATAGGTTAGGATGCTGATGACAGGCTGTGATCTAATGGAGATTATTGGCTATTGGCTAGGCTGCTGTGACGTGGATAGGTGGGGGCCCGCGTAGAGGTTAGGTTATGTCGTTATTAGAGGTTAGGTTTCGCGGAGTCGGCATATAGGTTAGACAGCTGACAGGTAGGCCATAGAGTTGGGTGTTGATGTATGGCACGGAACGTTAGTATGGGGCGTTGACGTATGGCATAGAACGATAACACGGAACATTGACAGCTGACAGGTAGGCCATAGAGTCAGAGGTACGGAACACGAGTGACAGGGGACGTATTTTACTACAGACAGGTTATGATGTAATAGATAAGCAGTTAACAACACTCTCAATTACCACGTGCTCAGCATACCGATCTCAGGTCCGTGATAATCTTTCAATGTGATTTCCATCGGTTTCTTATATAAGCACTAAATCGAAAGTTTAGACGCGTTTTTAAGTTGTCAACAATACAACATTAAATGTATGTTTATTACTTTAGGAGTTATTGTTGTTTGAACATAGCGTATGATAATCTTTCATTTTTTTTCACTAAATCGAAAGTTTTTGAGTTAAGCGCAAGCACGAAAAACCTTTGTCGGGACTTTAAACAGGTAAACATTAACACCACATACAATTCTTATTACTTTTTATTTGATACTTTTACAATCTTTTATACACATTACTACTTACTTCTTCGGCGACTACCATAATTTTAGCGAAGAGGTCTTCTTTGGTGTTTAGAACTGTAGCATACACCTTTTGCTTCATATCACCCCACAAAAAATAGTCCAAGGGGGTCAAATCGGGCGAGCGAGCTGGCCACGCTACTACACTACCGTGACCGATCAACGGTGCATGGTTATTGTTAAAATATTCTCTCACTGCTCGAGAATAGTGCGCGGGTGCACCATCTAGCTGCAACCACATATGTTGACGGTATAATAAAAGTTACTCCTTTTGTGCTTGCGCACACGCTATGTTCAAACAACAATAACTCCTAAAGTAATAAACATACAGTTGTGAATTTAATGTTGTATTGTAGCTTAACTCAAAAACTTTCGATTTAGTGAAAAAAAATGAAAGGTTATCGGGACTGCCTTTGAATTGATTTGCAATAATTTGTTGGAATGAATATATATATATATATATATATATATATATATATATATATCTTGATGGTCCGGGTGTTCGTCCGTTGAAAGTTTTGTCCCTGTAAAGGAACGGTCGCCTGACGTTTCGCCAAAATCTCACATTCATAAGGCTTTTCCTCTTCTTCCAACACGAAGGGTGGCTGCAGGTTCGGACCTTTCCGGACTACTTCGTATCCGAGATCGTCGGCTAGGTCGTTCTCCGCTTGGTCTGCTCTCCGTGGCGTCTGAAGTGGAAGTGAGCTCCCATATGTGCGCGCCGCTATTTATGCTATCTCCTGAGTCCCCTCCTATTTCTTTGCTCCGCCTCCGATTGTGTTGAGGGGGCGGTGCCGTTTGTTTTGATTGGGTGACACCATTGCGTTGTCGCAAATTGTACCGATGACGTGGTTCTGTTTGTACCGATGGCGGCCGCAGATGTTCGTTAGAAGGGTGGGCGTCTACGAGTGACGGAATGCAACGTTGTGGTATTGTTGCGCTCTCTTTTAATTTGTTTTTCTTTTCCCGTAAGGTGTTCTTCCAGGCTTGATGCAGGTGTAGAGCTTCGTTACGGTTACTGATTTCTCCTTCCTTTTCAATTTATATAGCTTCCCTAATTGTTTCTCTTTTGAAGTTGTTTTCTTTTGCCAGATGCTTAGAGCCCTCAAAGTTGATTCTATGCCCTGTTTGCTCTTGATGTTGGAACAGGGCCGAGGTTGTGGTCTTGTTTCGAATGCTGAGTTTGTGCTCCTACGGTTTGTTTGACCTACATATGCTTGCTTGCATCCGCCGCAAGGTATCTTGTAGACTCCTTGACTCTCTGGTGGACGTTGGTCTTTGGGATTGCCTAGAATGCTTTTTATCGTCTTATGAGGTTTGTAGGAAGTTTTGATGTTGCTTTTCCTAAGGATTCTTCCGATCCGATCTGTCACTCCTTGTATGTACGGAAGGGTGGTCGCTGCCTTTGGGGGGGTCTTGTTGGGTTTCTTCGTGCCTTGGTAGTTCTTGTTGATTCAGGGCTCGTCTTATGGTGTTGTTGCTGTACCCATACCCCTCCTCAAGGTCTGTGAGATGGTGTTTAGTTGCTCTTGTTTGTGTTTGGCCTCTGCAATGCCTCGTGACCTGCATATAAGTGTATTTGCTACTGCTTGTATTTGGGAGGGATGATGGTGGGATTTAGCATTAAGGCATCTGTCGGTGTGTGTCGGCTTTCGATAGACTGTGTGTTCTAGCTTCCCTGTTGTTGTCCAGAAAAGGAAGGCATCCATCTTCTTCCATCTCCATGGTGAATTGGATCCTTTCGTGTAGACAGTTTGCCAGGTGTAGGAAATTGCTGAGTTCCGTATCCCCATGAGGCCACCCTATCAAGGTATCGTCTACGTATCGTAGCCAGACTTTTGGTTTCAGGGGGGCTGTGTTTAAAAGGGCCGTTTCGAAATAAGACATGAAGAGGTTGGCCACCGCTGGTGAGAGCGCCGAGCCCATAGGTGCACCGTCGACCTGTCTGTAAAGTTGCCTGTCAAAGGAGAAATATGTGTATGTTCGGAATTTTTTACGTAGGATGCGGCATTTTCGACTAAAGGTTGCATGGCTGCTGCGAGGTACTTCTCGAATTGTTGAAGAGGTGAGTTGAAAGCACTGACTATCGGGCGCATCGGGACTCCTTCCTTGTGAATTTTTGGCAGACCGTACAGCTTGGGGCATCTACTGGATTTTTCTCTCGGGATGAGTCTTTTGCGTATGTCCTCATCTGGTATGAGAGCCTGAATCTTGGATTTGGTTGTTTTTTCCAAGTAGGTTGTCGGGTCTCTCTTTATTGGTTTATAGGTTTGGTCCAGTACAATTTCTTTCATTTTTGAGTTGTAGTCATTTGTGTTCATGACTACCGTCGCGTTTCCCTTGTCCGCTGGTAGGATTCATCAGTCTTTGTTTTTCCTGAGGTTAGTGAGTGCTTGGTGTTCTGCCCTGGATACGTTTGGCTCTGGTTTTTTTAGCAGACCGCAGGATTCTTGCTACGTCTTGCCTTATTTCTTCGGCTTTCTCCGGTTCGACGTGGTGTAGTGTTGATTCTACGCCAGAGATGATATCTTCGACCGGTATGATTGTTGAAGTTATTGCGAAGTTAAAGCCTTTACACAGGATCTGTTTCTCGACAGCGGAGAGTGGATAGTTGGAAACGTTGTGGACCACTTTGTCATAGTCTAGCGGCCTTCCTAGCAAGGTTTTGATGTTTCTTGTTTAGTCTGGCTGTTTTGAGTTCTTTGTCTGTTTCTGTTCGAAAGAAAATTAGTTGTTCTGTTGACGTCCAGATTAGTCCGTGGAGGGTGTTGCTGAGTTGCAAGTGTGAAGTCAGTAGATCCCTTTCAGTCATGGCTAAGTGTCGTCTTGTCCGGTGTATTTCCTCGCGCAGTAGCCCTCTTCTGGCATTGTTGAGGATGGTGTCGGTTTTCTTACTATGGGTGTGGTAGGAAAGCTTGGTGAAAGATGGAAGGAAACCAATAAAGAGAGACCCGACAACCTACTTGGAAAAAACAACCAAATCCAAGATTCAGGCTCTCATATCAGATGAGGACATACGCAAAAGACTCACCCCGAGAGAAAAATCCAGTAGATGCCCCAAGCTGTACGGTCTGCCAAAAATTCACAAGGAAGGAGTCCCGATGCGCCCGATAGTCAGTGCTTTCAACTCACCTCTTCAACAACTAGAGAAGTACCTCGCAGCAGCCATGCAACCTTTAGTCGAAAATGCCGCATCCTAGGTAAAAAATTCCGAACATCTTCTCATAACAATAGAGGACCTAAACTTACAAGAAGAAGACCGCCTCGCAAGTCTCGACGTCAAATCACTTTACCCAAGCATCCCCGTCGACGAAGTCTTGGACCAAATTGCCATGAATGAAGACCTTCCTGCGCACATCATACAACTCGCGGAACCTTGCCTCAAAAACACATATTTCTCCTTTGACAGGCAACTTTACAGACAGGTCGACGGTGCACCTATGGACTCGGCGCTCTCACCAGCGGGGGCAAATCTCTTCATGTCTTATTTCGAAACGGCCCTTTTAAACACAGCCCCCCTGAAACCAAAAGTCTGGCTACGATACGTAGACGATATTTTGATAGTGTGGCCTCATGGTGATACGGAACTCAGCAATTTCCTACACCTGGCAAACTGTCTACACGAAAGGATCCAATTCACCATGGAGATGGAAGAAGATGGATGCCTTCCTTTTCTGGACATCTACTTAAAAAGGACAACAACAGGGAAGCTAGAACACACAGTCTATCGAAAGCCGACACACGCCGACAGATACCTTAATGTTAAATCCCACCATCATCCCTCCCAAATATAAGCAGTAGCAAATACACTTACATGCAGGTCACGACGCATTGCACACGCCAAACACAAACAAGAGCAACTAAACACCATCTCACAGACCTTGAGGAGGGGAATGGGTACAGCAACAACAACATAAGACGAGCCTTGAATCAACAAGAACTACCAAGGCACGAAGAAACCCAACAAGACCCCCCAAAGGCAGCGACCACCCTTCCGTACATACAAGGAGTGACAGATCGGATCGGAAGAATCCTTAGGAAAAACAACCACAAAACTTCCTACAAACCTCATAAGACGATAAAAAGCATTCTAGGCAATCCCAAAGACCAACGTCCACCAGAGTCACGGAGTCTACAAGATACCTTGCGGCGGATGCGAGCAAGCATATGTAGGTCAAACAAACCGTAGGATGGAAGCCCGAATCGAAGAGCACAAACTCAGCATACGAAACAAGACCACAACCTCGGCCCTGTTCCAACATCAACAGCAAACAGGACATAGAATCAACTTTAAGGGCTCTAAGCATCTGGCAACAGAAAACAACTTCAAAAGAAGAACAATTAGGGAAGCTATAGAAATTGAAAAGGAAGGAGAAATCAATAACCGTAACGAAGCTCTACACCTGCATCAAGCCTGGAAGAACATCTTACGGGAAAAGAAAAACAAATTAAAAGAGAGCGCAACAATACCGCAACGTTCCGTCACTCGTAGCTAACTATCGGGACGCCCACCCTTCTAACGAACATCTGCGGCCGCCATCGGTACAAACAGAACCACGTCATCGGTACAATTTGCGACAACGCAATGGTGTCACCCAATCAAAACAAACGGCACCGCCCCCTTAACACAATCGGAGGCGGGACAAAGAATGCTCTTTGAGAAAGCCAAATATGATTTTGGCGAAACGTCAAGTGATTTTTCAAACGAATACAGACGAACGGATGTACACCGGAATAAATCATCAACCACAATTTCCATCAGTGAAACAGTATACACAAATATATATATATATATATATATATATATATATATTTCCATCCGTGAAACAGTATACACAAATATATATATATATATATATATATATATATATATATGTTTTTTGAACGCCATCTATCGACACGTACATTGTTTAATACCTGTCTCTGTGAACAATTGCTGTGTAACGATAGTCCTCTACACACACAATGTCTTGACCTTCGTTGCTGTGTAGTCTTCTATATACGCGATGTTTTGACCTTTGCCGGCTCGCTAACAGAAGGAGCGAACTGGTCCGTTTGGCCGGCTAACGGACTTGCGAATTTAGGCAAGGTCATCATGTCTCCACCCAACAGCTATGTGAATGATTTTATTAGTACGCGTCTTAAACTGGGTTTTATTCAACATACTATCAACTGAAAGAAAGAGTAAGTAAGGTCGCCATCTTGGCACATATGCTAAGTGCTTATATAGGATGGACTGCGGTTCCCCATCACTGCAACGGTTTTTCATAATATAAATTATTTTGTACATCATTGAAATTTGGCGCGATTGAACAGATCACCTGGTGACTATTGACCAAAGAGAGTTCGGTATGGCTGAGCACGTGGTAATTAACCAATGAGAGCGGTTCAAGGGGTAACTGCTTATCTATTACGTCATAATCTGTCTGTAGTACAATAAGTCCCCTGTCTCTCGTGTTCCGTACCTCTGACTCTATGGCCTACCTGTCAGCTGTAAATGTTCCGTGCCATCCTCGTCAACGCCCCATACTAACGTTCCGTGCCATACGTCAACGCCCAACTCTATGGCATACCAGTCAACTGTATAACCTGTATGCCGACTCCGCGAAACCTAACCTCTAATAACGACATAACCTAACCTCTACGCGGGCCCCCATCCATCTACGTCACAGCAGCCCTACCCAATAGTCCATAACCTCCATTACATCACAGCTTGTCATCAGCATCCTAACCTATACGCGGCCCCCATCCATCTTCATAGCAGCACTGGGGCCCTCAATGGAGCCCTAGTGAACCGTCTTCAAGACGTCACAGCAGCCCTAGTCGGGGCCCCCGCGGTCGGCCACGGTCCGAGAACGCGGCCCCCACTTTCCGAGAACAAATGTCACCCTCGATCAAAATTCACCCCCCGTCAATTGCCAAAAAGGCCTTAAATATGATGAATGCACCCCTAAATATGCCGTTTACACCCCACGTTAAGCCAAAATGGCTTTAATTGCACTGTTTCTCACCACTAAACCGCCAGCTTACTTTGGCGATTTCAAGGTCATCTTGGTAAATTTTCGCTAATTTTAAGCTTAGAATCTCTTATGGGAAATTACATGTAATTATGTTCGATTTTGGCCTAGAACTCTCATAGCTTATTTACATATTAAAAATTACAATTGATTTTAACCTTCACATTCTACTTGATTAACTACTTTTTTAAAATAAAATATTGTTCAAAGAAAATTATGTTAAAAATTATAATTAATTTTACAATTTTACGTCATCCTACATTAAACAATTGTATTCATTGGATTTTAAATACATAGAGCTTAATAAAAAAATAAATAATACACTTTACTAAATAAACAAAATTACTGTACGAAAAAAATGCAGTTACGTGCAAACGTTTTTTTTTTAAACTGTGGGGTCCATTTTCCGCTTAAGTGCCACGATATGTATACGGCAACATTTTTTTAATACTTAATTTTGAATGAAAAGGGCATAGATGTCGTACAGGAACTTTTTATTAAAATGTCCATCCCTCGGGCGGAAAATTCATTTCCCTGCAGTGAGCTCATGTGCCATGAAAAATGAAGGGCACAATTATTTAAGGTATACTTTCGATTTTTTTTAATTTTAGGTTGCCTCTAATAGTTTTTTTCGAATAGGGGTTGAAATGAGAAAATTGGCGTCAGAGTAAAAGTCCTTAGAGCCATAGCAATGATACGGCATAGTAAAATATTACTTTTAAATAAATTTATTTATTTAAAAGTAATATTTTTTCTATAATTTTTCCATTGGAGAAAATTTTTGGAAATTGAAAATTTTTTATTCTTTCGAGCACCGTTATTTTTGTACGGCACAAGGTTTTTGTCTTACTTCTCCAATATCTAGCTTAGTTCGAAATGCCGTCAATTATAATTTAATTAATTTACCGGGTTCAAAACTAGCAAGTTTGAGTTTCCGCAGATAACACATGTGCCACGGAGAATTGACGGCATAGTGCTCAAATGTTTTCTTTTAGGCGTAGTATTTAAATCATAGACACTCATAGTGCCCAAAAAGGGTAGTACATTTTTCCCGTCCGGCTCTTAGTCTACGTAGAAATTTCCAGTCAGTGCCGTTCTTTTTTTTATTCCCTAGGATTGATGTTTTATTTTCGTCTTACCGAATAATGTTTTCTCCAGAGGCGGCGAATAAATTTTATAACAATATTTTAAGTTATGATGGTAGTATTATCAAAAATAAAACTCTTTTTTCAATTTTTAATAATTTTATGAATTTGTTTAACCAATATCTTATATAATGTTTTTAATCAGTTTCAAAAGTGAAAACTATAATATAAAGTTTTTGTTTAAGACTTCTATGTTTATTAGGTTAAACATATAACACGAAACTAACAAAAGTGTAGAGGGGGTGCCTCAATCATTGTCTTTACATGTGTCTCGATTAAAACCAAATACCAAGCCAGAGGATTTGCAAAAGTTCTTAGCCCGAAACTTCCCAGAAGTTACCTGTGAGCCACATCAGTCTAAGCATCCGGATATCTATGCATCAGTAAAGGTAAATATATGGAAAGAAAATCTAGCTACTGCCTGGAAAAAAGAGATATGGCCTAGTGGAGCAGTCATTTCACATTTTTTTGCCAAGAAGAGGACGCCAAATCAGGAATTGGGTCCTCAATAATGACTACAAACAAATGTGCTATATACACCCCAACTGTAAATACTGCCAGTCCTGCTGGTGCGCGTAAACTTACTGTGTACTATCAGAATGTTCGAGGTCTAAGAACCAAAACTGAGAGTCTGTATAGTAGTGTCCTATCTGAAGAGTATGATGTAATAGCTCTCACAGAGACCTGGCTATGTGATGGTATCTATAATCCCGAGCTATTTGATGAAAGGTATGCAGTCATAAGGAGATACAGGAAAAGTCAAGAACTTACCAGAGGGCGTGGTGTCCTTTTTGCAATTAAAAAAGACATCTCTTATGAGGTAATAAACATTAACTGTGATAATGAAGCTATATTAATTAAAATCAAACTAAAAAAGTCTTTTATATATGTATGTATTGTTTATATTAGACCTAATAGTAGTACTGATTACCTAGAAAAATTTTTAGATATATTTGAGAATATTCTATCCACTCTAGATCATAAGACTTTAATATTAGGTGATTTTAATCTGCCTAACTTTCAGTTAGGTTCAGATGATAAAAGTCTTCTGATGCAGCAATTCTTGAGCCTATATAAATTGCAACAACTGAACTCAGTTAAAAATTTTATGAACAGGAACTTGGATTTGGTTATCTCTAACCTCGAAGTTGGAGTAAAACGGTCAGACAGTCCTCTTCTCAAGGAGGATGCTTATCATCCAGCACTAAATATCTCGTTATCATTGCAGAGAGAGCAAAAAGTGAGTCCCTTCCCGAAAAAGTACAAATACAATTTCGCTAAAGGCAATTTTCTCTTATTATTCAATCTTTTAAGCGATTGTGACTGGTCAGAAGTACTAGCATGTGATGACGTTAATAAAAGTGTAAATAGCTTTTACTCAAACTTGTACAGATGTTTGGACGCATCTATTCCTAAGTACATAGTGAGAAACGCGTCGAAGTTTAGAAAGTATCCTCCCTGGTTCACATTCAATTTAGTGCAAATGATCAGAAAGAAAAACCACCTACATGCTCTTAAAACGAGAGGTAAGGCAAGCTTATCAAATGTCAATGAGTACAGGTTATTAAGGTGTGATATTAAAAAACAGACCAGAACAGATTTTGAAAATTATAAAAAGACAATTGACAATAATATCAATAGAGATCCCAGTACCTTCTGGTCATTCTTTCGAGGCAAATCACATGATGGTTGTGTGCCACGGAGGATGACTTCGAATAACGTTAACTTAACCGATGAACAAAGCATTGCAGATGCCTTTGCACAATATTTTCATTCTGTGTTTGAACCAAGTACGATCGATCAGCATGATCTTTATTATACAGGGGGTTTTAGTTTTCCTGAAATAACTGATAATGACATTCTTTCCAGCACAAAAAGTTTGAAGCCCAAAAAAACAACTGGCCCTGATGATATACCACCATATATCTATAAGGGGTGTGCCGATCTGTTGGTTACTCCTCTAAAATATATCTTTAATCTAGCTCTAAAGCAGCGATGGTTTCCTGATAAGTTTAAAGAAGCAATTGTAACCCCAATCTTCAAAAAGGGGCGGAGGGAAAATATTCATGACTATCGACCTATCAGCTTATTAAACAGCTTAGCTAAAATATTTGAAAAAATTATATATAACTTCATACTTACCCACATAGCTGACAAAATTTCAAAATACCAACATGGTTTTTTTCCTAACAAGTCAACAGTTACAAATCTCTGTATCTTCTCTGAATATGTATCAGAGGCAATTCTAAACAAACAACAGCTGGATGTCATATACACAGATTGTGCGAATGCATATGATAAGGTGGATTTCAGTGTCTTGATAAAAAAACTGTCGGTTCTTGGTTTTTCAAGTGAAGTATTGTCATTCATAACTTCATACTTACTCGCACGAACCCAAAGGGTAAAGATAGGTACTGTCTTCTCCCGTCATTATATTGCCACCTCAGGAGTACCCCAGGGTAGCATCTTGGGTCCTCTCTTGTTTTTGATTTTTATCAATGACTTACCCGATAGCCTGAAGACCTGCGTTGGGTTGTTGTTTGCTGATGATTTCAAACTATTTAAACCCATTAATGGCATAAATGATGTTGTTGCACTTCAAAACGACTTAAATTTGGCGCTTAATTGGTTTAGAGAAAACAAAATGTTTGTTAATACCCAAAAATGTTGTGTTGTTTCCTTCTCCCGAAAAGTCAATATATCTATGGAAGACTATTACATTGGAAATTGTAAGGTTAAGAGGTGTAAAGAGGTTAAAGATCTGGGGATAGTCTTTCAAGATAACTTCAAATTCAATACCCATTTCAGCTATCTGATAAACAAGGCATACAAAGTTCTTGGATTTGTCATACGTAATAGCCAAAATTTGAGTGTAAAAACAACCATACGACTTTATACATCTATGGTGAGGCCTCACCTTGAGTATGCCTCTAACATTTGGTCACCAAATTGTTACACCCAAAGTAACGAAATTGAAAAAGTTCAAAAACGTTTTCTGCGCTATCTCTATATCAAAGAGAATGGCATATATCCCTTGATGGTATCTTATAGATCAATGTTGGCAACCTTCGATCTCTGTTCTTTGAGTACGAGGAGAAAGACCCATGCTGTTATCTTTATATATAACATTCTAAATAACAGAAAATATTTCGATTGTGGCTTGATCAATAGCGTTAAGTTTAGGGTCCCCAAAATTAGCTTAAGACTACTCTCATCTAATCTCTTCTACATTAACAACGGAAGCCCTTCGCCCTTCACTTATCTACTCAGTGTCTGCAATGATATGCTGTCCAATAACATAGTTCCTGACCTATTTAACATCAAGTTTGGTGAGCTTAGGCGCATATTATTGCTGCATCAGGATGCAATCCCTTCATGATATTGGCATGTCTGTGACATTATCAAATACTTGTGTACTGTTTAACCCTTCACATGTAAGTACCTATTTGGTGTTTGTAAAGAGAGAGAATAAATAAATAAATAAATAGAATATAAACAATTACCGAAACAACAGCATTTAATCAGAGTTATTAATAAAACAGAAAAAAATTCCGGGTGGTCATGGAAATTTAGAGGTCCTTGAGAATCATTTTGGACTGAACTAAATGTGAAACTAGACTTAAGATGTTGCCTTGACTTTATGGATTTATTTATTAAAAAATTCCTTCGCGAAGCACAAATAAACACCCAATAAGTACTTCATTTAATACATTATATGATATGTTTGCTACTACCACATTTGACAGTTCTAAAACAATAATTTATACTATGAAGTAGTAGTGGTATAATACATGGGTGCATAATTTGTATACGTTTTTTAGGGTTCCGTATATACAATATACGGATAACCTTATAATATCACTCCGGATTTCTGCCTGTGTCACATCACAGCCATTTTCTCCTAAACTACTGGACGGAAGAGGTTGAAATTTGGTATCAATGTATAGTTTGGTGACCCGATCAGGATTACATACCGTAAAAGAAAAATTTTGATTTTTGGGGTACTTCTGGGGGAAAAAACTAAAAAAATCGACCGTTGCCCCCCCCCCCGCGAACTACTGAGCCTAAAATTTTGAAAAAATAGGAAATATAGAACGTTGCCCGAACTTTACAGGAAAAATAAGGAAAAACCATTAATATTAATTTTGGGGGGCAAATTATAGAATTAAATAAAAATTTAAAAATAAAAATAAATTTCAAACGCATCATGTAATATATCAAATGAAAGTCTCATTCTGAGGAACACAAATATATTTTTTTCATATAAAAAAGATAATTAAAGAGATATTAAAGAAAATATACCAAAATTTATCCATTTCCCGCCCCCTTATCTCCGAAACTATAAAACGTAAGGTTTTGAAAAAAAAAAGATTTATAGGTTCTGAGAAGGAGAAACCCCTAATATTTTTTTTGGGGGGCAAATTATAGAATTAAATGGAAAATTAAAATTAAAATTGTTTCTAACTCTTCATGTTACATATCAAGCTGATTATAAGGAAAAAAATATGTTTTTTTCATATTTTTAAAATAAATTAATTAAAAGATATTAACAAAAATATAAAAAAATTTACCCATCTCCCCCCTATCTCTGAAACCATAAGCTGTTTGAAAAAACAATGGAGGTATTGCCCCTCACCTGAACTTTACTTGAAAAATAACGAAAAACCCATAATATTTTTTTGGGGGGCAAATTATAGAATTAAATGGAAACTTAAAATTGTTTCTAACCCATCATGTTATATATCAAATGAAAGGGCTGATTATGACGAAAATAAATATATTTTTTTCATATTTTTAAAATAAATTAATTAAAAGATATTAACAAAAATATTGTTATAAAGTCCGTGGATTCAATTTTAGAATTATAAAACTAATATGCACTTTCACTTTTCTAGAACTTTATTTACATTCAAACAGCTGATTCAAATACAATAACAATCCCATATACGCTAGTCGTCGCGGTATAACTGAACTGCGATCGTGGCGTGCTTCCTTTAATACCAGCGTCGAATTCTCCAGTAAAAATCGTCATCACTCCTTCCGCTGCCGAGTCTTTTCGAGAACCTTTTTTTTTACCTCAAAGCATTTGTTGTCGTACTGAGATGAAACAGGGTCGGCCTTGGGTAAATTTCGTAACACTGCCCCCCCTTTAATTCTGATCGTCCCGATCAGAAACATCCTCTCCATGGTAGGGAGCGAGTCGATCTAAATGAACCACCTTCAATTTAGCCTTGGGGTTTCGGCGGATCCGGTAGACGACGTCATTCAGCCTCTTGACCACCTCGTATGGACCATCCCAGGCGGGTGTAAGCATTGGGGATTTACCCTTGCTCCGTTGGGGGTTGTACAGCCTGACTTTGTCCCTCTCCTGGAACCTGACTGAATTGGCATTGAGGTCGTATCGCGTCTTCATCCGGTCACTGTTGGCCAACATCTGCGTTCGGGCTAATTCGTGTATGCCAGCAGGTTATGTCGGAGCTGGTCGGCATAATCGTCGATGTCTTGGGGAGGTTCTTCGGGGGAGCCAAATGCCAAATCGCAGGGTAATCGCAGCTCCTTTCCGAATAGGACCCTGGCTGGGGTCAGGCCTGTACTATTATGTACAGCAGAGAGATATGACAACAGGAATAGGGGAATATGCTCATCCCAATCCCGCTCATTATTGCTGACGACCTTGGATAGGTGTTGTTCCAAGGTCCTGTTGAATCTTTCCACCATTCCGTCTTACTGTGGGTGTAATGGTGTTGTTCTCGTTTTCCTGATCCCCAACATCGTGCAGACCTTCTGGAATACATTCGATTCGAAGTTACGCCCCTGGTCTGAATGTAATTTCATCGGGACGCCAAACCTGCTGAATAGTTGTTCTACTAGCACCGTTGCTACCGTGGTTGCCTCTTTGTTGGGTATCGCATATGCCTCAGGCCATTTGCTGAAGTAATCCATTGCGACCAGAATGTATTTGTTCCCCCTCTCAGACTCGGGAAACGGACCGGCGACATCGATGGTAATTCTCTCAAATGGGACGCCCACATTGTACTGCTGCATTCTGCCCTTGGTCCGGGTCTTCGGGCCCTTACTGGCGGCACAGGTGGCACATTTGCTGTACCAAGCTCTGACGTCTTCGAAGTAATTCACCCAGTAGTACCGCTGGCGAACTTTGTCTAGGGTTTTATTCATGCCCAGGTGGCCTCCGGTAATTCCATCATGTACTTCGGTCAGGATGGCAGGTACCTTTTTCTTCGGAACTACCAGTTGGGACTTGGTTTCTCGTCCATCAGCGCTTTCCCAAACTCGCTTAAGCATTCCATTGTCTACTCTTAGAGAGTCCCACTGAGTCCATAACGATTTCAACACGCCGGAGTATCTAGCTACCTCGTCCCATCGTGGCCTGGGTGCCCCTCTCATTTTGAGTGACAAGATTGGTTCGATGTCTGGATCAGCCATTTGGTCCTGGAAGCACTGTTCCGTTGCCCAGTCTTCATTGGCCTGCACTCGGATCTGCCTGATGGAGATACCCTCTAGCTGTTCCGTCTTCAGACAATGCTTGCATTCCGCTCTACAGGGTCTTCTGGATAGGGCATCGGCATTATTCTGCAACCGGCCGGCACGGTGTTCCACCTTGAAGTCGTATTGCTGTAATTTCTCCATCCATCTGGCCAGTTGTCCTTCCGGTGTCTTCATGTCCAGCAGCCATTTGAGTGCGGCATGATCTGTTCGGATTAAGAAATGGCGACCATACAGGTATTTGTGGAAATGGTCTTACAGCCCTTACTATTGCAAGAAGTTCTTTTCTGGTGACGCAATAATTTCTTTCTGGCTTCGAGAATCCACGGCTGTAGTACTCGATCACCCTCTCTTCACCATCTTGCACCTGGGATAGGACGGCCCCCAAACCGGTGTTGCTGGCGTCAGTGTCTAAGATGAACTTGCCGGACTGTGTAGGAAAGGCTAGGATTGGGCTGGAACATAGTGCTGCCTTCAGTCGTCTGAAAGATGTTTCGCAATACTGATTCCAATGGAAGGTCTCTTTCACAGTGGTCTGCCTATGTAGAGGGGCGGCGATTGTGGCAAATCCCTCAACAAAACGCCGGTAGTATGAACAGAGGCCCAAGAAGCTTCGGAGTTCATGTTTGTCTCTTGGAACTGGCCAATCACGGATGGCTTCTATCTAGTCTTCGTTGGTGCGGATTCCTGACTCGGACACTACGTGACCCAAAAACTTCTTTTGGGAACAAGGAACACTTCTTCGGATTGAGTCTCAGGTTAGCGTTATTAATTCTGGAGAATACTTCGTCCAGGTTCTTCAGATGGTCGTCGAATGTCTGACCCATGACTAGAATGTCGTCGAGTTATACTAAGCACGTCCTCCATGTTAACCCGCTCAGTACATACTCCATTAGCCTCTCAAATGTAGCGGGTGCATTACGTAACCCAAAGGGCATGACCGTGAACTGAAACAGCCCTTTACTGGTGGAGAACGCTGTCTTCTCTCTGTCGTTTGCATGCAGATCAACCTGCCAATATCCACTTTTTAGGTCTAGTGTGGAGAACCAACGGGAGCCTGCTAGTGTGGTCAAAGTGTCATCGATTCGGGGTAGTGGATAGCTGTCTTTCTTCGTGACATCATTCAGCTTTCTGTAATCCACGCAAAACCGGGTGGTTTCATCCTTCTTTTTAACTAGCACGACGGGAGCAGACCATGGGCTGATGGATGGCTCAATAACTCCATTTTGTAACATGGACTCGATGTTTTCCTCGACTGCCTGTTGTTGCCCCAATGGTAGTCCTCTAGGTGGTATTCTGATGGGTTGAGCCTTTCCGGTATCTATTCGATGCTGGATGATGTTGGTGCGACCGGTGGTTCCATCTTGACTGTTAAAAATTTGCCAGTGCTTTGTGATAAATTGTTTGGCTTTCTTCTGGTTCTCTGGTGTCAGGTGTGTCAAATGGTCAGCAAACTGTTGTAGGAACTCTTTACTGGGCCCTGTCTCCTTCCCCGACGTCTGGTACTCTTCTTCGCAATTGATGATGGGCTCTACTGGCTCGAAACAAGCTATCTCTTGACCATTGGCAATTATAATGTCGTTGTTGGACAAATTCAGGACTCTGATTGGTATATCTCGTCTGGTTTTAACTATAGCCCGTCCAACTAAGTAGTCATGAGTTGAGTGTACGGGCTCCACCATTCCAACACAGCTCCCAGGATTGCTGTCTAGCTGCCCATGAATAATCTGTTCCGTTCGACCGGGAATTCTAGCTGAAGACTTTGCCACAATTTTTATGGGCGTGACTGATGTGTTGACGGGCCGTGTCAATACAAATTCCTCATTCAGGAACCGAAGAACATCATATCTCGGGTCGAACATAAATCCATTCTGGCTAATTAGGTCCATTCCCAGTATAAAATCGTCCTCAATATTCGCTACCAGGACCTTATGCCGGATCATGTTGTCCCCTATCTGTAGTACGACATCTGCCTCACCCTGTATTGACATGGACTCGCCGGTGACTGTTCTGAGCTGGATGTTATTGGTAACTGGCCGAATTTCTGATGCTCTCAAAACCCTGGATTTGGCAATGGACAGAGCGGCGCCGGTATCGATGATGATGGTAACGATCGCCCATTGATGGTGCCTCTGATGACTAGGCTGCCGCTATCTCGGCAAAATCCCCGGATGGATAACGTTTTGGGGGCTGGTGGAGGGTCAGTCAGCATTCGCCCTCTTATGCTGACTGGCTGACGGTCCCTGGACATGTGGCTGTTCTGTTGGTTACCCCTGGTCGGTGATCGTTCAGGTGGCCTCACTCGACAATTACGTTGGAAGTGCCCTGTCCGTCCGCAGCGGTAACATGCCCCTCTGGTGCCAGTTCTTTGTGACAGTTCTAATATTTTGTTCAGGCCAGCTAGCAGCGCTTGAAATGGTGACTCTGATTCTTCCAGGTTGAAGGAAACTGCTCGGACCCTCGGCTTGGACATGTTCATAACGGCCTCTACTTCCAAAGCCCGCAGTAGAGCTTCATTACTTTTCTTGACACCACTTAGTCTTAGATTTCGCTGTACTTCCACATCTCTGATGCCGTTTATGAAACTCTGTGTGGCCAACTGGTCTTTCGTTTCCTCTGGCAGGTCTGGATAGGACAAGTGTAGTAACCGTCTAATTTCTGCTTCGAATTCTTGGAGGCTTTCACCGGATTTTTGCGTTTTTCCATTCAGTTGGACTTGGTATACCTGGCTCAAGGATTGATTGTCGTATCGTTTGTCTAGGATGGCGATGATCTTGTCAAAATTACCTTGTTCATCGACTGGAATACTTTGGAGGAGTTCTAGGGCCGGACCTCTTAACGAAATTACCAGAGACGTGGATTTTTCTTGGTTATCCCATCCATTAGCTGTAGCCACGGCTTCGAATTGTCGTTTATACATGGGCCAAGATGAGCTGCCTTCAAATGTGGGTGGTTTGCTAACGGAACCTTTTGTACTCACGGTGTTCTGGTATTTTCCTCGCTGTAAGTCCTGTTGCATTTTTTTGATTTCTGTTTCTACCTTGTTTTGAATAGCACTGATTTCAAAACATTTCACCTGGCTCTGTATGGAATCGATGTCATCTACTTAGGTTTCAAGGGCCTCCACATTGTTTTTTAGGATCTTTATGTCGTCGTTTATCTCTTTTATATCTGATTCTACTATTTGCATTCTTTCATCAACTGTTTCGTTAACTTGTGATACTATTTGCATTAGTTGTTCAAATTGCATTTGTCTTTTTAATTCACTTTGATCTTGTTGTTGTTCAAATTTCGAGAACAATCCTTCCAATAAATTTTGTTGTTCGCTTTTATTGTAGAAACTAGATTTTGTTGTTTTTCTTCCATCGTGGAAACAAGATTTTGTAATTCTATTTTACGTTTTTCATCGATATTAATGACAAGATTTCCTAACTCTACTTTAAGTTTATCATCAAAAGATTTCACTAACCTTTGTTGAATTTCTTCTTGATGTTGTTTCTCCTTCTTGTCACGTTTTTCTAGAATCTGTGCAATTTTTTCGTCTATCTTTTCCATACTATGAGTTTCCATAAATCAAATTACGATTTTCACTGCACTTAATCCTTTACTTCTGATCACCAAATGTTATAAAGTCCGTGGGTTCAATTTTAGAATTATAAAACTAATATGCACTTTCACTGAACTATAAAACTAATATGCAGTTTCTAGAACTTTATTTACATTCAAACAGCTGATTCAAATACAATATCAATCCCATATACGCTAGTCGTCGCGGTATAACTGAACTGCGATCGTGGCGTGCTTCCTTTAATACCAGCGTCGAATTCTCCAGTAAATATCGTCATCACTCCTTCCGCTGCCGAGTCTTTTCGAGAACCGTTTTTTTTACCTCAAAGCGTTTGTTGTCGTACTGAGATGAAACAGGGTCGGCCTTGGGTAAATTTCGTAACAATATAAAAAAATTTACCCATCCCCCCATCTCTGAAACCATAAGCTGGAAAATTTTGAAAATACAATGCAGGTATTGCCACTCACCTGAACTTTACTGAAAAAATAAGGAAAAACCCCTAATATTTTTTTGGGGGCAAATTATAGAATTGAATGGAAAATATAAAATTAGTCACTCACTTGTTTCCTGCGAAGCCTGAGCTACCCGCTTATCCTTCGTGGCAGATGAGGGACGAAGATATACCATCAGTGACCATGAATGAGCTGATGGGCGCGTGCAACCGGCTCCAAAACGGTAAGGCTCCCGGTCCAGATGGCATACCTAACATCGCGCTAAAATGCGCCATAGCCAATAGGCCTGACATGTTTCTACACATGTATGAGACCTGCCTAAAGCAGGGGGTTTTCCCGACTAAGTGGAAAAGCAGAGGCTTGTGCTCCTACCTAAAGAAGGAAAGAAACCCCAGACGAACCCTCATCATATCGTCCCCTCTGTATGTTGGACTCTGCGGGAAAACTCCTTGAAAGAATAATAGCAGATAGGCTGGAGCCCTACGTTGAGCCAAAACTTTCCACCAACCAATTCGGGTTCAGAAAGGGGAGATCAACCATCGATGCCGTGACACTCGTTACCAACATCGCCAGAGAGGCTATCTCGGGAAAGAGATGGAGAAGAGGTGGAAAAAAGTACTGTCTAATAGCCACCCTGGGAGGCTCTTGCCAGGATGGAAGTTCCTCAGTACTTGCGCAGAATGGTTTCAACGTATTTCAAGGACCGCATCCTATTGTACCAAACTGAAAATGGGCAAGTAGACTATAAGATCACAGGAGGTGTACCTCAACTGCCCACACTGTACGGACGTGGTAGAGGACGCGGAACACGTGTTCTTCTCCTGCCCCCGGTTTCAGGATCAACGTGCTGAAGTGGAGAGGAATCTGGAGACAAATAGTAGAAGCCATGCTGAAGGGCCCCCAAGCCTGGAACTTGGTATCAGATTATGCGGAGACTATCCTCAAAGCACTCCGCAATACGTTCGAGGAGTAGGCTTTAGAGGCTTTCAATGTAAGAGCAGTAAACATCTGCAATGAACCACCCTTGCAAAGTAGTATTGACTAAGAGTGCCGCAGGGGACCATGGTTGTAGGAGAAACACACACACACACACACACACGCACACACGCACGCACGCACGCACGCACGCACGCACGCACGCACGCACGCTCGCACGCACGCACGCACACAACCCGGGGTGGTTGTTGGTCCACTACCGGGTGCCTCCCCAGGTGGCGGATAGGGGAACGCTCTCCAGCAATGGGGAGTACTGAGGATTTCCTCAGGGCGGACCAAAATCAGATAGGGGAAGGAACCCCGAAAATAAACCATTTATGGATATGGGTGATAAGGTGAACTTAATACCCCAGGTGGGTACCTCTGCAGAGGATAATCCCGCCACCGGTTCCGATCGAGTGAAAGCCTCGGTGGCCGGTGCACGCTCCACGGATTCTGGGGGGAGCGAATTATCACTGGTTCCGTCACATAGTGACAAGAAGAAGAACACTAGTAATGGTACAACATCGACCATTAAAACTAGAGCTGACAGCAAGACACTATCCAGCCAAGTCCTCTAAAGGCGAATAGTGGAGTTGACGTCCAAGAAAGGGCAACAAATGAGAGTGGCGCTCCAAACAAATTAGGAGGAAAGATCGATGAGCTCTTGAGGTTCATTGGGCCTAGGCACAATGTACATCATGAGATCAAGAAACTGGCACACGCCATTAAGTCAGAATATGACAAATATCAGACGTCAACGACGCGGCCACCTCCTGTAGCGAAACCTGCTACAACACAGACATCGCCATTAAAGTTGTCAAACACTCAGACACAAGGTGAAAAGCAAAAGGAGGTCCCAAAAGCGGCTGCCTCAAAAGCAGCTAACTCAAAACCGGCTGCAGCAACACCGGCGGCCCCAAAGCAGGCGGCTTCAATAAAAGTAGCCTCTGTAGCAAGGACCTCACCACCGAAGGCCTCGCCTTCAGTAGCCTCATCAAGTAAGGCACCACCACTTAAAACTCTTAAACCGGTGCTAGCTAGCAAGCTAAAGCCCGGTAAAGAAGGTGCCAGAACATCGGGCAAACCACCCAGGCAACAACAAGTAGGGTGGTCAATTCAGAAGCGGAGAGAAACAATGGATTAAAATCCAAGTTTAAACCGCAGACCAAAAACCAACCTTCAAACCAGTTGACTGACTGGCAAGTGGTAAAGAGGAAAAAGGTCCCGAGGACCAATAAGCAAAAACCAGCGCCACATTGTACGCTGCTTATAAAGAAAGGCGAGAAGAGCTCCCATGCAGATATCTTGCGAGGTATCAAAAATGATCCCACCTTGCAGGATATAGGCAAAAAAGTCAATAAGATCCGACGAACAGCTAAGGAAGATCTCCTGTTGTTATTCGCGAAGGCAGACGCTCAGGAGATGGAGCGCTATTGTAACGCCATCAAGAATAAGCTCCCAAGCGGGGCCACTGAACAATCTCGAATACCGCAAATCGAGATTGAAATTAAAGACCTGGATGAGATCAGTACCAAGGAAGACGTGGTAAAGCTGCTCAAAGATAATATCGACGGCCTGGCAGAGATCATTGAGGAGGCAGTGAAATCACTTCGACGGGCATATAGATCAACACAAACGGCAGTTGTTTGTCTCCCAGAGGTCCAGGCCAAGAAATCCATCGCACTTGGAAAGCTGAAACTTGCGTGGGGCACAGTACGTGTTCGCGAGAGGATCAGATGTACGGAAGCGTGAATCGGTCGCCATCGCAGGTGATTTCAACGCCTGGGCAATTGATTGGGGATGCCGGGAAACGAGCGCGAGAGGTCGAGCTCTCCTTGAGACCATGTCTTCGCTCAACCTGGTACTCCTCAACACAGGAGCCGTAAGCACATATCGCAAAGGCAATGCCAGCTCCATTATCGACGTGACATTCGTTAGCAGCAACCTAATTAAAGGGGGCTGTGAGTGGCGGGTCGATGAAGAGTTTACTAATAGCGACCACCAAGCTATTATTTGGGAAATCAACACCACTTCCAAATGAAGAAGATTGTGTGCCAGTCGTGCGAGGTCACATCCAGTCGGTTGGAACAAAAATGCTTTCGATGCTGATTCATTCGCCTTGGTTATGGAGCAGGAACCATTGTCAATAGCAACAAGCGCAGAAGCCAGTGCCTAAGAGGTAATGACAAGCGTTGTCAAGTCCTGCGATGCTTCCATGCCAAGGAGACCGCAGAACAACAGCCGCCCACCAGTTTACTGGTCGAACGACACGATCTCACAACACCGACGAGAGTGTCTCAAAGCACGAAGGCTGCATCAACGAGCACGGAGACGCGACAGGGTCACAACAGAAGAACTAAGGCTCGACTATGAGATCAAAAGACAACAGCTACGAAGAGCCATTCTCTCAAGCAAGAGATCCTACTGGAAGGAGTTGTGTGACGAAGTTGATCAAGATCCATGGGGAAAACCGTATAAAATCGTGATGCATAAAATTTAGGCCCCCCCATGACATCAACGAACTGCCCCGAATCATTGCACCGTATTGTCACTCACTTGTTTCCTGCGAAGCCTGAGCTACCCGCTTATCCTGCTTGGCAGGTGAGGGACGAAGATATACCTTCAGTGACTATGAATGAGCTGATGGGCGCGTGCAACCGGCTCCAAAACGGTAAGGCTCCCGGTCCAGATGGCATACCTAACATCGCGCTAAAATGCGCCATAGCCAATAGGCCTGACATGTTTCTACATATGTATGAGACCTGCCTAAAGCAGGGGGTTTTCCACCAACCAATTCGGGTTCAGAAAGGGGAGATCAACCATCGATGCCGTGACACTCGTTACCAACATCGCCGGAGAGGCTATTTCGGGAAAGAGATGGAGAAGAGGTGGGAAAAAGTACTGTCTAATAGCCACCCTGGATATCAAGAACGCCTTTAACTCGTCCCGCTGGGACCGCATTTTGGAGGCTCTTGCCAGGATGGAGGTTCCTCAGTACTTGCGCAGAATGGTTTCAGCGTATTTCAAGGACCGCATCTTGTTGTACCAAACTGAAAATGGGCAAGTAGACTATAAGATCACAGGAGGTGTACCTCAGGGCTCTGTTCTGGGCCCCCTCTTATGGAACGTAATATACAACGACCTGCTCCTGCTCGGTCTGCCCGAGGGCGTCAGGCTAGTGGCATTCGCCGATGATGTGGCATTGATCATAGTGCGCAAGCACATAGAGGAGATACAAACAACCTTCTCATTCGCCATAGCCACAATTCAGCATTGGATGCTCTCAGCGGACTTGAGTTTAGCAGAGCAAAAGACCGAAACACTCCTTGTTAGCAGTCGAAAGGCAAGGGAAACCATCACCCTCAAAATAGTAATAATAATAATAATAATAAAGCGTCTTTATTGTTTCATCTATGTAATACATATATCTATACAGCATGCACATACATAAATCTATACAGTATACACATACATAGCAAAACAAAAGGCGGAGTTTAGCCTATGGCTAATCTTCCACTCAACCCTAAACAAAACAAGCTTCTTCACAAAATATTTATTATAGGCGACATTTACATACAGTCGCAGCCCTTCATCAGCTATTTGGGGGTGCTCCTGGACTCACGGCTCAACTTCAAAGAGCACATAATCGCGGCCAGCAAGAAAGCAGCTGGGGTACAGGGGGCATTTTCTAGAATAATGCCGAATGTCGGAGGCCCTAGACAGATAAGAAGACAGCTACTGGCAACAGTGACTACTTCTGTTTTGCTGTACGGGGCACCGGTATGGGAGAAATCGCTCGAGCTACCATCGTACCGCCGGAAAATGAAATCAGTCCAGCGGCTCTCAGCGATTCGAGTGGCATCATCCTACCGCACAGACCAGCCGACAGGAAACAGCGATGAAAGGGCCATGAGTCTAGGGCAATGGCAGGAGAGGTGGGACAGCTCTACTAAAGGCCGGTGGACATATCGATTGATACTTAACATCAGTCGTTGGGTCCACCGCCAGCATGGGGAGGTTGGGTTTTACATCACTCAACTCCTGACTGGACATGGATGCTTTCGAGCATACCTGCACAGGTTCAGGAGGGCAAACTCCCCAAACTGCCCACACTGTACGGACGTGGTAGAGGACGCGGAACACGTGTTCTTCTCCTGCCCCCGGTTTCAGGATCAACGTGCTGAAGTGGAGAGGATTCTGGAGACTAATATCGTTCCAGAACAATTAGTAGAAGCCATGCTGAAGGGCCCCCAAGCCTGGAAGTTGGTATCAGATTACGCGGAGACTATCCTCAAAGAACTCCGCAATACGTTCGAGGAGTAGGCTTTAGAGGCTTCCAATGTAAGAGCAGTAAACATCTGCAATGAACCACCCTTGCGAAGTAGTATTGACTAAGAGTGCCGCAGGGGACCATGGTTGTAGGAGAAAGAGGTTAGGGTTTTAGCGGGTATACGGTATACTGGTTTCAATGCAATGATTTACTCTTGCTTTGAAGTCATTGCATCGGGAGTCCCGCACGACGGCCAGCACGTGCTAGCTAAGTACGCAATGTATTTCCCCCCTCTTCGGATAAAAAAAAACAAACACACACACACACGGACCTACTACCGTATAGAAAACTTCACTTACATAACAATATTTCTTCTCCGATGCACTAATGGAGTATTTTGTGCCATTTCACTCGACTGTAAGCCCCGTTAAAACTGTTACAAACACCCTATATGACATGCTTTCATTACACATATTGTTACGTCTGTAACAAAAATTCTGTCTAGATGTTTTTAACTGATTTCTATGTTTTTAGGGGTTATGAAACAAAAAAAATACTCAAAAAATTCCAGAACGTCAGGCTATTGTGTAAAACGCAAAATTTTATTACAAGAAAGAGTTTTTTGGGTTAAATTGAAGTCATAATTAAATAAATACAATTTCATATTGATTACTGTTTTTAAAGTTATACAGTCCATAACTACCATTACTTTCTAAATAAAGAATGCCCTGTGTGACCTAAACTAACAAACATAAACATGTTGTAAACTGAACGTGCGCGCTCCGATAGTGTAGAAAGTGGCGCGGTAGTTTGGTGCCTCATCATAACGTTCTGGTATTGATGAAGCAATTTGTAAAATCACTTCCAAGACATAGAAATAGAAATTGCTTCAAATACTTAATATCAAAGTTTCCAGGCCTCCCGAAGGCTAAGTTGAAGGAAGGTGCTTTCGTTGGCCCAGATATTAGAGGGCTTATGTCTGATCACAATTCATCACGATCATGACGGATCATTAAAGAGCAGTGTGGATTGCCACTAAAGAGACCACAGCGAAATTTTTAGGCAATAACAAAGACCGTTACTACAAACAAAACATCAAAAGAATGTTAAAATCATTTCAACCTTTAGTTTACCTAATGTGTTTAAAAATACATTTTCTTCATTCCCACCTATAGTATTTTCCAGAAAATTTAGAATATTTGGGTGAATCAAGATATTAAGGAGATGGAAAAAAGATACCAGAGAAGATAGAGGTCTCAATGATTGCAGACTACTGTTGGACTCTTCAGGGAGACCTTCCAGATGCTTCTTACAAGCGAAAATGTACCAAAACGAATCTCACTGAAAATTATAATAACCGGACGAGATGTACCAATTAGAGTCCTGAATTTGTCCAACAACGACATCAGAATTGCCAATGGTCAAGAGATAGCTTGTTTCGAGCCAGTGGAGACCATTATCAATTGCGAAGAAGTGTACTAGACATCGGTGAAGGAGACAGTGCCCAGTAAAGACAGTTTGACGACTATTTGAAACACCTTACACCAGAGGAACAAAAGAAAGCCAAGCAATTTATCACAAGTCACTGGCAAATTTTTAACAGTCAAGATGGAACCACCGGTCGCACAAACATCATCCAGCACCGGATAGATACCGGGAAGACTCAACCCATCAGAATACTACCTAGACGACTACCATTGGGGAAACAACATGCAGTCAAGGAAAACATTGAGTCTATGTTACAAAATAGAGTTATTGAGCCATCCATCAGCCCATGGTCCACTCCCGTTGTGCTTGTTAAAAAAAGGATGGAACCACCCGATTTTGCGTAGACTACAGAAAACTGATTTACGTCACGAAGAAAGACAGCTACCCCGAATTGATGAAACTCTGACCACACTAGCAGGCTCCCGTTGGTTCTCTACACTAGACCTAAAGAGTTTATATTGGCAGGTTGGTCTACAGTGTAGACTCTACACGAATCGTTATGGGCCCAATGGGACTCTCTAAGAGTATGCAATGGAATGCTAAAGATAAAATTCGCCAACGATACTGGGTCAATTACTTTGAAGTGGTTAGTAAGGGCCCGAAGACCGGGACCAAGGGCAGAATGCAGCAGTACAATGTGGGCGTCCCGTTTGAAAGAATTGCCATCGATGTCGCCGGTCCATTTCCCGAATCTGAGAGGGGACATTCTGGTCGCAATAGATTACTTCAGCAAATGACCTGAGGCAGGTGCTGGTAGAAAAGCTATTCAACAGGTTTGGCGTCCCGTTAGAACTACATTCAGACCAAGGGCGTAAATTCGAATCGAAAACAACACTATTGTATCCACTGTCAGACGGAATGGTGGAATCATTCAACAGAACCTTGGACCAACACCTATCCAATGCTTCAGCAATAAACAGCGTGATTGGGATGAGCATATTCCCCTATTCCTGTTGGCCTATCGCACGGCCGTACATAACAGTACAGGTCTGACTCCAGCCAGGGTACTATTCGAAAAAGAGCTGAGATTACCCTGCGATCTGGCCTTTTGCTTCCCTGAAGAACCGTCCCAAGAAATCAACGATTATGTCGACCAACTCCGGCATCACTTGCTGGCAATACAGCCCGAACGCAGATGTTGGCCACCAGGGACCGGATGAAGTCCCGATATGACCTCGGGTTCTCAGAAAGGGACAAGGTTTGGCTGTACAACCCCCAGAGGAGCAAAGGTAAATCTCCAAAACTCACACCCGCCTGATATGCTCCATACGAGGTGGTCAAGAGGATCAATGACGTTGTCTATCGTATTCGCCGGAACCCAAGAGCTAAGATGAAGGTTCATTTGGATCGACTAGCTCCTTACCATGGAGAGAATGTTTCTGATCGGGACAATGACAATTAAAGGGGGGTAATGTTATACAATTTATTCGCCGCCACTGGAGAAAACATTGATCGGTCCGACGAAAACAAAACATCAATCCTTGGGAGTAAAAAAAAAGAACACTGACTGGAACTTTCTATGGGACCACAAAAAGTAGTGAATTGGAACGCTGGGTGAACACTAAAAATAGCCTCGAGAACGACAGTACAATGCCATCGAAAATGCGAGAAAAATTGATATGACTATATAAACATTGGACCGTTCAAGCAGTATTAGTTCCGCTTGGGTAGTCGTGCTATTATTTTTGACATAAATTGTATTCAGAATCAGCTGTTGTAAATATTGGATTTTTAAGTGTTAATAAAGTTCTAGAAAGTGATAGTGAATATTAGTTGTTACAATTTAATTTGAACCCAGGGAGTTTATTGCAATTTAAATAATTTCTTTAATTTATCATTTTTGTTAGTTAGCTGTAGGTTACAAGCATTATCGATATTCCAATATTTTCATGTGGTTAAGTGGAGTAGTAAGTAAAGAAAAAATAATTTACAAAATACTATATTGTTAACCGAAAAAAAAGATGTTCGCAATTCGTCTATATCTTGTTTTTTATGTTTGTTCAGCGATTACTCGCAAACGGCTCAAGGAATTTCGACCGTTTGTACTGGTTGCTGTTCCAGGGGATCCCAGAGTGGTGCATATATTTTTTTCAATAACATGGCTCGTGCCGTTTTTTAGAAAATCGTGAAAAACTTTTTTATCGACATTGTTATACATTAAGCTTTGGTGGAGTTGCTGCTATTAACTGTTCTAAACTTGGGGTAAATTGTAAATGAATTGAATTAATCAAAATAAATGTCAGTTAATATTATATACAGTGTGTATTCATAAATCAAACGATTTTTTTTATTAATAATTTTAAACGAACTAGTTATTCTACATAAACATATTTGCATGGTCTAAAACGTAAACAGTAATCATTCCATGTCACTTTTTTAACTGTAGACGAGGTTTGTAATCAAATAGGAATTTTGATTACAAATTAAAGTATCTTTATTTTTGTTATTAATATCTAAAATTGTTATCAAATAGTAGTAATTCTTCTTCTTCTTCAGCAAGGGTGCCTCTTGCGAGACGGGGTTGGCTTTGATCTTTCCGATCTTATTAGCCAGTGATATTTATAAAAAATTCTTATTTATATACAATTTCTATATACAACGCGGGATAGCCTTGGAGTTCCGGCCACCACTAAACTAACACATAATTCACTTCAAGAGCGTCTTAATCACTTTATGGCATCTATGGGGGGGATAATAGATTAAATTTGTAATCACTTTTTTCCATATACTCCATTAGTCATTTACACGGTAAGAGGAACTATTAAACCTGATAGAAATATTTTTCTATTTTGATCATCTTAATTTTAAACTACTACACTAGATAACTAACACCACTATTTACACTTTTTGCACATATATTTAAATGTAGATGTTGATTTACGTTCAAAAATTAAAATATTGTTGTGAGATAGAAAATGTGCATATGGCTATCCCGCCATCTTTACCGGAACTCAAATAGTAGTAACTAGAATTAAAAACTCCACCTACTTATGCCATTGCACAAAAAATTGCATAATAAGTATTTATGTAACTTTTCCAACTATATACTAGGTCTCAAAAAATATGTCAATTTTGTTTGAAAGTGAGGTACCTTTATTTTTTTTATAATGCCTCAAATTATTATTAAAAATTGTAATAAATTGAAAGTTGATTGGATATAAATCGAAATAAATGTCAGTTATTCAACTTCAAGGGGGAGGTTTTCAGTTGGTTTCTATATACTGTAATGTTTTTATTTTCACACACGGGTTCTCTTCAGTTCTTGGATTTATTTATAAACACAGTCCAACTCACTCTAATTTATTTCCACTACTTTAACACAATTTATATTTACAAGAAACTACTATTTACATTTTATTTTAACTATGCAATACGACCGACGAAAACTGAATGCCTCCTATCGCCAGCTGTTCATATTTAAATACTTCTCTGCAAATTGTCTGGTATGTCCACGAACCATCGAGAAAAATTTTTCATGTTCTGGAAGCTTTAAGGGAATTCCCAGTAACGGCAGCGGTCGCCTGTTGAGAGACGCAGCATTTCGGATTCCCAGAAGTACCGGAATAATGTCCCATCCACGAATTGGTTGATGGCCGATTGCACCAGCTGTCAGACGAATTCTTGTAACAATACAGTGTGTCTTCATAAGTTGAATTCAAATGTAAAACGTTCTTACATTACAATTTTTCAACTGTATAACTATGAATTTTGCTTCGAAGTAAAATACCTTTATTTTTCATAATATATGCAATTCTTATCAAACAGGGGTAATAAGAATTATAAAATGCCACATCACTAAAATTGTATAATAGATCTTCATGTCACTTTTCCAAATTGTGTTCTAGGTTTGATAAATAATATAAATTATGTTTACGTTAAGTAAGTTAAGTACCTTTATTTTAATAATAACTCAATTGCTATCACACAACGTTTATTAGAATTGAAAACTATGTCCTGTGATGCTATATCAATTAATTATAAGATTCCGCAGAGAGAAGACTATTAAATGAATATCAGGATAATTAACAGACCTAAAGAATGATGATACACAGATAGTCTACAATATAGTAGATCCACCTAAGTTAGAATCATATACAAAATTTTCTTAATACATATACATATTTAGAAAACAAGTAATTCTATTCAACAGTTAACAAGGTTGGTTAAGCTAATAAATGATGTTTAAAAGTAAAATACCTTATTTTTGGCAATATCGAAAATGTTAATTAGACATTTAGACATTGCATCACTAAAAATTGTAAAATAAATATACTTAAAAAAACAAAAACCGACTTCAAAAAAAATTATTTTTTTTTGTTAATTTTCGGTTTTGTTAATTATTTCATGATTTTGCATGAAATAATTTTTTGCTACCACAATTAAATAATTTTTCTGAAGTCGGTGCCAATTTGAACAGCGAAGTCGCAAAGTACAACTTATAAATGTACTTCCCAAAATAGTTTCACTTTAGCTTGGCACCGACTTCATAAAAAGTATTAATTGTAGCAAAAAAATACTTTTTAGTTAATTTTTTTTAAGTCCGGATTTTTTAAATATATTTATTTTCATTTTCAACTAGTATTTACAATCATACTGGATTTGAGGGCTATATCATCAAACATTACCTGTTACCCATGACTTACTTTGTAAAAAAGAAACTTATTCGACATGTGAGCAGGCCACATATGGCAGTTCTCCAAATTAAAATTAAATCAGTGTTTGTCTGAATCAAGTAGTGCATACAGGTACCAGTCGTTGAGGAGTGTATATTCGAACGATTGCTTTTGACGTTCATGATGCTTTTTTATTCATGCTGTAGGTGTAAGTAAACCAATTGCTCGTTCTTTGGATGCCAGAACTGATTTGACAGAGCGAAAATAATGTGTAAACAAGTAATGTCTCAGTCAACATTACTTGTATCCCGCACGAAGCATTGTTAAGCAGTAGTAAGTCACCTAACATAGTTAATAAATACATAAAAAAACAAAAACCAACTTCAAAAACAGTAACTTAACTAAAAGCATGAAATAATTTTTTTCTGCAACGATTTAATACTTTTTCGGATGTCAGTGCCAAGTTGTACAGCGAAGTTTGGGAAGCACAACTTATAAATTTACTTCCCAAATTATTTTCACTTTAGATTTACTATCAGACTGCCTTCTAAGAGACAAAAAATCCCAAACAATTGGAAACCAGTAGTAAGCCAGGCTCTGAAAACGATGGTGCTTAAATATTTGTGTTATGCCTCATATAATGTAAGACTAATACGAAAGATTTAAGCCTCAACTGTAGAATAAAAGAAGCTTTGATTGTGAATAATTTTGAATAACACAATGGTAAAGTTTTTACAATAATGACTACTTTGCAAAAGGGATTTTTGGGCATTATTCAACTGTGTCCAGACATTTGTGACACATCTGTATATGTATTATAAAAAGCGTATGTAAATTTATTTTAAACAATTTTTAGATAAATTTCGAAAAGATCAAAGTAAATTAGTAATTGAAACTACTAATCTGTAGCACAATTTGTAAGACATTTCGTTGGATATGTAAACCAATGGTTTTCTCATATAATATGTTTTTCTCGTAATTGTGAATGTGCAAGCTCAAAAATTAAATATGATAACATGAAGCTGCCTTGAAAAATCCTAGCCTCTGTTTATTAGTTTTCGTAAAAACACACATGTCCATCACCACTACTCTAAACAATGTCTGTATGGTTTATAAACACAAAGTTTTGTACCCTAACACCAAACCTTTCTTTTTTCACTCAACGCACGTTTCAACAGCGAAGATGTCATCATCAAGCAGTAAACCAAAACTTAGAATATTTACAAATATTCCTTAATATATACTCAAAAATAAGTGTAAACTAGTGGGAAAGAACCTAATATTAATACACTAATCCCTAAGTAACTAAACTTCAAACATAATACCTCCGGTAATTGAGTTATTAAATACTTAATTTCTTAAAATATAATAAGTATAATAAATTATACAATGGACTATTTGGGATTGGACCTTTGTCGGAATTCATAAGGTTCATAAGGCTGATTAGAAAGAACCAACTTAGACTAAGAATAAATGAAGTGTCAACTTTTTGAAAGAGGAAACAAGAATATATGTTTATCTCTGCCCCATATAATCATTATATTAAGGGCTTTAAAAGAATTTAACAATGAAAACTTTACAAAAACTAGTGGGCAATCCCAAAGATAAACTTAACGATTTCGAAAAGTCTGGAATATATGAGATCAAATTTAATGATTTTGATCTAAAATAATAAGGGCAAACACGTAGAGCTATTAGAACTCGATTAAAGAACATTTTGTACATATAAAATACGGGAGTTCTGACAAATCTAGTAGGTATAGCACATCATGTTTTGGAACCAAGTCACTCAATAGTTTTAAATTCGTTACGTTTAGTTAGACAAGTCAATAATTGTAAGGAATTGGACTCGTACAAAAGCATAATGTTATATAAAAATAATAACCTTATGAATTCCGACAAAGGTCCAATACACCAGTCAATAGAGATTTTTAAGTGACATAAAATTCAACAGCAAACCGCAGAAGCCATTACGTAAATAATAGTTTATATCATAACTGACATAATTTTAACAGCAAACTCGTAGAAGTAAATTATTTGAGCCTTAAAACCCCCAAAAAATATGTTGTATTTTTGTTTTTTGCTTATAGTGTAAAAAGTAATGATCTGTTCTTATGCCGCCAATAGAAAAATTGTCGAGAATAAGAAACTCTTCAAAATGAATGTTAATAAATTTTGATCGCAGCATTTTTCATAAAGAAAAGCTGGAAAAACCGATGTAAATTGAGTGATTTTAAAAGAATAATAACTTGGTTCTAATAACAGCTGGAACCTTAATCTCCTAGTAGTCCAAGATCCCAGAGCGATCAGACACAACTTATTTTCACATAGATGAAACCTCATGTTCTCAGTAGTGTCCTATGTGCTCAGAATGCCTGCGCGCTTGTGGAGCTTGCAGAGTGACACCTGGGCAGGTACCAGATGTGAAAGGTAACTACAATTAATAGTTAAATTTTTATAGCTGATTTTTATATATATTTTGTAGAGTATTATTATAAAGTTATATCATAAGCGTCAGACACTTTTCATGGGCCAGAACTTTTGTCAGACACTTTAAAGCTCTACTAAAAATAAATTAACTTTACTTATTTTTTATGTCTGACTTTTAAATATATTGTTAAGACAATTGTTACAAAGTTATATTTAATTAGTCAGACAAAATTGATTGACGAAACACCCCCTAAACAGCAAAATTATTCAGCTGTGAGTATGAGCGCGAGAGCATTATACGCATGCGTCTCAGAGTATATATATATATATATATATATATATATATATATATAAAATACTTACGGTACAGCTTTCGATATAAGATTTTTGCATCTCTATTTCAATAAAATTAATTTCAATATTAACGTAATAATTAGTCAGTATGAAAGTAAATTAATTAATTTAATATATTTTGTATAATTAATCTGTTCAGAGCTATTTTTTCTTAGAAAAATTTTTATTTCATTGTAAAAAAAATCACTTGAAATTATTTTTTTACAAAATCATGTTGTAAAAAAATGTACCCATAATTAATTAAAACAAACATTTATTTAATTGTTTAATCATCGCAATCATCATAACAATTATTGAATTTTCATCATTTTACCAAATCATGATACTGTCCAACTGAATCATCATCATCTTCATCGTCATCAGTTATGTTGTTGCTGACATCTTCTTCTGCAAAAAACAATCCAAAGAATTAAAATACATAAAATTACAAGTTTAATAAATTTTAATCTTGAACTCCAATTATAGTACCTGATTGTTGAAGGGATTCACCAACGTCCCTTGGTAATTGGTCACCATCAAACCAATGAAAGTGAAACTGGTTTTCCTCTAACCTCCATCCATTTTGTTCAGGAGTAAAAATGGTTGGTTCTTTTTCATGTGCATAATTCCATATGGTAGAAATGTAATTAGCTCGTAGAAATTGTTGAAATAACTCAGTTTTACACGGTGGTAAACTGCTCGCATCAAAGCTTTTTTAATTTTTACGGGTAAATTCTTCATTTATATTAGATACGCTGTAATTATTTAAAAATAGCTGAAGACGGGCAGTGTTAACATCGTGTATATCAGGAACACTATAGATTTCACAGATAAACTTTTGGATAATCTTGAAAATATCTTCTTGTCTGTGCTCATCGGTAAATGATTCAGAATTACCAAAGGGCATCAAAGCTCGCTGATACTCAGGTCTCTTCATTAATATTTTTTTAAAAAAGGCAGGATTCAAGTCACACCCGGTTAATGCATGAACTCCTGGCAAACTTCGACACAAAGATGGTCCCAAGTTCTCGTACACTTTTGTCAAATGAATATACATTTGGTTGTTTCCGGTGCCTGCGTTTAACCATACATTGGAATCATCGTCTTTCAAATTATACACATGTCCTAACATAATAATCGCTATATCGGTATCAGAACATCTTATAACAAAATTTGCCTGAACGTCAATATTACAAACATGAAAGACGATTTTTGTGTCTGATTCTTCATGCTCTGAACATGATAAACTGTCATCTGCAGTTGACACATTTTGTTATTATCAACTACGTAGGAATGACATTCTTTGAAGTTAATAAGTATTTGTTTATTCTCAACGAATGGTACCATTTCATCAGATGCCCAGTGTTGAATAAAAAACTCTACGAGGGCTTGTTTAAAATGAATATTTTTGAGTTCTTTCAAAAAATCTGACGGTCTAACTTGATCGGGGCCAGTAATGTTGAAATCCAGTTGAGTTAACTCTTGGCGAAGATCTCTTTCGTGATATTTGATCGAAGGAGAGAAATATTGATCAAAAATAACGTCGTATCTTGTGGCTGTGAACTGCGTTACCATTAAAATAATTTTTTTAGAGATACCTCCAAATGTTTTTGGGACATTTTTCGTAGTGTGAAGCAAAAAAAACCATCAATTAATAAAATATTGACTCGATCAGGTGCAATGTGCTCTACTTCTTTCTCTAAAGAATTGATCACAGTGGATTTCTGGGTTTTACAAATGGCTCCATCAATATGACACATGGATAATGGCATAGGAGTAATAGTATAGGACATTTTTCTATATCTACTTTGTAATCTATAGATATTCCAAGAATACGCCCAAACAGATCTCTTTGCATTCTTATCTCTTGTACTTTACCACCTACTTTTGTTTTTTTCTTTTTAGAGTAATCCAGGGTAAAGTTTTCCATTGGTGTTTTCTGGATATTTTTTTCGAATCTGCTAATATTTAATTCACACTCAGAAATAAAACTTAGACGTTTAGCTTCACAATTTTTTCAATGTTAAGCAAAAATTTTTCTACTGGCTCCGACGCAGCTTTACCCGATGAAATTAACAGATCTTTTGGCACTTGTGAGTCAAATGGGTTTATAAATAAACCAAAAGTTTCAACAAATTGTCGCAATTGCTTAGCATTGTTTTTTATAGCATGATTGGTGAGCTGGGCCGAAACGTCTTGATCCTTCTGAAGGCCCAAATCTTTATAAACAGAACTAATTATTGTGGACCTGATATCATGACTTCGGGCCCACCGTTGACGTGCAGAAATAGAATTTGTAAAATGTATTATTCTAGTTATTTTCCTAGCAGCATCAGCGTTTATTGTTTGTTCAAGATCTAGATCAATTGGTTATTTGGAAAAAGGTTTATTGGTTCTTCGAATGCCAAAAAAACCTTCTTGGAATTCTTCATACAGATTAGGATGAGTTTCGGAAACGTTTAATAAATTTGAGCAATATCTAACAGTCCAACGAGCATAGTTAGGTTGGTTAAAGATAAAAAATAAATTTGTAATCTTCGGTAATATGTACTCGAATAGGTCAAAATCTCCAATACGAATACTTTCGAGATAGAGTTAAATAATAGTTGACCAGCTTTATATATATATATATATATATATATATATATATATATATATATATATCAAATAAAACTGCGCTGTTTTTCCATGCTCACCGTTCAGAGTCTGCTGTTTGTAGATGTAATAACTATTTAATAGTTCTTTAACTCATCATTTTCAATTTGAACAGATGACATTGGAGTATTTTGTAGACGCGTAATTTCTTCAATAATTTCATTTGATACTTCTACATTATTAATATCTAAAAAAGATTTAAAATGTAAAATCTGCAGACCTACAGACATCAATGGATGAAGCCTCTTACACCGATTGAAGTGTTTTCCATCCTGAAATCCAGCAAATGACCCCGAAGCTAACAAACCACTTTGCACCATGACGTTGGACAAGCCGCAATCGGCTATAAATTTTACTACAGCTTTTAAGTATGACATCATTATATGAAATGGTCCCAAATGAATAAATAAATTGTCAAACTTAGGTGCTTCAGTAGATTGAATTTGTAAGGCTACTTTTGCTATTGCAAGATCATAAGTTACTTGAATGCACGATTGGTGAAGCACATTGCAAATTTTTAAACTTTGCTCCATGGTTTCGAAAACAACCGATGTGTTTGTGGGTGATAAATTTATTGGAGTTAGATACGAAACCACTTGCTTTGGATTATTTTTATTATTGCTCATTAAATAATTGTAGCCAACTCACATTGAAAGATTTGGTAAATCGTATACATGGCTTAACATCCAGATTATATCAATGGATTTGTATAATTTTTAGGTAGTGTTTCTTCAGCTTCATGAATAGAAACTTGTAAAGTTTCAGTCATTTTGGGTTTTTTCATGTATGGTCTACTTTCTACCTCAGTAACCTCTACTGTTCTTCATCGTCGTTTTTCCGGCGTTGCAGATTCTTCGCTGGTGGCAGAAGACAGATGTGGAGTATCTGATTCATGTGAAATATTTGAGTCCTCGTTTTGATAAATTATACCGACGGTATCGTTTAACGTGTCCTTCCCACTTTTAGTTTCCACAAACCTATCAAAATTATCTAACGCAACTCCAGTACATAGATTCGGATTTTTTTTAATTGCTTCAGGACATATCGTAGATTTTTTCATAGCATAATAAGTAGCTTCAGTTTCCAGCTCCTCAACACCTGGATAGCTAATGCAATGACCACATCTGTGGATGATGTCGATTATATTACGACTACTTGTTAAGCTTTTTGAAGTCATTCCAAGCTTAATATGTTTTGACGTTTTGTATTTGCCATTAAAGATGGCATATACAGCATTCTGACTCAAAGATTCAACTATCCGAACACATTTAAAATTGTTTTTTCGTTTGTTACTTCCCGCAATAAGAGTAGAATAAAACTGGGATAGGTCTTCTGGCACTGAAACTTCACCATTTTTAAGGTCCTGTACAGATAAATTATTTGTCAATTTTTTTTCTCAACTTTCAATACTGATTTTGTTAATATTAATGCAGCTTTATTAATAATATCCTGATTCTTCATGTTTTCTAATAACTCCTCATCAGTGGCAGAAATATGTTTCGGAGCAAGTAGCTTTTTATTTTGACACATCATAAACTTAATCTCTTTTGAAAATATTTTGGTTATTTTACTCTCTTTAAGTTTTGAGGAGTGAAATTGCCATAATAATTTTACAGTTATCTATTTCGTCGTTGAATAATTCCAAGTAGTATCTGTGGAGATAGGTGAGAAAATAACATCGACCTTTTTCTATGACATTTTGCTGTATAAAATTGCAAATTTCATCAAAAACAACTTGATGGTGTTGACGAAGATCAGGCCAAGACGTTGACGATATTTTATAGAAATATTCCAATTGACATTTGTGGTGATAATATATTGTTGAATCCATTACATCTTGCACTTTCTCAATTAATTCCACGAAGTCTTCTTCATTTAATTTTTTTAAAAAATCATTTTTACTGCACGCATGCAATGGAAGTCTTTTCAATTTATGTCTTTTAGTTTTTTGGTCACAAAATATACACTTTTGATTTTCGTCATTATTTATATTACTGTCAAATGGGATTTGATTGGTAGAGGAATGAAAATCACTTTCACATGCTACACAAGAATCTTCAGAATTACAAGACACCGGTTCAACTGATTCAAATGCAATACTTTCATCGACATTTGGCTCAGATATTACAATAGGTTCAGGAATAGCACTGGCTGGAATTGAGTTTGATACTAAATCTGAATCGGGAACAGTAGAATTATTTTATTCACTTGAGGTAGATGCTGTAGATGGATCACTATTAGTACTAGTATTACTAGGTAAACTTGATGTCGATGGAACAAATGGTTTGTCAACAATGCTCGGTAAATTTTTGTTTTTACTATTTTTTGTTTTTTCTGGAATCGCGTAATAATATTTTTGGGGCAGAGCAGTGAAAAATATTCTCGATGGTAACCATTATCATACAAATCTTCAGGTAAAACTACGTCTTTGAATTTTAGGTTATGGGTTACTCGCTGTTTTAAAACGTTTTTACACTTTTTAAATGTTTCTTCGGTAAATAATATTAATTTATCATGAGATTTTTTACAAAATGTACACTTTAATTTTGCTTCTTCCATTATTTTCACGTTATCAAGTAATGTAATCACTCACAAATTACACGACGTAAACAACAAAAACATGTGCTCTCACAGATCCGAACTATACTGTATACCATTAGGTTGCATGCAAAGGACACATACACAATACACAGAAGAATTACACGAATTGTGAGAAGGGGAACTGAGTTAGTAAGACCGTCTCACTCGCTCCGAGACGCAAGCGCATATTGCTCCCGCGCTCATACTCACAGCTGAATAATTTTGCTGTTTAGGGGGTGTTTGGTCAATCAATTTTGTCTGACTAATTAAATATAACTTTGTAACAATTGTCTTAACAACATATTTAAAAGTCAGACATGTAAAAATTAGTAAAGTTAATTTATTTTTTGTAGAGCTTTAAAGCGTCTGACAAAAGTTCAGGCCCATGAAAAGTGTCTGACGCTTATGATATAACTTTATAATAATACTCTACAAAATATATATATAAATCAGCTATAAAAATTTAAGTTAAATAACTATTAATTTTAGTTACCTTTCACACCTGGTACCTGCCCAGGTGTCACTCGGCAAGCTCCACAAGCGCGCATGTATTCTGAGCACATAAGATACTACTGAGAACATGAGGTTTCATCTATGTGAAAATAAGTTGCGTCTGATCGCTCTGAGATCTTACTCTATAGTGATATCTTATAACGTTGAGAATAATAACGCTGAAGATCGATATTGTACGTTAAGTAGATCTTGCAGAATTGCAATTTAAATAATTTGTAGAAATATTTTGCCGGACGTACCTCGATAGCTCGATAGCGTTATGCAAAATATATTTTGAAAGCCGTAGAATGTATTAATGCTGCTTATGAAATTTGGCTTAAACGATAGACCCTCCAATGTTCTGACAGTGGAAAAGTTATTTAATTAATATCAGTAAACTGTATACAGGTAACCATTATCTTAATAAACCAATGAAAAAATAGACCAATATGAACAAACAATAGTTATGTAAATAAAAAAGTAATAAACTGCTGAGAAAAAAACATATAGTAATTCAATTTACCATAATTTTCATCTCGTGCCCCCACCTTAAGAAAATTCTAGATCCGTCCATGTTCCTTGACAGAGTAATATTTTTGGTTTGCAAAAATAAAAAAATAAAAGTTTAATTGAGCGGAAAAATATTACAAGTTTTTAATTTATTACTGAATACAAAATTATACGTCTAATCGTTATAAAGTTCACGTTTATTCTAATCGTAAAACAAATGCATCATAATATGAGAATTCACTGTGCTGAATTAGCTATTGTTGTTCTCTTATCGAAACGGGATGCATAACTCCTCCACCCCTAAAGGTTCGTCAAGGGGAACCACCTGAGACGGACTAACTTCCGGTCTGGGCCTGGTTGGCTGAACTGGAACAATTTCATTATCAGATATTTGCTGACAATGAAAACACGATTACTACAATAATCAGGAAAATTGTGAAATATATGAACCATGTTGAGCGTCTTGACTGTATTTTGGTTTCTTCTAAGGTCTCTTCAGCTGATTCCTGAAATTGAAGTTCATGTAATTTGTCTAGTGGCACTTTTTCTAGGTTGAGCTTTTGAACTGGTAAAACTGGTAGAGTGATTGCTTTTATTTCGTCTAAGGTAACTGGATGACCTTTAATTGTACCTTTTTCGTTTTTGTAGGTGAACGATGTGGTTTTGATTGAACATTTTGGCGAAACAATGAACAAAAATGTTCCTTAAAGGACTGCTACGTCGCTTTCTTGGCATGTGGTTTGAACTTTTTGTTGTTTCGGGTAAACCCCAATGTAATGGGCTTCATTGATTTCTTCAATTATCTGCTGGGTATTTTTGATTGGAATTTGTTGGCAGTTTTCTAACTTGTTTTCGACTGATAAAAGTGAAGTTATACAATCGAGATTTTGAAGTAGTGGCAATAGGCGATTTTTCTTGCACAAATAATTTGACCATAAGTTTGTGCATTCTTCATCTTGATATTGGTACTCATTGTTGCTTATGGAAAGATAGGAAGATGGTGGGATAATTATTGATTGATTTTCATTTGGTATGGCATAAAGGTGATAATAATCAAAGATATCAGGATGGACCAATGGAAAATCAAGAGAAAATATTATTTTATCTTGAGAAATGATAACATTTGTTTCAACTAATTCATAATATGTGAGATAATCACGTACAGAAAATAACAATTGTGAATAACTGTGTGATTCTTTTAACTGATCAACAATTTTTTGTAATTCATTTGGTGAAATGATACTATGATGTAAAACTTTTAAGTTAGCAAACCTTATAGCATTTTCCATGTCTGAAAGAAAATTCAATAAAGAGTCTGAATTTAATTTAATATGATTCAAAATTTCTTGGATCTCTAAAGAATGAGCATAATTAAAATTTATTTCGTTCAAACCTATTGTAATGTCTTCGATGGCACATTACATATAATATCAAAAAAAAAAGTATGAATTAGGTGTTGCGGTTTTAGTTCAATGCTGGTTCAATGCAAGTATGTAACTGACGAAGGACCTTTAGCGGAACAATCAATAAAACATTGTATCGTCGCGTAAATTAAATCACCAAATAAAAGTTAATCACTGCGTTATTAAATTTTATTTAATGCGTGTTTAGTGGTTCCTGAACATAAAAAAAATGGCTCGGGCGAAAAAGAATTCAACATGTCCTACAGCTTCAATTTTCTACATGCCACAACCTCAAGTGCGAAAGACAAATACTTTATTCAATATGTCTTTGCAAATAGTATATTTAGATGTCAAAGTCTTATTAACTAATCATTAAAGATTGCCAAAAATTTTTTATCATAGTATTTAATAGACACTCTGGCGCTATTTTGGCAAATGCAGAGGCCGTAACATAAACATGTGAATTGTGAAAATATTTCCGGCAACAAATAGTTACGCCTTAATATAGATATTTCCTGTTCATCAAAAAATGTTTTGATTCATTTTAGAAATACCTACATGACACGTAATAATTAAATTGCTAGACGACATATTTGATTTGGAACGCGACCAAAATATTAGAATAGTGAGAACATCAAGTTTACAAGATATTTCCTATTTGATTGGTGCCAATTTTAGGAGGAATTAAATAATCTTAAACATATTGTAATTCGCGTTTCCAGTTACTATTTGTAACAAAGTTTTAGTAATTCCAGTCAACGTCGGTGCTCTATTGACCGAATTCAAAATAGGGGTATGCCTACATTTACAGAGATGAAAATAGAAGAGTTTTGGTAATGAAATGCAAAACTGAAATTGCATTTGTTTTGACACTTTGTTCCAAAACCACATTTGCTTGATCTTGAGGTATAAGAAACAGGCATCAGTTTATACATTAAGAATTTCTTCGTTCCTATAAAATCAATAAATTATAGTAAATCAACAAACATATACAATTAATATAAAATAACAGCCAGAATTAGCACCTTTGGTTTCGTTGCAGATTTCATAGTAGTTGGGTTTTTTGTTTCCTGCATAACAAAAATCATAACTTTGCTATTGTTAGAAAAAATAAAAAAAAAATTATTTCACTCTCTTCAAGAAAAGTAGCCAAAAAATCGAAGTTAACCCAACATAACAGTTCGATATATTAGGTATATACGGATTATGATATGATTAGTTGGTATGCCATTATTCTCACACTGGATTTTTTCCGAGTTCAGAACGACCAAATAGCAAGATTTCAAAAAATCTGCCGGAAGCCAATTTCATGCTATGTCTTATAACTGGTAAAAAAACAACTTTGAGGGGCTTTCAGAGTTTATACCCTAAGAGAGTTTTTACCCTTGGGTTAAGAACTATCAAATAGGAATTTTTAAAAAATTAGGAAGAAGCTATTTTTTATAACAATATTGCGGCATCCTTTATTTATTCAAATATGTTATGTTTATAACGCTTCGATATGAATATTGTATGTTGTCATGAGCTACATGGGTTGCGTGAAGATTTTCATCTATGCCCAAAAGAAGCCGAAGCCGGCGACTGACTCTAACAGACATTCATGGAATTTCCTCGCTTCTCCGATGGCTTGTTGACCTACTAGAGAATTCCGAAAGAAATATATAAATACGAACAACTGGCGATGGGATTTATTCAGTATTCGACTACGGTATTGTTAAGATAAATTGTAAATAGTTCTATGAATATAAAGTGTGTTAAAGTAGTGCAAATAAATTAGAGTGAGCTGGACTGTGTTTTTAAATAAATCCAAGAACTGAACAGAAACCGAGTGTGATAATAAAAATATTGCAGTGGTGTCAGGTGTAGGTGTATTTGTCGAACTTTAGAAGTGAAAAATAAATAGACTGGCAATGTTTAAAGAGGTGACTTTGGACCAATTGAAAGTGACGGAAAGGCATTTAGAAATTAGTGGGAAGAAAAGTGAATTAATAAAACGGCTACGAGATGCTTTAATAAACGAAGGTAACGATCCCGATACTTATTTGTTTGAAGTTTCTGGTAATGGGGCATGAGTATGCTATTAAAGAAAATGGAAGAAAAGTCTTTAGAAGATAAACCAAAGACAGTACTAGAAAATTCTAAAACCATAGAAGATAAATTACATGAAAATTCTAAATCCCTAGAAGACAAATTGCTAGAAAATTCTAAAACTCTTGGGGAGAAATTGCTAGAAAATTCTAAAGACTTGAAGGAGGCGTTAGAAGATAAATTACTAGAAAATTCTAAATCTCTTGAAGAAAATTTGAAAAGCATGGTACATAAAAATTCGGAAATGCTGGAAGAGAAAATAGTCGAGAACGAAGCCCGGATCGAAGAGCTGAGGCAGACAGCCATCAACACTGAATCGCGGATGGAAGAGCTGAAGCAGACCATGGTCGAAAAGCTGAAGCAGATGACAGTCAAAAATGAAACGCGGATAGAAGAGCTAAAACAGATAATGGGAGCGAGATCAGCAAAATAATAGAGCAGGTCACAATACAAAGGGGAGAAACTAAATGAAAAACCGACAGCAGAAACAGTCCAGAAGTAGTGGATTCGAAAATTGGCCTCGAAGGAGCAAGACGCAAAATGAAACCTCCTCAATTTGATTGGAAATCGTCATGGGCTAATTATAGGCGCCAATTCGAGGCTGCAGTAAAGTTAAACGGATGGTCGGCAGAGGAGAAGGCAATAGCACAAACCCTCGCCTTAAGAGAGGATGCTACAAATATTTTGCCAACCTTGAATGCCTCTGAGCAAGAAGACTACGAACAACCGGTCAAACATTTAGAACTGAGGTATGAGCAAACCCATTTGGAGCATGTTTATTACTCCCAACTGAAACATCGCCACCAGAAATCGATTGAATCTCTACAAGAGTTTGAAGCTGATATTGCCCGTCTGGGTCGCCTTGCCTATCCAGTCACACCAGAAAATACTGCGGGACAAGGAAGCCAGGCAAGCTTTAACTAATACTAGCTCGACCGACTCAATTAGTGAATGCACTTGCTCGAGTGCTAGAATTTGAGGCTGCGAAAAATACCTACAGAGGTCAAGCCAGAGTCCAAATCATGGACAGAAAATCAGAAGATGGCAGAACTGATAAAGCATCTGTAAGGAAGATAGTACAGGAAGTCCTTACCGAAAAAAGACAACTGAGGTGTTGGAAGTGTGGCAAGGTAGGACACATTCGGTGTCGTTGCAAGGAGAGCAACGAAGGCCTGACTTCCTCGTCTGAAAATTACAGAAGGCGATGTGAAGTGGCCATCGTCGAGCTGTAGCCAACAAGCAGAAGTATCGCACTGGGAAAGACCTTATTTCGTGCCAAGGAGATTGTGCCAGTAAGAGTAATGAACTTGAATTCTTACTTGGTCGCGTTAAAGAAGGGAACAACTTTGGGCCACTGTTCAACAGTTTCCTCTGTAGTCAGAAGCACACAGTATAAAGCAATCCCACCAGGTGAACTATCGGAAGAACTGGAGAAACTCATAACAGATTCTTCCAGAAAGTTGAAACCAATCTAGAAAGCAAAGTTGAGAGACATCGTTAGAAAGTACCAGGATATCTTCGACGTAGGGAAACGAAAGAGAGGACGGACTAATCTGGTGAAACATAAAATTAATACCGGGGATGCCTATTCCACAGTCGGCGAGAAGACCGCTAGCTAAAAGAGACGAAGCCGACAGAATAGTCCACGAAATGAAGGAAGGGGTTATTGAACCATCCAATAGCCCTTGAGCTTCTCCAGTTGTCTTGGTTAAAAAGAAAGATGGTTCGACCCGATTTTGTGTAGCAATTAAAGCACGCTACAAAGAAAGACAGCTATCCTCTCCCAAGAATAGACGATACCCTAGATACGTTGACTGGATCGAAGAAGTTTTCCACCCTGGACTTTAAGAGTGGTTATTGGCAGGTGGAACTTGCTAAAGAAGACCGAGAAAAGACTGCTTTTACCATCCGCTCTTTACCAATTCACGATAATATCGTTTGAGTTGTGTAATGCTCCAGCGACGTTTGAAAGATTGATGGAAACAGTGTTAAATGGGCTTTCGAGGAAAACATGCCTGGTGTATCTTGACGACATTATCGTGGTTGGAAAATCGTTTGAAGACCACGTGAAGAACCTGGAGGAGGTACTTCGGCGACTTCGATGTTCGGGACTAAAGTTAAGCCCGAAGAAGTGTCAATTATTCCAAGAAGACATGTGGTTTCCGCAGAAGGAGTAGTTGTTGATAAACAGAAAATCAAAGCCGTCCGAGAGTGGCCGATACCTAAAGACATCCACCAGCTAAGAAGTATTCTGGGGTTATGCACATACTAACGTCGGTATGTAGCGGGATTTCCCAATATCGCCAAGCCACTCAAGACTCACAGGGGGGAAGGTGCAGTACCAGTGGGACGAGGAATGCCAGCGATCATTCGAAGACTGAAAAGTGCATTGACCAGTGCCCCTATTTTAAGTTATCCTTTGCCAGGTGGGAACTTCTTGGATACCGACGCAAGCAATGTTGGAATTGATGCTGTTCATTCGCAGATTCAAGACGGCCAGGAGAAAGTCATCTGCTATTTCAGCAAGACCTTGAGCAAGCCAGAACGGAATTACTGCCTTACTCGCAGGGAACTTTTGGCTGTGGTTAAGGAGATCACGCAGCCCTGAAGTGGGTCCTGCAGTTTAAAATCACGAAGGGCAAGTGGTAAGGTGGATTGAGCGGTTGGGACAAGCCATAAGCATGCTGATGCTTTATCGACGAGACCATGCATGATGATTGCAAACGTTGTCAGCGAGCTGAAGAAAAGGGTCTGTTCTCTGTAGAACTACTGCCTTCGATGACCATTGGCAATCTGAGGAGATCCAGAAAGACTAGAAATTAGATCCGGAGTTAAAAGAGGTTATTCGGTGAAAGGAAGAAAACTGCAAACCTACATGGCAGGAGATTTCCAACATCCTGGAGAATGGAATTCCTGGCGCGTCCTGGAAACTCCAGAAGGGGGCAGGGACAGAAAACAGATTGTAATCCCCTGAAATAGGAGACCGGAGGTTTTGCGAGAACTACATGACTGAACAACCGGAGGACATCTGGGAGTGACGAAAACCATGGGGAAGTTAAGAGAACGCTTCTATTTGGGTAAACTGCCAAGCAGGTGTCAAGAACTGGTGCCGTAAATGTACGGTTTGTGCAGCAAGTAATGGGCCTTAAAAGCGAGCAAAAGCTCCCATGAAGCAATATAACGTGGGCAGTCCATTCTAAAGAGTAGCCATTAATTTCACCGGTCCATTTCCTAAATTTGACTCCGGAAATAAGTACATTGTGGTGGTAATAGTCAGTAAATGGGCAGGAGCTCATAACTTGCCGAATCAAGAAGACTTGGCCGTTGCAGATGTCGTTATCAAGGAATAGATCAGTCCTTTTGGTGTGTCCTTGGAGTTGCACTCAGACCAAGTTAGAAATTTCGAGTCTACTCTTTTCCAAGACGTCTGCAACCTATTGAAGATCAATAAAACACTGACAACAGTATTACACCCTCAATCCGATGGGATGGTAGAGCGGATAAACCGGACTACTAACCACAAAGGTCAAAGGTAGTCTCTGACGACCAAAGAGACTGGGACCAGTATCTCCACTTGTTTCTAAGGGCATATCGTTCGTCTGTGTACGAGTCCACGGGTCAGACCCCGGCAAGTGTTATTATGGGACGAGAATTACGACTACCATGCGATTTGAAGTTTGGATGTCCCCCAGGAGAAGAGACCGCAGGTGAAAACTATGTCAGACAGTTATGGCAGAAGATGAACGGCATCCACCAACGATTAAATATCGAGAATACCAGTGCCCGAATGAAGGAAGCCTATGACATCAGAGCCGAAGGCGGGGAATTCCAAGTTGATAATCTTGTTTGAGATGCAGAGATCTTGGGAGGGGCCTTACCAAATTGTAAAGAAGATCAACGATCTTGTCTACAGAATAAGGAAGCTACCTCGAGGAAAACCAAAGATGGTACATTTCAACAGGTTAGCCCCTTATGCCAGAAGTCATGACGGCGAAGTTGAGCAAGCCCAAGGCCGCAGCATCCAACCACCCGATGACGAGATGACATTCAGAACAGTTCATAGCCCTGTACTCTGATGGGCAGAAAGTGCAGCACGACGTAACTAAAGATAGCCTGCGGGTTGGATGGTACTGAATTGGAGGGTGGTGAGAAGTATGATGGAAACAATCTTTCGATTCAGTGCTATCGACATCCTTGTTTGCTGTCTCAATATTCGCAGCCCAGATTCGAAGACCGTTGACTGTTACTTCCACCAAACTTCCGGTTGTCGAAATTCATAGCTAAAGCTGATGAACTTGGCCTTCATCCGATATTTCGTGGAACTCGAAATGTTGGACAACCGACCCGAGGCCGGCGGCTGACTCTAACAGACATTCATTGAATTTCCTCGCATCTTCGAGAACACATGAAAGAAATTTCCCGATGGCTCGTTGACCTACTTTGCAATTCCGAGAGGAATATATAAATCCGGACAGCTGGCGATGGGATTCATTCAGTATTCGACTGCGGTATAGTTAAGATAAATTGTAAATAGTTCTGTGAATATAAATTGTGTTAAAGTAGTGGAAATAAATTAGAGTGAGTTAGACTTTTTTAAAATAAATCCAAGAACTGAACAGAACCCGAGTGTGAAAATAAAAACTTTACAATATATAATATATATATATTTAAATTTGGTTATGATAGATTTTCGAATATACAATGCCATGGATATTGCACCACTAAGCGAGAATGGTAATAAATTCTATTAAACTTTACCACTGAATAATGATTATTCTTTGACTTTTCTATATAATCTTGGTAAATGGAATTTAATTTTAATTCGGTTACTACTATATAATAAGAAAATAAATATTTCACATTAATTTTGAAGATTGCCAATGCGATGCAATAAAAAAAATTATACTCTGTTAATTCAGCAGTCACGGAGAAAATCGTCCACTTCCTGATAAGTATTCCAATTTGACAAGCCTGTAGTGACTCTTGATGGTTGAAAATCCTTTGAAAGAAAAATGATTAGATCTTTAGTGACTCCGTTGCTTTACTGATTAAAGTGACATAATCTTCCGCTCCGTTTCTACCATAACGAGTTACAGAATCCCTATGCTGGGCAGATATTTTGATTTGCTCTTGCTAGATCAGGAGCTACCCAATGGTCTTTAGTTTTAATAATTTGACGATCCAGTAATTTTAATGCCAGCTAAGTTTGTTTAATTTCTTTAACTATCAAATTAATTGGAAAATACCTGCGTAAATTTGTTTTAGCAGTTATTTTCCTAGACCATTTAGTTAACAACTGGCTTGCAATCTACAGAATCAAAACTTCAATATCAGGGAGTTTTAGCAATAACACTGCCACACATTTTTTTGTTTTTGTTTCCAACAACGAAACCTAGTTCACCCTTGAATATTCGGGACTCTGAATCCAAATTCGAGGTTGGTTGAAGGTCACATTCAAGGTCATTTCAAGGTCAAGTTATCAGATCTTAGATGTTAAAATCAGGGCCGGATTAACTTAATGTCGCCTATGAGCCCCAATCAGTAATTAAATTTTATTCAAACTTATAGTTTATATAGCTTATTTTTTTAAATTAAAATAACTAATTTAATTCAAAGGAACCTACATACATTTGTAAATTAAAATTAAATTAAAAAAATATCTCAAATTTTAAATTAAAATTAATTTGTATAATCGATAACCTATTAAATTTTTTAAAAAAATATTGATTGATTATAATTTATGTTTTGAAAAATGCAAATATAACTCCAAAATATTTTCAATTTTTCGAAAAAACTACTAATTTCATTTCTTTAGTTTCAGGAAATAAAAATCGAATATTATTCCAAATAAATTAATTAAATAACTTTGACTATTAGATAACTTTTACTTGAAGTGCCAAAATTATAATTGACAAATAATGCACTAATTGAATTTCTTGAATTATCAATTAATTGAAAGATAAAAATTAATTATAGACTGGAATTTTTTTTCACTTTCCAAATTTTGGCGCACTAACCCCTAATAATTTATATGTCATTTATATTGGTTTTATATTTACGAAATAGTTGTAGTTGATTTGTTTCACTACGATTCGTTAGGGTTGTACTTCGAGGCTTTAAATATGTATTATTTGTGCTCAGATCACTTTTTGTTGCTGGAGTTCAATTCAATTTTTCCTGTGATGCATGTCTATTCAAGATCTATATTCACAGCTATTACTTTTACAATATAAATAACACTGCAATTGAAAATGATAAGGCATTTCTATGCTGTTGAACTGCATCGAAAAATTTGCCGTTATACCAGAATTTAAAATTTTAATTAACAACTGTGTTATGATGGCCACTGAGAACGATTTAGAGTCTAAAACGTTCCTAAGCTTTGAAATATATAGACTAACCTTCAAGTATAGTTTTATTTCCAAAAGAACTTAAATTAAAAGTAGAGCTGCTATAATTATATCTGGAAAATAAGAAAGTTCTTATTTTCAATACAGTTAAAAAATATTAAAATGAATTAAATAAAACAAAATAAAGAAGACTACCCGGTGGAAAAAAATCCATAGAGCCCAATAAAAAAATTTATAGGACCCTAATGTATTTTGTCGCTGTCAATATAATAATAATAATAATAATAACAATAGTTTATTTTGCAAATTAAAAAATTGTTATACACGATCTGTAAGTATAATAAAAAAATAACAAAAATAAATGAAAAATTAGAGCGCCAAACCAGTAAAAACTTATACAAAGTGGACACCCTATCACTCATAGTCATTATATATGTTTAATAGATCACAATCTTACAAATAATAATATTAATAGGCTATTAACACCTATGCATGTTCAGAGCTCAGTTACTCTTTCAGTATAGTTAATTGGTGCAAAACTGACATTGAACAATTACAACGAAAAGTTCGAGTTTTACTAACAAAAGCTCAAAATCACCATCCAAAGAGCTCTGTCGAGCGTACAACCTTGCCACGGTATGAAGGAGGCAGAGGATTGGCAGATCTAAGCAAACTATTAGATCAACAAATTTCTATTTTGCTAGTCATTTCCAGAAACTAGCAGAATTTTCTGATCTACACAGAATCATGTGCCAGGTTGATGACTCAACACCACTGCGATGGACACAACAACACGTCCAACTACACCACCAGACCACTGATCAGAAACTGCTGAAATGAAAAGAGAAGCCTCTTTATGGAAGACATATAAATGACGTCAACCAAGATTATGTCGACAGTGCAGCGTCGAACTACTGGTTGATCTCTGGTCATATGTTTCCTGAAACGGAATGCTTTATATTGGCAATCCAAGATCTAGTAATTCCAACTAAGAACTATCTAAAGTACATCATTAAAGACCCTTCTATTAACAACGACAGATGCAGGTACGGTTGCCAAACATCTGAATCCATCCAGCATATCACAAGAGGTTGTCAAGCGTTCGCTGCAAGTGAATGCAAAGAACGACACGATGCTGTGGCAAAAATACTGCACCAGGAACTAGCACTGAAACTTGAATTATCACAGTCGGTGAATTAGACGTACTATAAATACAAATCAGAATCTGTTTTAGAAAATAACAACTACAAGCTGTACTAAGACCGCACAATACTGACTGATCGGACTGTTGCTCACACTAGACCAGATATAGTTTTGGTAGATAAAGGCTCTCGGAAAACAACTTTAATTGACGTAGCAATTCCTTACAACAATAACATAAATATCAAGCAGGCTGAGAAAATAACCAAATATAGGGATTTGGAATTGCAAATAAAGACTCAGTGGGAAATGAACACCACACGAATTGTATCAATTGTTATGTCAATAACAGGACTAGTCCCAAAACTTCTATTAAAGAATTTAAAATACCTCGGTCTGGACGAACATTTTTACCAACACATGCAAAAAGCCGTCCTGTTAGGAACAGCCCGGACGGTCAGGAAATTCATGGGAAACTGCCGCCACGACTCCAACCACGGGCCTGAACCTGGCAAGGACCCCATAGAGTTAAACCCTTTTGATATATAGGATATCTGGGGTTTAGTGCATTTTCCCCTAAAGACACAATATGCGTGCCTTAGAGGGAGTGTGCTGTTATACATTGTATGGTCATGTCGGGGTATAATGATAGTAGTAGTAGTGAATTTTTCCCTAAAGGCACCCTATGCACAATTCGTGTCTTACAGGGAATATGCTGCCATAACTGAATGTTGAGATATAATGTATTCTGTATAACCAAAATTAAAATAAAACAGAGATAAATACAAATAAAGTAAAAATGCAAAATTAGAGATGCTTCCTGAATCACAATAGACACATATAAAGAAAAAAAAAACAAATTCAAAATATTATTATTTAATAACAAATACCTTGTACCTCTTTGTTGCCACAAAGAACACCATTCACATTATAAATAATTACTTTAAAAAATTCTTCACATTTTTTCTTAAATGATCATAGTTTAAGATGCTTAATAAATTTAGGAAGACACTGAAAACAGTTGTATAATTTATAAATCTGAAACATGAAAGATCTGTCGAAAGTTGTAGTTCGATGGATGGATTGGTAATGTTATGAATGCCAGTTCTGAAAGTAATTTTATTAAAAAGGTATGGTGGTGATTGTCGCGTAATAACTTTATGAAATAATATCGTTCACTGCAGTTCACGCCTATTTCTCATCTGAAACCAGTTTGCGTTTTTTTAACTTAAGGAATACTCTATCAAATTTCCTAATGCCATAGACATATCTTAACATGTATTCTGATTTTTTTTTCTCTAATTTCATCAGACTTCTATCTAAACAAGAACCATATACACTGTCACAGTGGTTAAAATGACTTAAAACTAGATTGTCTGTCAACAATAGTTTTGTTTTTATAGGGAGGATTTGACGACAGGGATACAGCATTTTGAGGCTACCATATACCTTCTTTATACATTTATTTATATGGTTTTTAAATCTGAGGTCAGTAGCTAAAGGTACACTTTGAGCTACGCGACTGCGACAAGAGACAGGAGACACGAGACCCGGACAATGTCGCTTGTAAGCGACAACTAGTGGGTAAAATAGTGTACCCTGTGAAAAATAAATGTATTCCAATTTGTGATCTCAAAAATGAGTTATGGGGCATTTATTTGGTATCATGTTTTATTGTTTGGGCACACTAATTCTGCATCTTTACTTTATTTGTATTTATGCCTACTTTTTTATTACGCTTATACTCACCACATTGTATGTCAAAAAAAATAATGTGCGAAATAAACTATCATTATTATCATTATTTGTACATATTGTGATCTAATAAGAAAATGTAAATACTATAAGTGATAGGGTGTCCACTTTCTACAAATTTTTACTGTTTTGGCGCTCTAATTTTGCATTTCCACGACTAAGCGCGCGTACTGATAATACATTTACATTTAGAAAAATCAAGAACTAATATTTTAAAGTTTTCACCTCTATATTTTATGTGCGAAAGTTGTAACTCTGCTAAATTAGACATTTTTAATTCCTCCATAAGTGTAATAAAAAAAAGTAATCACGTTTTCTATTAATCTGGTGTATAATGTTTAGTAACGAATTGTTCTTATTTTTTATATTTCTATGTTTTGACCCTGTCCTATAATTGGTCTTTGTACTATTGGATAGTGTAATAATAAATACATAAATAAATGTAATAATAAATTTTACTTTTTTGTATTTTTTTTTAATTTATACCTACTCTTTTTATTATACTTACCAAATTGTATATAATAAATTTTTAATGTGCAAAATAAACTATTATTATTATTACAATGGCGTCGAAGCAAGGCCAAAATTTCTTGAAGAAGTAATTGTGAAACAAATCTATTGATTGTACCAGATGATGCAGAAGATTTTTATTCTGTATTAATTAGTAATCACTTATCATTTACGCTTACGCCTTTATATAATTATGATCTATTTCGGCGATTAAATGAATCAGAAGATTTACTTCTTCACAAGAAAATTTTAAATCTTTCATTTTTTAAGCTCAAAACCAGACGCGACAAGCGACACTAGTGCTTCGGAAGCAGTCGCATCAAAGTTGTCTCTTGTCTCCCGTCGCAGTCGCGCGTCTCTGTCTCGCGCCTCAAATGTTCTTCATATAATTGCATAGAAAGCAGACGTGTCGCGTGTCGCAACCTCCTGTCTCTTGTCGCTGTCGCTTGTCTCGGTCGCATAGCTCAAAGTGTACCTTAACTGTAACCCTAAATTTCGGGCACTCCTAACGCAAGTCATGTCATTATTGTTAAGACAGATGCACATCTCTTCAATTTGATGTCGGTATTTATCAAAAAATAATACGTAAGACTTAGAAGGATTAGCAATTAATTCATGGCGTTTTGATTTAACAGCTAATCTATTAAGATCAGAATTTGTTAAATCTTGGGCTATTCGAAAATGAAAATGATCGAAAGAATATGATCTTTGACTATCATCTGAATACAAGTAGGATTTGCAATGTTGTAATGAAAGAATATTATTGGATGAATAAATATTAAATAAAAGCGGGTTCAAAATAGAACCTTGTGGAACACCTCTATCAATTTACCATCAGAGTAACCTACATCAGTTTCAACAAACTGTCTCCTATTTTAAAGATAACTGCACAACAAATCTGTAGCATTGGAAGCGAAGCCACAATAGTGTAAAATAGCTAATAATATCTCATGATTTATAGTATCAAACGCTTTCGAGTAATCTAACAAAATGAGGGCAGTTGTTTTACCACTATCTATATTTCGAAATACTTCAATCAGGAAATATTGATTCAGAAAAAGAAACTATTTACAATACGAGTTAAAATAGGTAAAACAAAAGGGCAACAAAGTAAAATCATTTCAATGTTAATTTGGCCCGTACCAGTAGCATTAGATTTAATTTCAAGAAGATATTAATAACAAAATTCTGAGTAATGGAAGTAAACTTAAAGAGTGAAGAAGAACCTTCTTTATGATTCTTTTATAAAACTCAATTAATTCTTGATCTGGCAAATTATTATTTGGTAATATGTGTACAAAATGGTCATTAATTTGATTTGGCTTATTCATAATCTCTGGAGGCACTGTAACCTTAGATGTTTTTCTACAGACGTTTAGTTCTCTTAATGTTTTTCATTTAACTTTTTGTTTGTAGTTGTTAATACAAAAATGTACGTAAGCCTTTTTTCGGCTTGAATTGCATTTCATGTTAAATTTCTGAGAGATTTATAATAATCCCAACATTTTGCTAATTTTATTCTTTTATATTTACCTAAAAACATCTATAGTGTCCAAAAAATTTTCTGTCTGCGAATTTAAGTTTAGTAGATATATTAATATCGCCTCCAACAATAATTGTCTTAGAAATCCAAATTAATTGCGATAAACTGTGATCCAGTTCACTTAAACATTCAGTTATGTTTATAAACTACTCAAAAATACCAATTATTATTAATCCATACCTTTATCCAGAGTTTTTCCATAGTGTCATTACTTTAATTTAACGTTATAATTTCTTGTTTTAGATTTGATTTTCAGTAAATAAATAACCCTCCTTTTGTACCTCGATCTTTTCGAATGAATTTATAACTATTTACATTGATAAAATCATCTGACATTTGAGGATGTAGCCATGTTTGCGAAACATCAATTAAGTCAAAATTGATTTTTAAACGGCAATTTTTAAAATCTAAAAATGTCTTTGCTAAAGATCTTACATTATAAAAAGCGACTAAATTTTTTTTATTAAGTGGGTTATATGGGTAGTCAATTCTCTTAATAAATTTTCCCAATAACACTTTAAACGTCTGGCATGAATCTTAATCTCCAGCTGAATGACTAAATGGTCTATTCTCGTTATATTTATTATTACAGCGCACACAATTAATGCACCTGACGTTCATTTTACATGTTATATGTCCATATGTGTGTAACCGAAACATTAAGTTCGATTTTTTCAATATAACAGTTACAAATAGAAAACTTTAAGTTTACTGATTATGAAAAAAATCCATAAGACCAAACGCACTACAATAGAAACAGATAGATTCCGACAGGTTACGTCCATATAGAATCCATAGGATTACGGGATATATTAAAATCCTTTTAATTCCAATAAAGAAAACTCGCTATATTGGACTAGTAGATATATTCCGATAGGTTCAAACATTCTCTCTATCTGGCAAATTTTCTCTTCAGATAGACTGCATATAAACTATGTATTACAGTTTCTGTGTTCTGTATTTGGATATCGCAGCTTAAGAAGTGTTACCTAAATGCACCAAAATTTCATAATTCCTATTTTGCTGCCACAAGATAGTGAAAAGAGGGTGATCGAGTAGTACAGCCGTGCATTCTCGAAACCAGAAAGGAATTATTGTGTCACCAGAAAAGAACTTCTTGCAATAATCAGGGCTGTGTAGACTATTTCCACAAATAACTGTTGGACAAGAAGACACCGGAAGGACAACTGGCCTGGTGGATGGAGAAATTACAGCAATACGATTTTAAGGTCGAACACCGTGCCGGCCGCTTGCATAATAATACCGATGTTTGAAGACGGAACACCGAGAGAGTATCTCCATCTGACAGATCCGAGTGCAGGCTAATGAAGACTGGACAACGAAACAGTGCATCCAGGACCAAATGGCTGATCCAGATATTGAACGAATCTTGTCACTTAAAAAGAGAGGGGCACCCAGGCCACGATGGAACGATTCTCGGGCGTCCTGAAATCGTTATGGGCCCAATGGGACTTTCTAAGAATAGAGACTGGAATGTTAAAGAGAATTTTGGAAAGCACTGAGAAGTCGACAAACCAAGTCCCAACTGGTAGTCCCAAAGAAAAAGATGCCAGCTATCCTGACCGAAGTACATAATGGGATTACTGGAGGTCATCTGAGCATGAATAAAATCTTTTATAAAGTTCGCCAACGGTACTACTGGGTAAGTTACTTCGAAGAGAGAGCTTGGTGTCGGAAATGTGACACCTGTGCAGCCAGTAAGGGCCCAAAGAACCGTACCAAGGGCAGAATGCAGCAATAAAATGTGGGCGTCCCATTTGAGCAAATTGCCATTGATGTCGGCGGTCCATTTCCCGAGTCGGAGAGGGGGAACAAATACATTCTGGTCGTAATGGATTATTTCAGCAAATGGCCTGAGGCATATGCTGTGCCCAAACCAGGAAGCAACCACTGTGGCGACAGTGCTGATAGAGTTGAAGTTACATTCCGACCAGGGGCGTAAATTTGAATCCAATGTATTAAAGAAGGTCTGTCGATCACTTTTGTAAAGTAATAGTGGATTTATTTGTGTGTAAATAAAGTTCTCGAAAGTGAAAGTGAGTATCAGTCTTAAATTTAATTTGAACCCACGAAATTTATTGCAATATGTATTGTAATTTTATGTAATATGTTATTTATTGTATTGAAACAATTTATGTATGTGACTTTGAACTTATTTGTAAAAGCACAGTTTTGCACCCTAACACCAAACGTTTATTTTAAACACAACGCCGTTTCAACAACTCTAAGTTGTCATCATTAAGGAGTAAACCACACTTAGAATTGTTGAAAGGGCGTTGAGTGTTTAAAATAAAGGTTTGGTGTTAAGATGCAAAACATTTGTAACACACCAAAGGTTCCACAGCATTTCCATTTGAACTTATTGTTTATGTACACTTATGATGTTCTTTAATCGCTATTGTAGTTTACATTTCAATGTTCTTCTGTGATGTTTCTGTTACACATAAAAAATTGTAATAATTTCACATTATTTCCGAGGTGCCATATCCCAAACATTGTTCGATTGGGGACAAAGTTTATCTTGATGGACATTCCAAACTTTCTATGCCAGATTATTTTGTGAAATCACCAGTAATATGATATCTAGCGAGATTCGGTTGAAAGATTGCATTTGGTATAATTCATTGGATGTAAAACCTGTCAATAAGTATAGCATATCTCTTGGCGTTGTGTAGTAGTTTTGCTATTAAACTTCTTTTTTTACTCGACTCCACAGGCACTTTATGAGAAACTCTCTTCCTGACCTATTGTAATGTTTTTATTTTTACACTCAGGTTCAGTTCAGTTCTTGGATTTATTTAAAAACACAGCCCAACTCACTCTAATTTATTTCCACAACTTTAACAAAATTTATATTCACAGAACTATTTACAATTTATCTCTAATTACCTATACGGCCGTCGAATACTGAATGAATGATATCGCCAGCTGTCAGTATTTATATATTTCTCTCTAAATTCTCTATTAGGTCAACGAGCAATCGGGAAATGTTTTTCTCTAAGCTTCGACAAAATTCTACGAATTCCCATTAGCGCCAGCCGTCGGCCTCGGGTCGATAGCCAAACATTTCGGATTCCCAGAAATATCGGATGAAGGACTGTTGAACCAGCTATCGGATAAATTCGCGTTACACTATGATACATGGACGTTTACCTCTCTATGACTTCATTAAATGACTATGACTTCATTAAATGTTTTATTTTAGACAGATGTGATTATAAACTTTTATGAACAACGTCAATATTTACTTTATAATTTAATTTATATTGATCGTAAATATCAACCCCACAAGCTTCAACACATACCTAACAAGAGGTTTGTTTCTAATTTGTTTTAATAACAAATCAAGCTTTCCAATTTTGACAATAAAATGTCTAATATTTACATATATTAACCGTTACAGCTAATGGGTAATATGACTGGTGTCTTCATCGTAATGTGTAATAGAACTATCATAATAAATAATATTGTTGATCTGCTCCAGAATGTCAATCGACTGAATTTTTCTTAATTTGGATTCTTTTCCATTACAAATATACCAAAATTATTTAAAAAATAATAATGAATTATTTGAGTATGTACTTGCAGACCGCAGAAGAATAAATAATCATTAATTTAAAACCAAGAGAGCAGCTAACTTTGCAATTCTAACAAAAAAACAAATTTCTATAAAAATATTGGATAATTCGCACTTTATTCCCTTTCTCTTTTAAAATTACTAAATATGACATTTTATTCTCATTGCATATTAGTTTGCTGTTATACTTGTTCATTTAATCAATGTACTAATTGTTTACCAGACTTGATTTGCTACAAACCAAAGAGCCTACAAGAAATACAAATTATGTTTTACTGTTGTGGTCTTATATACTTATATTCCAATTTTTCTTCCATGACATCAATGTGTCTCCTTCCTGCAATGACACAAATATATATTTACAAGTATTTATTTTAGACAAGATAGCTCACATTTCAACATCAACTATAAATTGGATAGCAATTACGTGGATTAAAACTTGGCATTGCAGGGAACTGATCTTTGGCAGACGTCCCAGTAACTTTACCAGATTTAACATGAGATAAATGCAAAATAAAGTGTCTAACAAGGTATTACTAAATATTTATTGTTTTGGGAGAATGGCAAATTAATTAAATAGATTTTACAACAAATGACGATGAAATATTATAAATCGTGTAACACGCCAAAGCTTAATCAATCATAGTAATGGAATAAAATGTTTAAAACTGAAATTCAACAGGTGAAGGACGCGTAGCAATGTTTCTATTTTTGTCATGTCCAACGTGGAGATTAACTTTAAGACGGAGAAGTATTTTAAAAATAAATTGTCACGATATTTCTAGAATGAATACGCAAGCCATCACATCGATTTATCATTTTTTTTAAGATTTACACTGCCAAAATATCCGAGGAAATTATGAGGCCGATATTCAGCACATAGCTTACCTACTGGCAATATGCGGTAAGGTGTAAAAGTTTAGAATAAATAACAACAACTTGAAGAAAAATGGATCAAACCCCTTGTTTCATGACAAGAGTCGGTAAGATATATGTTTTTAATGAAGTAATGTTATTGACCATTAATACACTTTTCAAATTATGGGCATATTTATGACTTGAATAAACGAGTTGACCATACCTTAAAGATTAACATGCATGAGTTTTTAAACGACTGTCTCTGCAAGACATACAAAGTAAATTATATTTACTGGCTTATTATTTTAAAATAAAATATATGTTCCTGTAATAAATTTTCTTTAGGTATAATGTTCCTTCTCAAAACAAGGTTGGAAATCATTTTTACTTTATCATCTAATTTGTTTATTACCTCTGTAGGCCTGTTTTACCTCCTTGATGTCATTTTGTTATTATATCTATCATATTCATTATGCCATCACTCGTATTCCGATTTTTTCAAACTCTATGTTTTCAATGGGACGTAACAAAAAAGATTTTGCAAGGGTATCGGCAGTTGAAATGAGTTACCATATATACAGCATATATGTATGGTCTTGCGTACAAAAGAGTATTGGATATCTCGTGAAGTTTAACTGATAATTTTAATGTCTAAGTACCTCTTGGGAAATAACACCACAGTTAAGAAAATTGCTGTATATTCCAACCGTTTCGAGGTCTAGGTCAGACCCCGTTGTCAATGGTTAAGAAACTTGGATAAAAAAGGCACAATTCTAAGATGTAAATTAAAATATTTGACAATTTACATCTTAGAATTGTGCCATTTTTTAATGCTTCTAACATTTTTTCAACCCATTTTATAACTATCATACTAACACCCAGGCTGATAATCCAAATATTCTAACTGCTTACTAACACATTTTAACTTAGATTTTTTTTATCCACCCTGTATAAATGTAATTCTAATCTCCCTTATTTCAACCACATTGTATATATAACTTTTTTAAAAGATTTTTGAACCACGGTGTGAACTCTAATTCTACTCTAGCCTTACTTCAACCACATTATAAATGCAACTGCTTACGGTTCACCCAATATAATATTTTTTCATAACTTCAAACCACCATTTTTTCAGCAACTTGTATACGCAAACTAATTATGGGACCACCCAATGTAACATTTTTTAAAAACACCATAACTATAATTCTACTCCACCTTATATTTCAACCATCTTGTACATGTAGCTGCTAATGGGTCATTCAGTATAGCATTTCTTTTTCAACATCTTTGATTCACCTGTATAACCATAATTGTACTCCAGCCTTATTGCAATCACATGGTATATGCAACCATTTATGGGCCATCCAATATAACACTTTCTATCTTCCCTGTATAACTATAATTCTATTTCACCCTTTTTTCAACCACCTAGTACATGCAAACTACTTATAGTCCACATTTTTTAAACCATCCTGTATAACAGTTATTTTACTCCACCTCAAATATCAATCATCCTGTATATGCAGGTGCTCATTTGCCACCCAATATAATTTTCTTATTAAGATTTTTTAAACTCATCTATATAACTGTAATTCTATTCCGCTTTATATTCATGTATCATATATATATATATATATATATATATATATATATATATATATATATAATAACTTATAAAACATTTTTATTAACATTTTTTTAAAATTTTGTACATTACTCTTGATATATCAGTTGATTTTTTTTTAAAACGAAACATTTGCATATTTCGAATTTTGAATAAAACCTAAACCAATACAAGTATGTAATATTAAGTGCAGGCAGAGAAACCAACAGTGTAATTGTGTGTTATCCAACGTCGTAGAAGTTTTTTTTGCTATATCTACTGTTTCTGTCAATGTAGCGGGATAAAATATAAACCAGATTTTATGTCAAATTACAACAACAAAATAAGATTCCGCAAAATCAGTTCAGTACTTTTTATATGATACCCGAATAAACAAACCAAACAAATAAACAGCCAACTAGAATTTTATAATAGTACGTAGATAACAATATAAAAATATCAAATATCTGTTTGAATGTATCTGAAATATTTCCTGGGTATGAACAACATACTTTAGGATAATCATAATTTCACCACAAAAAGAGAAAATTCGTGGAGTTGACCTATTTTTTAGCAACTTATTTTTCATTTTCTTTTAAATATTTTTATTATATATCGCTGCATTTTTAATTGTATTGAAAAATTATAAAATTCAGAAGCAGAATTCAAAGCCATGAAGGATCCAATCGAAAAAGAATTAAAAAAACTTTTATATTAATATAATTTCATAATAACTTTTTGGAAATATATGGTTGACTTATTTTGCACAGTTCAATATGTAGCGCTTTCGAAAAGTAACCTGTATACATATTTATTTATTTACCAAAATTACAGTACAAAACAAATGTAAGTAATGTAATTCCTAAAGAGGGACACACAGATACCTGTACTTAGGAACTGGTATTGTAAAATCTATATTAAATCAAAACAGTAAAATTACACTTGACATTAACATTAAGACTTAAACTTGCAGCCTATCAGAATAAAATGGAGTTCTTTAGATTATGTTGTTTCTATGTCATATTATGATAATTCCATACTATAATATTTTGTTATTTATGTATTAATCACCTACTCTACTTTATATTTTATCCACCTTTTGATTTTATTTTTCATTACATATTTATTATTATTTAGCACTTTAAGTTCGTTTGGTAATTCATTAAATCTCAGAGTAGCCTCATATGTACTGTTCTTCTCACTAATTTTTTTATAGTTTTTTGGTAAGATAATACTCTTATTTCTTGTAATGCTAGTTGAATTAGAAAAATTTTGTTTTTAAGTAGGATAAGAGTACTCTAGGGTATCAAATGCAAATTTTTGCTTCATGTTTAGTGGACGTTTATCAATTAAGTCATTTTTTTACTAATTATTTTTAGGATTCTATTCTGTAAATTCTGCAGTTGTGAAAGAGTATTATTGTTCGCTCCACCCCAAGCATGAATACCATATGAGGCGACACTGAGAAAGAACGCCTAGTATAATAAAAGTAATGTTTTAGTATCCATGATATTTAAGAGTTTCTTAAAAATAAAGGTTAGATACCTAGTTTTTTTTATGACATCCTCAATGTATTTGAAGACGCGAGATGTAAGACCGGCATCTAGGATTTTCAAAAGAATCAGTATACAGAGGTTCCGAATCTGGAGCCGATCCGTGCAATTGCTGTTCTTCCTTAACTCCTAGGACAGAATGTCATGATAAAAATTTTCAGGTTACTTCACCTGTCAAAGATATTGAATACTCTCTTCGAGGTGTCATTCCTTTGTACGCAAGATAATATATATTATATATAAATATAATATATATTGTTTCTGGTCGGGAACCTTCATCAGTTGCGCTTCCCACAATTGAATGTCCTCTCGAACACTTCTTTATGCATTTGATGCATTTCGTTAAATTTAAAAACGTGAGATGTAAGACCGACATCTAGGATTTTCAAGAGAATCAATACACAGAAGTTTCGAATCTGGAGCCGTTCCGTGCAATTGCTGTTCTCCCTTAACTCCTAGGACAGAATGTCACGATAAAATTTTCAGGTTACTTCACCTGTCAGAGATATTGAATACTCTCTTCGAGGTGTCATTCCTTTGTACAAAGGAATGTACAAAACAAATGACGTCATCGACAATTTTTTTAAATGGCGTTATCCAATTTTGAATGAAATAGGGTGCCATTCTACCTGCACATCGTCAAAAATTTTATTACATTACCTAGATTAGATAAAAAATAAAAAAAATATAATTTTAAATTTGTTTTAATGGAATAATAAACTAAATAAAGTAAATGTTGAAATTGTGTCCTATTGCCTACCTGACAGTAACCAAAACGATTAATGAATTCTTGTTGAACATGGTCAATAACTTCAGGAGGTAAACGATGTATCTCCTAACGAAATCTCGGTTGTAATTCTTCTAAAGTCGCCGGTTCAGTAATGTTTACTTTGCTTTTTAAGTACATACTCAAACAAAAAGTAATCTAGCGGGATCAAATCTGGCGATCTGGCTGGCCACTCGATTCGGGAACACCTCATCCAAATAAACACGGACAGTTGCTGCATAATTGGGAGGTGCACCATCTTGTTGAAAGAAAATGTCATTTCTCGGAAGACCATAATTCCTTCATTGGGATATAAATTTATTGGTTCACGAAAAAGGTCGCCTCGAAAAACCGCGGAATATCTTGCTCCAGTCAAAAAGAAATAGGGACTCAGAATTCTTCTTTGGACTATGCCGCATAATACATTCACTTTCTTTGGGTGTTGAGTGCGATAGTCAGTAGCAGAATAACGGCAGTTTTGCCTGTTGACAAGGCCGTTTAAAAAAAATTTGCCTCTTTAGAAAAAAATACGTTTTTTGCAAATAATTGGATTCGAATAAAAGTCGTCTTCAGATAGCTCATGAACAAAGCATTCCTTTTAAGGAAGATACTTTGCTTTCTTCATAATTTTGTGAGCTCTAGGCGCTGCCATATTGAATTTAGAAGCCACTTGGTTAAGTGTTGAGTAATGGTTGTCTTGTATTACCAACAAAACGTGAAGTTGATCTTCTTCTGATTTTCAGGGTCGACTAGATTTAAGTAAATCACGAACATACCCAAAGTTACGGTATTTAGACCCAATATTACTTACAGTGCTTTGGCTAATGGGAAACCGACCAGAATGATTCAACTACTTCTTGTTGGGTGCGCATGCTGTCTCCAAATCTGTTCATGCAAAGCCTTTCAATTCGTTCTCGTTCAGTTAATTTCACTACTCAATAAACAGTTTAACGGCACTAATTTTGCCAAAGAAAATATATGAAATCCATAAGAATATAAAAAAAGATTTCTAATTTTTATATGACAGTTTGAAAACAACAACAAACAAATCGACAAAAGACCGTATTTTCCTCCTTGGGAACTGTTCATTCTAGAGAAAAGTTCAACACAGAATGAGTTGATACCAAGCGCTGAAATGCAAACACCTTGTTCCATAATTCCATTTACATGAGTAGAACTGTAATCTTTATTATATGTATATATATATATATATATATATATATATATATATATTTGTTTTTAAGTTTTCGCGGGCACTGAATGTTTTAGGTGGTTTCCGGGAATTCATCCGCGTAGTGGATAACTGATCCCTGCCCTCTTCAGGTCGGTTCGCATAATTCTCGTAGCCTTCTGCTTTCGCTTCTAGTTACTCGAATACAGTATTCGATGGGTATTTTTTTGTATATTTTGTTAATATCTTTTAAATAATTAATTTTAAAAATATGAAAAATATATATTTGATTTCGTCTTAGTGAGCCCTTTTATTTGATATATTACATGATGCGTCGTTAGAAACAATTTTAATTTTATATTTTCCATTTAGTTCTGCAATTTACAGCCCAAAATTAATAGTAGAGGTTTCTCCGGTAAAATTCGGGTGTGGCCCTATCTCTCTAATTTTTTTCAAAATTTTACGTCTTATAGTTTCGGTGATAAAGTTAATTATTTTTTAGGTATTAAAAATATATTTGTGTACCTCAAAATGATCCCCTTCATTTGATGTATTACATGATGCGTTTGAAAAATTTTAAATTTTTCATTTAATTCTATAATTTGCCCCCAACACCAAAACTAATGGTTTCTCCTTATTTTTCCTGTAAACTTTGGTCAAGGCTCTATATTTCCTATTTTTTCAAAATTTTAGGCTCATTAGTTTCGAAAATAAGGGGGGGGGGAAGGGTCAATGTTTTTTCCCCCAGAAGTACCCCTAAGATCAAAATTTCGATATGTATGAATATTTGTATGGGAATTGCATTTCGGAGCACTTCAATAAACATAAACCTTATCTAGTAGGAGAAAACAAATTGCGAAGCTTCTGGAAACAGCTAGAAAAAATATTGTGCAACTACTGGGAAAAACTAGAACAAATATTTCCCAGCTACGGGAAAGAGCTAAGCAAGCTGGGCAACCGTAGATACTTGTGCTACCGGTGTGAAGACCGAAACTGACAAAACTCCTTCTGTCGGGTTAGCTACTAAATATGTATAAATTTGAATTTGTCTAATCTTTTATACATTATATATTTATTAGCTATTTAGCTATTTATAATTTCTATGTATAATTCAACACTGAAATATAAATGAAAATTAATTTGAGAATCCTCTATTTCTTTTTTCTAATAACTTTAGTTTTTAAATGTTATTTAATTTGTTTATTAAATTAAAAAGATCGCTAACAATTTCAAGAAAATCCAGACTACGTCTAAATTATCCGATTTTAGTTGTCCAAAATACATTTGAAAGCGCCAGCACACTTTTATATGCTAATAACCTATTAAAGCATCCAGGATCCAAAATGATTTTCAATTTCGTGGGTCATAAAAACAAGTTTAGACCGAAAATAAATATACTTTATTTTCACCAAATATTCACAATCACTACTAGACTAAAACTTCAAATGTTACAAGGATGACTAAAAGGTAAATCAACTGTCCACTACTACTATACTAGAATACATATTTGCTAATGATTTTGTTTATGGCTGAACTATTTTTTACTACGGTGAAATATTCTGAGAATTCCTCTGTTAGTACGGTCAATTAAACATTGTAACAATATTTAAAATTTCAAACAATCACTTGAATTAAAAACATTGCAAAAATACAAACCTCACAGAACGATCACCAACCAGGGGTAGCCAACAAACCGACCTTACCAACCAGGGAAACTCCAATCAGTCAGCATAAGGGGGCGAATGCGACTAACCCTCCACCAGCCCCCAGGACAGTATCCATCCGGGGATTTTGCCGGGATAGCAGCAGCCTAGTCATCAGGGGCACCATCAATGGCCGAGTAATTACCATCACCATCGACACCGGCGCCGCTGTGTCCATTGCCAAATCCAGGGTTTCGAGAGCATCAGAAATTAGGCCAGCTAACAACAACATCCAGCTCAGAACAGTCACCGGCGAGTCCATGTCAATACAGGGTGAGGCAGATGTGCTACAGATAGGGGACAACATGATCCGGCATAGGACCCTGGTAGCGAATATTGAGGACGATTTTATACTGGGTATGGACCTAATTAGCCAGCATGGATTTATGTTCGACCCGAGATATGATGTCCTTCGGTTCCTAAATGAGGAATTTGTATTGACACGGCCCGTTAACAGCTCATCGACCTCCATAAAAATTGTAGCAAGATCCTCAGCCAGAATTCCTGGTCGAACGGAACAGATTATTCATGGGCAGCTAGACAGCACTCCTGGGAGCTGCGTTGGAATGGTGGAGCCCGTACACTCAGTTCATGACTACTTAGTTGGACGGGCTATAGTTAAAACCGGACGAGATATACCAATTAGAGTCATGAATTTGTCCAACCACGACATCAGAACTGCCAATGGTCAAGAGATAGCTTGTTTCGAGCCAGTAGAGACGATCATCAATTGCGAAGAAGAGTATCAGACGTCAGTGAAGGAGACAGGGCCCAGTAAAGAGTTCCTACAACAGTTTGCTGACCATTTGACACACCTGACACCAGAGAACCAGAAGAAAGCCAAGCAATTTATCACAAAGCACTGGCAAATTTTTAACAGTCAAGATGGAACCACTAGTCGCACCAACATTATCCAGCATCGAATAGATACCGGAAAGGCTCAACCCAACAGAATACCACCTAGACGACTACCATTGGGGCAACAACAGGTAGTCGAGGAAAATATCGAGTCCATGTTAAAAAATGGAGTTATTGAGCCATCCATCAGTCCATGGTCTGCTCCCGTCGTGCTAGTTAAAAAGAAGGATGGAACCACCCGATTTTGCGTGGATTACAGAAAGCTGAATGATGTCACGAAGAAAGACAGATATCCACTACCCCGAATCGATGACACTCTGACCACACTAGTAGGCTCCCGTTGGTTCTCCACACTAGACCTAAAAAGTGGATATTGGCAGGTTGGTCTACACGTAAACGACAGAGAGAAGAGCTGTTTCAGTTCACGCTCATGCCCTTTGGGTTATGTACTGCTCCAGCTACATTTGAAAGGCTAATGGAGTATGTACTGAGCGGGTTAACATGGAGGACGTGCTTAGTATACCTCGACGACATTCTGGTCATGGGTCAGACAGTCGACGACCATCTGAAGAACCTGGGCGAAGTATTCTCCATAATTAATAACGCCAACCTGAGACTCAACTCGAAGAAGTGTTTCTTGTTCCAAAAAGAAGTAGAGTTTTTGGGTCACGTCGTTTCCGAGTCCGGAATCCGCACCAACGAGGACAAGATAGATTGACCAGTCCCAAGAAACAAGCATGAACTCCGAAGCTTCTTGGGCCTCTGTTCCCACTACAGACGATTTGTTGAGGGATTTGCCATCATTGCCGGGCCTCTACATGGGCAGACCACTGAGAAAGAGACCTTCCATTGGAATCAGGATTGCGAAACATCATTCAGGCGACTGAAGGCATCACTATGTTCCAGCCCAATCCTAGCCTTTCCTACACAGTCCGGCAAGTTCATTTTAGACACCGAGGCCAGCAACACAAGTTTGGGGGCCGTCCTATCCCAGGTGCAAGATGGTGAAGAGAGGATGATCGAGTATTACAGCCGTGGATTCTCGAAACCGGAAAGAAATTATTGCGTCACCAGAAAAGAACTTCTTGCAATAATAAGAGCTGTAGACCATTTCCACAAATATCTCTATGGTCGTCATTTCTTAATCCGAACAGATCATGCCGCCCACAAATGGCTGCTGGACATGAAGACACCGGAAGTACAACTGGTCAGGTGAAGGGAGAAATTATAGCAATACGACTTCAAGGTGGAACACCGTGCCGGCCGTTTGCACAATAATGCCGATGCTCTCTCCAGAAGACCCTGTAGAGCAGAATGCGGACATTATCTGAAGACGGAACAGCGAGAGTGTATCTCCATCAGACAGATCCGAGTGCTGGCCAATGAAAACTGGACAACGGAACAGTGTATCCAGGACCAAATGGCTGATCCAGACATCGAACCAATCCTGTCACTCAAAACGAGAGGGGCACCCTGGCCACGATGGGACGAGGTAGCTAGTCCAATGGGACTCTCTAAGCGTAGAGATTGGAATGCTCAAGCGTTTGGGAAAGCACCGATGGCCGAGAAACCAAGTCCCAACTGGTAGTTCCTAAGAAAAAGGTACCAGCCATCCTGAAAGAAGTACATGATGGGATTACCGGGGGCCATCTGGGCATGAAAAAACCCTAGACAAAGTTCGCCAGCGAGACTACTGGGTAAATTACTTTGAAGACGTCAGAGCTTGGTGCCGGAAATGTGACACCTGTGCAGCCAGTAAGGGCCTGAAGACCCGGACCAAGGGCAGAATGCAGCAGTACAATGTGGGCGTCCCATTTGAGAGAATTGCCATCGATGTCGCCGGTTCGTTTCCCGAGTCTGAGAGGGGGAACAAATACATTCTGGTCGCAATGGATTACTTCAGCAAATGGTCTGAGGCATATGCGATACCCAACCAAGAGGCAACCACAGTAGCGACAGTGCTAGTAGATCAACTATTCAGCAGGTTTGGCGTCCCCTTGGAACAACATTCAGACCAGGGGCGTAACTTCGAATCGAATGTATTCCAGAAGGTCTGCACGATGTTGGGGATCAGGAAAATGAGAACAACACCATTACACCCACAGTCAGACGGAATGGTGGAAAGATTCAACAGGACCTTGGAACAATACCTATCCAAGGTCGTCAGCAATAACCAGCGTGATTGGGCTGAGCATATTCCCCTATTTCTATTGCTCTGCCGTACATAATAGTACAGGCCTGACTCCAGCCAGGGTCCTATTCGGAAAGGAGCTGCGATTACCCTGCGATTTGACTTTTGGCTCCCCCGAAGAACCTTCCCAAGACATCGACGCTTATGCCGACCAGCTCCGACATAACATGCTGGCAATACACGAATTAGCCCGAACGCAGATGTTGGCCACCAGTGACCGGATAAAAACGCGATACGACCTCAAGGCCAATTCAGTCGGGTCAAGAGGCTTAATGACGTCGTCTACCGGATCCGTCGAAACCCCGGGACGATCAGAATTAAAGGCGGGGCGGTGTAACGAAATTTCCTTAAGCCGGCCCTGGTTTCATTCCAGTACGACAAAAAAATTGTTCTCGAAATGGCTCGTCAGCTGTAGAATTGATGATTGATTGTACGAGAGTTTTCGATGCAGGATATAAAAGGAGCGTTCCATAATCGCGGCAGTTAGTTAGTGCAGGTAAGAGCTTATATGTAGAATTGTTGTTGTGATATTTGAATCAGCTGTTGTATATATTTGATATAAATAAAAGTTCTAGAAAGTGGTAGTGTATAATTAGTTTTTAAATTTTAATTGAACCCACGAAATTAATAACAATATGAATAATCTCCTGACAGTATTGAAGATGAAACTATCGTATCCTACGCTGATGATACATGATACTGCCACTATATCTACAGAAAAGACGTGACCAGAAGCAATATCTAAATGAATATATTGCTTGAACATAACTCATCGTGGCTACTAGAGAATAGATTATATCTTAACATTCATAAAACGGTATATACAGTTTTATCAATGTTAAGATATAATCTATATATTACTTTTGGTAACTATTGTGACCGTTTGCCTGAGTGCTGTGAAATTAAAATTAATAATAAGCTTTTAAATAGAGTTGATAATGTTAAATACTTGGGTGTACTTATTGATTATAACATGAAATGGATCAAGCATTATGAATATGCCATAAAAAACTAAGTATCTTACTTGATTTTTAAGAACCTGTCAAATTTCATGGATACTAAAACATTACTTTTATTAATCTAATCGTTTTTTAGGTGTCGCCTCACTTGGCATTGTTGCCTAGGGTGGAGGGCACAATATTGTTTCACAACTGCAGAATTTACAGGCCTGAATTCTAAAAATAATTAGAAAAAAGTGACCTACCTGATAAAAGAAAAAAGAGCTTTAAAAAAATAGTGAGAAGAACAATACATATGACGCTACTCAGATTTAACGAGAGCAGGCGTTGCCCCACTTGGTCGTGGGAAAATGTTCAAGGTTGATAAGAGTCGACCTTGTGGTTGCGGTTACGTGGGTAGGTTGCCTGCGTTGTGGTGGCTGTGGTTGCGTGGGCGTGTCGGGCTTGTGGTGACGTGGGTGGTTGGGAATCTCTTGTGTGGGTCATTGATCCTTCGGCTTGACAGTGGGGAGCCGTCATGGGTGACATCATCGGTATTGTGTGACGTTTGAAGTAAGAAAAAAAGTCGCTGACGGGTTTAGAGCCGAGCATTGTTGATTCAAAGGTGTGGGCTAATGAGACATGGAAGAAATTGTCTAGACGTTGTTGGGTATTTGATTTTTCGGTGATGATCGTGTTTTAACTGTAAATGTCGTGTGTTCTGTGCTGCAAAGTTCTTGTTGTGTGATTTAAGAGGTTATGAGGTAGAGTATATATGTAATAGGGCCGAGTGGTGTACGTTTTGGTTGTCAGTTTCGTGTTCATGGTTGGCGTTATATGTTTTGTAGGGTGACAGGTTGTAACGTCGTCTGTGGTATGTTTTGTGTTCCGTGGATGACGTTTCGTGTTTTGTCAATTTCATGTCACATCCATGACGTTATGTGTTTTGGGAGTTTCGTGTCCCATGGATGACATTGTGTGTTTTGTGAGTTACGTGTTCCGTGGATGACGTTGAGTGCTTTATCAGTTTCATGTCCTGCGGATGATGTGTGTTTTGTGAGTTTCGTGTTCCATGGATGACGTTGCGTGTTTTGTCAGTATCATGTTCCATGGTTAATGTTGTGTTTTGTGGGGTGACAAGTTGTAATGTCGTTTGTTTGTGTTTTGTCAATTCCATGGATGTCTTTGCGTGTTGTGAGTTTCATATCCCGTAGTTGACGTTGTGTGTTTTGTCACTTTCATGCTCCATGGTTGACGTTGTGTTTTGTGGGGTGACAGGTTGTAATGTCTGTTTTTTGAGTTTCGTGAAACGATGGAGATGTTGTATGTATGCTGTGTCAGTTTTGAGTTCTGTGGACAGTGTTGTGTTGTGTGGTTCTGTTTGCTGCAAAGTCCTTGTTACGTAGGACTGTGACAGTTAACATTTGTTTTTGTGGGAAAAAGTATAGTTATCTTGTTTAATGAATATCAGTGTACAAATTTAATGAAAGTTTGGTTGGAATAATAACAAAACTTGTATATTGGTCTTTTATAAACATCATTAAATTCTATTATTCTGGTTACAGCTGTTTCAGCTGTACACATAAAAATCAGGTTATATTCTGTGATACATTAAAGCAAAATTTCTAATGATTCGATGGTGGTAAAATAATTTTGTTAACAAAATGAGTCTATCAAATCAGTTCTTGTTTGAATATTTTACAAGGATTCTGCTGAAAACGCCAAAAACTTTATCGCTGAAAAACGAAATGATTCACTTATTTAACAAAATGAGTAAATTCCAGCATTGTGGTCCTAGTTTTGAATATTTTTAGAGGCATTTCTGCTGATTACAGGCATTGTGCTAAGAACGTCAAAACTTAATAGTTGAAAAACAAAGAGTCTCACTTATTTAACAGAATGAGTAAACTCCACCATTGCAGTCCTAGTTTTGAAAACTTTAGAGGTATTTCTGCTGAAAACACCGAAACAAAACCATTTAAAATGTAAAATTTACCATTAAAAATTACCCTGTCCGGATGTGTTGTTTATCATTCTTACAAAGTGTTCAAATTCTTTACCTATATCGGTGTACAAATTTAACAAAAAGACACATCTGTTATAGAATATTGTTTTTATAAAAAACATTAAATTCAGCCATTCCGAATTAGTTTTACAGATGTGTCAGTTGTAGACGTCAAATTGGTGTTATTTCTGTGATAAATAAAAACTAAAATGGGTAAATTTCACCATTCTGGTCCTAGTTTTGAATATTCTAGAGGTATTTCTGTTGAAAAGACTGAATTAAGCATTCTGCTAAAACACCAAAGAGATTATCACATTTCTCAATCATGTTTGATCTCATGCAGACATAATATGTAGTGTTACGCAGTACTTTGTTATCAATCTACCGATCATCATATATTTAGATTTAAGAAATTTTGATGTTTGAATATGTTTGTCAACATCGATGATTACGTCACTCCGCCAGCGGGAAGCTTGTGACGTCACAGAAAAAAGTGGAAGGCTGGCTACCCTACCCTTTTGTTCAATGTACAGGAGTATGCGTCAATCAATGGCAATACAAAACTTCTAAGTATGATGGTAAAATAATTTTCTCAACACAAATGAATTAAAGTCCATCATTTCGGTTCTAGTTTGAATATTTTTACAGGTATTCCCCTGCAAACGTCAAAACTTAATCGTTGAAAAACAAACAAAAAATGACTGATTTATGAGGAAAATAAGTAAATTCCATATATACATCGTGATTTGAGTGCTTCAACTTGACAACATTTTATAAGTTTTTTTTAAACTTGAAATAGTATTTTGCTTTAAATTTATTAACACAGCAAACAATGCATATATCCACATTCCATTAGCTATCATATTGATTCAAGTGATGCTCCATTGAACTACATTGCCATAAGAATCAATTCAATCGTGTGTGTTTTCCCTAGGTCTAGGGATTTTTCTCATCGCTGTTTAAAGAAATAATACGCTCTATGTGTGTTTTTCCGGGATCCAGGAAAATACAGCAAACTGGCAATTATGGCCCCTCAAACAGGACTTCCTTCCACTTTTGCGTGACTCTCCGATTCCGGTGATCTCAGCTGTGAAACGTCATAAGCGGTGGCAGGTCAGTGCGTGACATAAAAGTGGTAAATAGGTCCTGTACGCAGTGCCTCCCACCCTTTTTCTGTGACGTCATCAGCTTCCAGTTCACGTCATATATTCTAGAAAGACATCGGTATTCTGATAACAAGAGGATGGTTAACCATCTATCAAAATGATCTCGCTTTCATTGGTTGGTTTAAGCTCCAGTCAACCTGCTAACCATCAGTATAAATATCTCATATGTTTATAAAGAATACATTTGTCCTGAATAAAGGTTTAAAGTTTCCTCAACAGGATTCCGTTACATACCTGGCAACAGTGTCTTTATAACATACAAAGTATATACCATTAAAGAGTAAAGTCATAATTCCCAAGATCTATTCAGCAATCTGGCAACGCTGACCCCTCAAACCAGGACTTTCCGGTACTTTTCTGTGACTTCACAAGCTTCCTGCTGTTAACAAACATTACCTAAACATATAATGATTGGTAGACTGATAACAAGTCATACAATACTGTTCAATTTAAAATTATAAAACTAATATTCACTTTCACTTTTCTAGAAACTTTTATTTACATCGAATGTACAACAGCTGATTCAAATATCACAATAACAATGTTATATATAAGCTCTTCGCTCCATCAACTGGTTCGCGATCGTGGCCTCCGAGTCTTTTCGAGAACCATTTTTTATCCTAAAGCGTCTGTTGTACAGAAATGCAACAGGGTCGGCTTTGGGTAAATTTCGTAACACTGCCCCCCTTTAATTCTGATCGTCCCGATCAGAAACATCCCCTCCATGGTAAGGAGCAAGTCGATCTAAATGGACCACCTTCATCTTAGCCTTGGGGTTTCGACGGATACGGTAGACGAACTCATTAAGCCTCTTGACCACCTCGTTTGGTCCATCCCAGGCGGGTGTAAGCTTTAGGGATTTACCCTTGCTCCGTTGGGGGTTGTACAGCCAGACTTTGTCTCTCTCCTGAAACCCTACTAAATTGGCCTTGAGGTCGTATCGCGTCTTCATCCGGTCACTGGTGGCTAATTCGTGTATTGTCTTGGGTTGGTCTGTGTTCTACCTTGAAGTCGTATTGCTGTAATTTCTCCATCCATATGGCCAGCTGTCCTTCGGGTGTCTTCATGTCCAGCAGCCATTTGAGTGCGGCATGATCTGTTCGGATTAAGAAATGACGACCATAGAGGTATTTGTGGAAATGGTCTACAGCCCTTATTATTGCAAGAAGTTCTTTTCTGGTGACGCAATAATTTCTTTCCGGTTTCGAGAATCCACGGCTGTAATACTTGATCACCCTCTCTTCACCATCTTGCGCCTGGGATAGGACGGTCCCCAAACCTGTGTTGCTGGCGTCGGTGTCAAAGATGAACTTGCCGGACTGTGTAGGAAAGGCTAGGATTGTGCTGGAACATAGTACTGCCTTCAGTCGCCTGAATGATGTTTCGCAATCCTGATTCCAATGGAAGGTCCTTTCTCAGTGGTCTGCCGATGTAAGGGGCGGCGATGGTGGCAAATCCCTCAACAAAACGCCGGTATAGAACACAGGCCCAAGAAGCTTCAGAGTCGTTTGTCTCTTGGAACTGGCCAATCCAGGCTTCTATCTTGTCTTCGTTGGGGCGGACGTGAAACGTGGCCCAAAAGCTACTTCTTTTTGGAACAAGGAACACTTCTTCGGATTGAGTCAGGTTGGCGTTATTAATTCTGGAGAATCTTCACCCAGGTGCTTCAGGTGGCCCATCGTGTCGTCGAGGTATACAGCACGTCCTCCATGTTAACCCGCTCTATACTCCATTAGCCTCTCAAATGAGCGGGTGCATTCTCCAAGGGCATACCGTGACTAAACAGCCTTTTACTGGTGGAAGTTTTCTCTCTGTTGTTTGCGTGTAGACCAACCTGCCAATATCCACTTTTTAGGTCTAGTGTGGAGAACCCGGGCTGTTATGGTCAAAGTGTCAGATTCGGGGTATGGATAGCTATCTTTCTTCGATGACTGGTTGCAGTTTCCCTGGTTGGTAAGGTCGGTTTGTTGGCTACCCCTTTGGTGATCGTTCCGGTACCTTACTCGGCAGTAGTTGGAAGTGTCCTGTCCGTCCGCGGCGGTAACATGCCCCCTGGTGCCAGTTCTTTAACCGTCTAATATTTTGTTCAGAAGCCAGCAGCGCTTGAAATGGTGACTTGATTCTTCCTGGTTAGGAAACTGCTCGGACTCCTTGGACATGTTTATGACAGCCTTTTCCAAAGCCCGAATGAGCTTCATTACTTTTCTTGGCCACTATTTAGATTTCTTGTACTTCCACATCTCTGTGCCGTAACTCTAGGGCCAACTGGTCTTTCGTTTCCTCGGGCAGGTCTGGGTAACGGAACTAACCGTTAATCTTTGCTTCGAATTCTTGAAGGCTTTCACCGGATTTTTGCGTTTTCCCATGGTTGGACTTCGTATACCTGGCTCAAGGATTTGTCGTACTCTTGTCCAGAATCATATTTGTCGAAATTGCTTTGTTCATCGACTGGAATGCTTTGGAGGAGTTCAGGGCCGGACCTCTTAACGAAATTACCAGAGAGGTAGATTTTTCTTGATTATTCACAATAGAAGTCAAATTTGTTTATACATGGCTGGAACTGCCATCAAATTGGGTGGTTTGCAAATGTGGGTGGTTTGCTAAATGTGGGTGGTTTGCTAACGTCGTTTGGTACACGGTGTGCTGGTATTTCCCTCTCTGCAAATCTTGTTGCAATTTTTTAATTGCTGTTTCCACTTTAATTGTACTTCATGTGCACTGCTTCTTTATTGAACATTTCAACTTTTATCTTTGGAGTTTATTTCAAATTTCACCTGGTTCTGAATGGAATCATGTCATCTACTTTGGTTTCAAGAGTCCACAGTTTTTTTAGACCTTTAGTCATCGTTTATTTCTCTTATGTTATCCACTTTTGCATTCCTCTTAACTGTGTCAAACTTGCGAACTATGTACTTTGTTCATGCAGTTGTCTTTTCTCTTCAGTTACTTTAAAATCATTTTGTTTTTTCTTCCATTGGAAACAAGATTTTGTTGTTTTTTTTCCTGGTGACAAGATTCAATTCTATTTTACGTTTTTCATCAAAAGATTTTACTAACCTTTGTTGTATTTCTTCTTGATGTTGTTTCTTCTTCTTGTCATTTTTCTAGAATCTGGGCTATTTTTCGTCTAGCCCTCGGTAATTTGTCTATTTTTTTTTGAGTTTCGTCCATTCGGGTTTCTATCAAATAATTTTATGCACCTTTTTACTTCTGATAAAATTGTTGTAAAGTCCGTGGGTTCATTTAAAATTATAAAACTAATATTCACTTTCACTTTTCTAGAAACTTTTATTTACATCATTACAACAGCTGATTCAAATATCACAATAACAATGTTATATATAAGTCTTCGCTCCAATGGTTCGCGAGTGGCCTCCTTCCGTTATAAAACCAGCTAGAAAATTCTCGTAAAAATTTCACTTACAGGTGCCGAGTCTTTTCGAAACCATTTTTTATCTCAAAGCGTTTGTTGTCGTACTGATGAAACAGGGTGTTTGGGTAAATTTCAACAATATCTTCCAGTTTACCAATAAAAAACCGTGTTTAGTTATCAATGCACAGGAGTGTGTGTCAACCAATGGCAATCAAAACTGTAAGGATTAGAATTTAAAACAAAAATGTATAATTTCGTCTAGTTTGAATATTTTTCAGGCATTTCTGAAAACGTCAAAATTTAATCAATGAAAACATACCAAATAATAAAAATAATCTTATTTAATATGGATAAATTCCACCATTTGGTGGTACTTTGAAATTTTAGAAGCTGTTGAAAACAGCGGTTGTAATTCTTCTGCAATAATTAGATTTACATGAAAATTACCTTGCAAGTACCGTGTGAAAGTGTGGAAATTCTTACATCAAAAATGATGCTAGACTGTTTTCTCACCGAGAATCTGTCAGTGAACCGAGCATGTTAAAGAATGGAAGGGCGTATTGCTCAGCAGCAACTGACTGGATGAGAATAACAAGAGACGGAATGTTCGGAAAGTTGCTAGAAATGTGGGAATGACTGGTATCAACAGAAAACTTACAACAGATTGCTAAGGGTGGAGTCTTAAAGGAGTATATGCCCAGAAATTCCCTCAATCTACTAAAAATTGTGTGTGCGATAGGAAAATGAAGATTTTTTTTGTAAAAAGGATTTCCATTCTTTCAGTGAACATTGTTGTACATCAAAATTTTTTTGCGAAACAATTTAGTTATTATACATATTTGTAATACATTGAGAATTTAAATGAGATTTGTTAACAGTTTATGTTGAAGAAATAGTTAATGCAGAGATGTCCAGCTTTAAGATATTATGTTTATAATGTAAGGTATGACAAGCAACCAGGTGTTTTAGATAATAAAAAATATTTACACCTTTTCCACTACCAATACATTTGGATTCCCCATTAATAATTAATATATACCGGAATATATAAAAAATATTAACAGGCCTATATTCGTTAAAAGAAAGTACACAAATCAAATGCACAATCCATATTTACAGGGCGTCTTATTCAATATTTTGATTAGGTTCAGAATTGTATAGGTAACATACAATCAAGAGAATTGATTCAAAACCAATCAATTTGTGACATCATTGAAATCTTGAAATCTTCTGCTTCACCTACTGACCATCAGATTTGTGAAATAAGTCATCTTGGGACTAGAATGCCACCACTAGCTTTTTTGACAACAGTCCTAGGCATTTTCGCAGGTGAACATGTGTGTATACCGACATTTTTTTAAAGCCAAAAAGTACAGATGAAATCTGACAAATATTTTCTTTTAAGAGACTTTGGCTGGTATCTTATTCTGTTGTAATTGTTACTCATTGGTTCAGCCATTACGTATTTTGTTTACTAACGATTGAAATGTTTTTCTTCACTCAAAACCATCCGCTTAATGGATCAAAGTTTATAATTTCGAGCGCACAATTCAGGTAATTCCTTTAACCTTACAAACGTTATATACCCTTGTTCCGGCCAAAACATAATGCATAGTTTTTGGGACGTGATACAAATTCACGATATAGCTCGGGTCTGTTTCTAGTTCACAGATTTCCCCTGTAAATGCACCGATAGGGACATCGAACTTCCAGAACGTGAAACATAAATACAACTGAATGTAATACAGTGTGCTCTATAACCGAGTCCCAAATATAAAGTTTGAGGCGGGCCCGGGCTGTTACTAGGATGCGATGACACTTCGTAAAAGAGAATCGGAAGCCTCTTCTTAGACTCCCACTTTACAATGAGGGTATTCTAGTTAACAGAAGTATTGACTATATGCAATTTGACATTTAAAAAACATCCAGTGATTCACAATAGAAGTGGCTTTTTCACGCTGTCCAAACTTCCCCCAATTAAAATCAGTTTCGCCAAGGATTAACCAGGGTTATCTTCCCTCTGCAAAAACTTTGATGCAGCGGTTCTTTTCCTCTTCAGATTTGCAATGATCCAATTAGACATTCCTATTAAATTTTGATAAACATGTTCAATTTCGGTGAATAGACAGCTCTTTTTTGAAATTGTTGTTTCATTCACCACACCTATATGTTTAAATTTTGTAGTCCATTTCCAGAGCTTTCGACCTCTTCACCCATGCCAGTAGGGCTAGTTCCTCAGCTGAATGATAACATGATTGGTGTTGAATTGCCCCCACAAGTGCGATGGAAGAAATTTAGTTTGTTGTTCATTTTTTTGTGGGAAACAGCATAAAAGGTCTTGTGATGGTTACAATTTTACACTTCAACCGGACATGGAAGAGAGATCTGGAGACTCTTGTCCAACATAACCTTTGGATCCCTATAGACTCTATTTACCAAATAGGGATACAGAGAACTACTAAAGTGCTGCTTCATCTTCTTTAGCTTTGTAGTGCTGACAATATTATTGCCAGTTTCGGTTTTAACGGTGTGGGAGATACGAGCGGGTGTTGTTCCGAAACGTCTTCATCTCGCTGTTGACAGATAGCATTTTCTGGAATGCCATTCCCAAATCTCTACCACTTCGTAACCGAGAGAGTTTGCGAGGGATCCTACAAAGGTTCCTCTTTGGTATTTATAAAAAGTTGTACACCCATGGTAAGAACACCTTGGAACAAATACAAATTCTTCTGAATAACCATGCTCTAACCCCAGCTTTTCAGAACCTTTTGCACGTGTTGGATATCTACACCCCGATTTTCCAACACCAACCACTGAATTCAATTTTCACAGATTTTCTCTCTCTAACCATGCGTATGAATAATGCCGATGGTCTCTGGCTTGAGAAAGTTCCTGCGGAAGACCTTATTGCATGCTGAAGCTATGGTCGTTGCCTCGGAAAATGGACAGACATTGGTTTCGTCCAGCATGAGTTGGCGGAATTTGAGGCATGATTGTGACAAAATATCGACATCCGAAATGCAGTAGTCAGTTATCTCTTTTTGAAAGTCAAACACGTATCCCTCTTTAACACGTTCATCATACCACAACAAAAACTTTTCCCTTTCATCGGGATTCATACCATCAGGATCGTAATATATAAGGACCGGCATAGAACCAACATAATTTTGATTTTCTGTACGGTTAAAAAGTTGAGGAAAGTAACCCTTCTTGAGTTCTGTTAAGTTAAAAGCTTTAGGAACTTTGGACAGTGTCATGGGAGAGTAATTGAGGCTATCGATGAATGTTACCTTTCCGTATACTATTGAAATGAGTTACATTAGAATGTAATTGAGTATAAACTGATGAACAAAACCACCTCCATTAAGGGCTAAAACGATGACTTTTTTAAGTTCTTTCGGATGCCTAAAATATGTCTCACTAAATCGGAAATAACTTTATCCCTTTTGGAAATCTCTTGACAATACCCACACATCTGGCAGAAATATAACCCTTTCTCATCAATACAATTATAACATTGTTTCATTACACACAGATTGGGTTCATGACTTGTACCGTTTCTTGGCGAGTTTCAAGATCATAGAAAATGAACAAAAAGTCTTTAGTGGGTGGTGTCTTTATATTAGGTTGTATATAACATAGATGATTGGAAGGTTGGTGACACTTGCAAATCTTGCAAAAAAATTCCGCAAACGTGAGTCATTTTACACTGAACGGTTTTAAAACATTTTTCACAGTGACCAATCTGCTGGCAAATACCGAATTGAAGATGTTTATGGAAATATGATGGTCCTCTGAAATATCTCTTACACTTGTCACAATTTACCTCATTTATAGAACAGGTAGGTGATTGCCTGCAACCGGAACAAGTGCCACCGCATCGATGGTTTTCCTTATGATAATAAGGCATATGGCACTCCTCAAAACAATATTTACAACAGAAAGATGATGTTAGAGAAGTTATAACATTGTAATGCCTCTCGTGATATAGCAAATTGATACTTGCCCCATTAGAATTTCCCTTAAAGATGACATCACAACCTTTTGAACCGTACGCATACACAGTGATCCATAAGAAGAAATACTGAATTGTTGCGGCTGATACTTGATGTAAATCCATAATGAGAAACACAAAAACGAAAATTATATTTCGAGATTTACACTTTATTCTATAAACGACACGAGTTTCGCATTACAATGCCTTTATCAAGTTTCACAAAATACTAAAACTATTATTCTAACTACACCATTATACATACATATTACTTAACTAAACTAATTATACAGAGCCATTAAAAAGATTTAAAAGTGGGGATGGATTAAAATTTAATTGGTTATTTAATAGTCTACCTGAATATTTATACCTGTTAATTTCTAGGGATTCTAATATATTAATTTTACTGGGGTTATTTTCCAAATGTAATATATTTACAGTATCGTTAAAGTTATGATTATCCTCTACTAAATGACATGCATAATTAGATTTATTGTCTTGTGTGGAATAACTTCTTTTGTGCTCTCCAATACGAGTATTTCAATTTCTAATTGTCCTACGGATATATAGCTTGTCACAATTGCCGCAGTTAAGTTTGTATACTCCGGATTTACAATTACTATCTACTCTTGATTTATTATTCTTAATATATCTGGATAAATTATTTGAAGTTTTATAACTGATATTTATGTCTTGTTTTTCTAAAAATGATTTAACTTTATTACTTGTTTCGCCCAGGTAAGTTAAAGTTTTGAAAAAATCATAAGGTTTTTTATCAATAGGATAAATTAAATTTAGAGCCTTATGGAACATTTTCTTTTTTACTAAGTTATCGATGAGATGGTGATCAAAACCGTTGTTTACTGATATCTGTTTAATGATGTTTAATTCTTTTTCGAAATTTAACGGCGTCAAAGGTGCATTGATTAATCTATGGATCATACTATAAAATGCAGACATTTTTTGTTGGTAAGGATGATAAGAACTACTATGAATGACTATGTCCGAATATGTAGGCTTGTCATAAATTGCAAATGTATGTTTGTTATTTATTCTGGTAATTGTCAAGTCTAAATAATTAATTTCATTATTTGTTTCTATTTCAGTCGTAAATTCAATATTTGGGTGTATATTATTAATGTATTCTAAAAAGTGCTCAATTGTCTATTAGTTCCTGTAAAACATACCAAAATGTCATCAACGTATCTATAAGTAAATTGTTTTGATAATGGGTGTTGAAAAATGTTATCCTCTATATCACTCATGAATATTTCTGCTAGTAGGGGACTTAATGGGTTTCCCATAGTTAAGCCATCATTACCTTTATATAAAATATTATTAAATTCAAAATAATTTTGGTCTAAGCAAACTTTCAAAACATTCAATATATCTTGTTTTATGATTGGATTGGTATGGCTATTTTCTAACAACTTCTCTATTAGTTTAACTCTATCGCTAGGCGGTATACTCGGAAACAATTTTTTTACGTCAAAAGGAATTTTTAATGGCATGTTTAGCTTGGAATTTAGTATATTTTCTTAAAACATCAATAAGTAAATTAGAAACTTTAACAGCTGGGGCGGTAATATATGAAACAACTGTTCTAATAGTTTTGTTTGTGTAATTTAATTAATGAATATAACTGTGGAGGACGGGGATTCTTTAATATTAGCTTAATCCTGTTATCTTGGTCTATGATGGAATTTGCTTGATTCAACAATGATTTTATTTCATTCTGAAATTTATGCGTAGGGTCTTTAGTTAAAACTTCATGATTACCCGTTTTTATGAATTAATCTGTTCTAGTGATATAATCTTCTCGGTCAATGGCAATAACCGTATTACCCTTATCAGCTCTTGTGAATATTACGTTATTATGTAAAGTTATATCTTTAATTGACTTTGCAATCATAGCATCATTGTTAACCTTATAGTTCTTTAAACATTCCTTCTTAATAATTGATGAAGCCTGATATTTTAAATTTAAGTTATTATTTGAACTTTTTAATGCATTTTCTGTTTCTACTCCTAACATTTCTAAGTTTTTGGTATTAATTATTGGCCTAATGTTGTGCTTAAATCCTTTTTCTAATAAATTTACTTGTTGTTTATTAAAATTAGCTTGAGATAAATTAACGAACTTTGGGAAAAAATTGTGATTTGAAAAAGATGTTATTAGCAGGTTTTTTTGGTTTGATTTTTATCAATTCTTTGAGCTTATGTTGTTGTTTCAAGAATTTTTGTTGAATGATTGTCCTAACTTTGTGTCGAATGTTGTTATCTATACTAATAAATTCTATATAATGTAATCTAAATAATAGCTCTGTATGAATTACCTTAAGATACACATTGTAGGTGTCCCTCAAACGGTATTGGTTCTTCCTATCTTGTAAAATCCATTTCTTTTGTCCTACCTGGATTGCTGATGTGGCTGCAAAACTCTTGTTGTTCGTCTTTAATTTGATGTATTTAGGAGTGACACTATTCTTTAAACAGTTATTAAAGAACCAAATATTCTTGAAACAAAAAAATAAGCTCGAAGAACTGATAAAAAACAAACCAAAAAAAACCTGCTAATATTACATCTTTTTCAAATCACAATTTTTTCCCAAAGTTCGTTAATTTATCTCAAGCTAATTTTAATAAACAACAAGTAAATTTATTAGAAAAAGGATTTAAGCACAACATTAGGCCAATAATTAATACCAAAAACTTAGAAATGTTAGGAGTAGAAACAGAAAATGCATTAAAAAGTTCAAATAATAACTTAAATTTAAAATATCAGGCTTCATCAATTATTAAGAAGGAATGTTTAAAGAACTATAAGGTTAACAATGATGCTATGATTGCAAAGTCAATTAAAGATATAACTTTACATAATAACGTAATATTCACAAGAGCTGATAAGGGTAATACGGTTATTGCCATTGACCGAGAAGATTATATCACTAGAACAGATTAATTCATAAAAACGGGTAATCATGAAGTTTTAACTAAAGACCCTACGCATAAATTTCAGAATGAAATAAAATCATTGTTGAATCAAGCAAATTCCATCATAGACCAAGATAACAGATTTAAGCTAATATTAAAAAATCCCCGTCCTCCGCAGTTATATTCATTAATTAAATTACACAAACAAAACCATCCTATTAGACCAGTTGTTTCATATATTACCGCCCCAGCTGTTAAAGTTTCTAATTTACTTATTGATGTTTTAAGAAAATATACTAAATTCCAAGCTAAACATGCGATTAAAAATTCATATAAACTTATAGACAATATTAAGAATATCGTTGTTCCATCGAATGCTAAACTCATCTCTTTTGACGTAAAAAATTTGTTTCCGAGTATACCGCCTAGGGATACAGTTAAACTAATAGAGAAGTTGTTAGAAAATAGCCATACCAATCCAATCATAAAACAAGATATATTGAATGTTTTGAAAGTTTGCTTAGACCAAAATTATTTTGAATTTAATAATATTTTATATAAAGGTAATGATGGCTTAACTATGGGAAACCCATTAAGTCCCCTACTAGCAGAAATATTCATGAGTGATATAGAGGATAAAATTTTTCAACACCCACTATCAAAACAATTTACTTATTGGTATAGATACGTTGATGACATTTTGGTATGTTTTACAGGAACTAATAGACAATTGAGCACCTTTTTAGAATACATTAATAATATACAACCAAATATTGAATTTACGACTGAAATAGAAACAAATAATGAAATTAATTATTTAGACTTGACAATTACCAGAATAAATAACAAACATACATTTGCAATTTATCACAAGCCTACATATTCGGACATAGTCATTCATAGTAGTTCTTATCATCCTTACCAACAAAAATGTCTGCATTTTATAGTATGATCCATAGATTAATCAATGTACCTTTGACGCCGTTAAATTTCGAAAAAGAATTAAACATCATTAAACAGATATCAGTAAACAACGGTTTTGATCACCATCTCATCGATAACTTAGTAAAAAGAAAATGTTCCATAAGGCTCTAAATTTAATTTATCCTATTGATAAAAAACCTTATGATTTTTTCAAAACTTTAACTTACCAGGGCGAAACAAATAATAAAGTTAAATCATTTTTAGAAAAACAAGACATAAATATCAGTTATAAAACTTCAAATAATTTATCCAGATATATTAAGAATAATAAATCAAGAGTAGATAGTAATTGTAAATCCGGGGTATACAAACTTAACTGCGGCAATTGTGACAAGCTATATATCGGTAGGACATTTAGAAATTTTAATACTCGTATTAGAGAGCACAAAAGAAGTTATTCCACACAAGACACTAAATCTAATTATGCACGTCATTTAGTAAAAGATAATCACAACTTTAACGATACTGTAAATATATTACATTTGGAAAATAACCCTAGTAAAATTAATCTATTAGAATTAGAATTAGGTAGACTATTAAATAACCAATTAGATCTTAATCCATCCCCACTTTTAAATCTTTTTAATGGCTCTGTATAATTAGTTTAGTTAAGTAATATGTATATATAATGGTGTAGTTAGAATAATAGTTTTAGTATTTTGTGAAACTTGATAAAGGCATTGTATGCCGAAACACGTGTCGTTTATAAAATACAGTGTAAATCTCGAAATATAATTTTCGTTTTTGTGTTTCTCATAAGAAGAAAGATGCCTCTGAAACGACTCAAGCTCTGAAATTCCAGCCCCCACTTCAGGAATCACCACTCCAGCACCTTTCATCAACTCTAGAGCTCTCTGCGTCTGTAGTTTCCCTGTATCCCTCAGAACTTTAGGGTAAAGCGGATCCTTATCCACAAAAGCTTTTGCGACCACTGGAGCGCGCGGTAGACAAAGATTGTCTTTGTTATTTATGACGACATTCCTCTTTGAAACTTTTGTACGAGCACCCACGGCCAAGACAGAAGGTCTCAGTGTTAAGCCTAGCTGAATTAGACTGATATATGGATGAGATCTTGTTTCATATATCATCGATTGTAATATCCGAATCGCATCCAACCCTGGTGGCGACAGAAATCTTTAAAGCAAAAGGTAAACCTCACTTTATCTGTAGGTTCTAGTCCCTCGGTTCCTTTCTGGACAATCTGAGTTATGGCGGATTTCACCCACCCCACAGGTTTGGTCCCATATGGAATTATTTTGATTTTAAATTCTAAAACACGCCCCATGACCCCATAACGTCTAATATTCTTTGTAGTATCTTTAATTATTGAATAGATTTTTATTTCGCTAGTGATGGCTTGAGACATTACATTATGTTAGTAATGCAATAAATCAAACGCCCACAATGAATAGTTTCAAATGAAAAACGATTCAAAGAAAAACGTAAAATTCAGATAAAAAGTAAGAATATTTTCAAAATTAAAATGCGTATGTACTGCTCACAACAAAGAGTGAACTGACCGGCAGCGAAAAAGTGAACTGTTTTCTTATTACAGAGCAGATGTATATGGGTGAATAGATGCCGTTGGAGAAACAACCCAAAATAATGGTCTATTCAAATGACCTTACAACCATCGTGTACTTTTTAGAATAAAATGTGAAGCTTAGTTTACAGTTTGACAGACCTCGACAAGGGTCAAGCTGATTATTACTGAAATAAAACCCCTCTAATTAAAACTTATACACCCAATAAATTAAAAATATATAGATTTGAGAAGTATGCATTCACTGGAAATAATGGTAGTCAAAGACCATAAATGTTTGAGAAAATCTCATTTAAAATATCACTAAATAATTCCTCTAATTAAGGTTTATTCAACAAATTGCAAAATCAAAATATGCATAAATATGTGAAGTATACTTTTAGTTTAAATGGAAATAAAAAAATGTAATAAATGAGCAATTACTGTAAACTAAATTTTATAACTGCGACCTAATACGATTAGTCAAAACATGTTAAATAAATGTATGATTTAATTTTGAACATCTCTATTATATTATTATTGATACGAAATATCAGTATGATGATTGAAAATAGATTACCAGATATGAATATTACTCCTAACAACTTTATAAATTCCCACACTTCAACTATTCACACACTTCAGTTGTCCACTTTACATTTCACTTGTTCAGATTTGAGCAACTAAACTAAATTTCGCAAAGTTTACGTATTTATCTATAACATTCTGTACGTCATCTCCGTTCCCAACAAAATGTTAATTAATAATGCTGGTAACTCGCGAAAACCACAACTTCCTCTCCCATACCCCTTATCAACTATCGCAACTTGAATGTTTATTTTATAATTTAAACATAATTCCACAACATCCGCTCGCAAGAACGTTATGCGGTTAGCTCGTATTCTTATCTCTAACCACCACGTCATGTACATTTCGTCGTTGTGCAATTTGTAATCATTAGTAAAACCACAGAGAACTGTTATCTGCATTTGTTTAAATGTAACAAAACTTTATTTCAGTAGTTTTATTAAGTGAATATTTTTAATTCCATTATATGATTATTTACGTATCTTAAACTTTAATATTTTCTCTTATTGAAAGTGATCCATCAATCTCAATCTAATGTAACGCATAGACTCGTCTAGGTGTGCAAATATCTACATTTCTGTTAGGTAAAATATATTTAAAATGGTATGTATTCCCTAGTTTGCAATTTTCCCTGTCATTTCTGAAATACCTACAGGGTCTATGTTCAATGTGGTATGTTTAACCAAACATTTTTTATCGTATTTAGTGACGTTTTGTAACTCATCTTCAGTGATGTATTTTAATTGTTTCAGTTCTATTTTCTCAGCATATTTAGCATTGTTTTGTTCCATTATTGTACTATTTTCAGTGTTTTATTTGAACTAAATTTTCGGATGTATTTTTTAAGTAATTCAATTAGCTTGTGTGCTCAACAAAAAAGTTTCAATCAAATTAAATATGTGAAACAAATGAAGCACGCACAGATAGCTTTGGTGCAATTTGACTGATGTACATCTATATCTTATGACGTCACAGAAAAAGTACGGGGAGTTATCAGACCAATATTTAATATTCAAAGGTGTGGGCTAATGAGACATGGAAGAAATTGTCTAGACGTTGTTGGGTATTTGATTTTTCGGTGATGATCGTGTTTTAACTGTAAATGTCGTGTGTTCTGTGCTGCAAAGTTCTTGTTGTGTGATTTAAGAGGTTATGAGGTAGAGTATATATGTAATAGGGCCGAGTGGTGTCCGTTTTGGTTGTCAGTTTCGTGTTCATGGTTGGCGTTATATGTTTTGTAGGGTGACAGGTTGTAACGTCGTCTGTGGTATGTTTTGTGTTCCGTGGATGACGTTTCGTGTTTTGTCAATTTCATGTCACATCCATGACGTTGTGTGTTTTGCGAGTTTCGTGTCCCATGGATGACATTGTGTGTTTTGTGAGTTACGTGTTCCGTGGATGACGTTGAGTGCTTTATCAGTTTCATGTCCTGCGGATGATGTGTGTTTTGTGAGTTTCGTGTTCCATGGATGACGTTGCGTGTTTTGTCAGTATCATGTTCCATGGTTAATGTTGTGTTTTGTGGGGTGACAAGTTGTAATGTCGTTTGTCTTGTGTTTTGTCAATTCCATGGATGTCTTTGCGTGTTGTGAGTTTCATATCCCGTAGTTGACGTTGTGTGTTTTGTCACTTTCATGCTCCATGGTTGACGTTGTGTTTTGTGGGGTGACAGGTTGTAATGTCTGTTTTTTGAGTTTCGTGAAACGATGGAGATGTTGTATGTATGCTGTGTCAGTTTTGAGTTCTGTGGACAGTGTTGTGTTGTGTGGTTCTGTTTGCTGCAAAGTCCTTGTTACGTAGGACTGTGACAGTTAACATTTGTTTATGTGGGAAAAAGTTTAGTTATCTTGTTTAATGAATATCAGTGTACAAATTTAATGAAAGTTTGGTTGGAATAATAACAAAACTTGTATATTGGTCTTTTATAAACATCATTAAATTCTATTATTCTGGTTACAGCTGTTTCAGCTGTACACATAAAAATCAGGTTATATTCTGTGATACATTAAAGCAAAATTTCTAATGATTCGATGGTGGTAAAATAATTTTGTTAACAAAATGAGTCTATCAAATCAGTTCTTGTTTGAATATTTTACAAGGATTCTGCTGAAAACGCCAAAAACTTTATCGCTGAAAAACGAAATGATTCACTTATTTTACAAAATGAGTAAATTCCAGCATTGTGGTCCTAATTTTGAATATTTTTAGAGGCATTTCTGCTGATTACAGGCATTGTGCTAAGAACGTCAAAACTTAATAGTTGAAAAACAAAGAGTCTCACTTATTTAACAGAATGAGTAAACTCTACCATTGCAGTCCTAGTTTTGAAAACTTTAGAGGTATTTCTGCTGAAAACACCGAAACAAAACCATTTAAAATGTAAAATTTACCATTAAAAATTACCCTGTCCGGATGTGTTGTTTATCATTCTTACAAAGTGTTCAAATTCTTTACCTATATCGGTGTACAAATTTAACAAAAAGACACATCTGTTATAGAATATTGTTTTTATAAAAAACATTAAATTCAGCCATTCCGAATTAGTTTTACAGATGTGTCAGTTGTAGACGTCAAATTGGTGTTATTTCTGTGATAAATAAAAACTAAAATAGGTAAATTCCACCATTCTGGTCTTAGTTTTGAATATTCTAGAGGTATTTCTGTTGAAAAGACTGAATTAAGCATTCTGCTAAAAGACCAAAGAGATTATCACATTTCTCAATCATGTTTGATCTCATGCAGACATAATGTGTAGTGTTACGCAGTACTTGGTTATAAATCTACCGATCATCATATATTCAGATTTAAGAAATTTTGATGTTTGAATATGTTTGTCAACATCAATGATTACATCACTCCGCCAGAGGGAAGCTTGTGACGTCACAGAAAAAAGTGGAAGGCTGGCTACCCTACCCTTTTGTTCAATGTACAGGAGTATGCGTCAATCAATGGCAATACAAAACTTCTAAGTATGATGGTAAAATAATTTTCTCAACACAAATGAATTAAAGTCCATCATTTCGGTTCTAGTTTGAATATTTTTACAGGTATTCCCCTGCAAACGTCAAAACTTAATCGTTGAAAAACAAACAAAAAATGACTGATTTATGAGGAAAATAAGTAAATTCCATATATACATCGTGATTTGAGTGCTTCAACTTGACAACATTTTATAAGTTTTTATTTTAAACTTGAAATAGTATTTTGCTTTAAATTTATTAACACAGCAAACAATGCATATATCCACATTCCATTAGCTATCATATTGATTCAAGTGATGCTCCATTGAACTACATTGCCATAAGAATCAATTCAATCGTGTGTGTTTTCCCTAGGTCTAGGGATTTTTCTCATCGCTGTTTAAAGAAATAATACGCTCTATGTGTGTTTTTCCGGGATCCAGGAAAATACAGCAAACTGGCAATCATTGCCCCTCAAACAGGACTTCCTTCCACTTTTGCGTGACGTCATAAGCGGTGATCTCAGTGGTCAAAAAAAATAGGTCCTGTACGCAGTGCCTCCCACCCTTTTTCTGTGACGTCATCAGCTTCCAGTTCACGTCATATATTCTAGAAAGACATCGGTATTCTGATAACAAGAGGATGGTTAACCATCTATCAAAATGATCTCGCTTTCATTGGTTGGTTTAAGCTCCAGTCAACCTGCTAACCATCAGTATAAATATTTCATATGTTTATAAAGAATACATTTGTCCTGAATAAAGGTTTAAAGTTTCCTCAACAGGATTCCGTTACATACCTGGCAACAGTGTCTTTATAACATACAAAGTATATACCATTGAAGAGTAAAGTCATAATTCCCAAGATCTATTCAGCAATCTGGCAACGCTGACCCCTCAAACCAGGACTTTCCGGTACTTTTCTGTGACTTCACAAGCTTCCTGCTGTTAACAAACATTACCTAAACATATAATGATCGGTAGACTGATAACAAGTCATACAATACTGTTGTAAACTCTGTGGGTTCAATTTAAAATTATAAAACTAATATTCACTTTCACTTTTCTAGAAACTTTTATTTACATCGAATGTACAACAGCTAATTCAAATATCACAATAACAATGTTATATATAAGCTCTTCGCTCCATCAACTGATTCGCGATCGTGGCCTCCTTCCTTTATAAAACCAGCATAGAAAAATCCTCGTAAAAATCATCATCACTCCTACAGGTGCCGAGTCTTTTCGAGAACCATTTTTTATCCTAAAGCGTCTGTTGTACAGAAATGCAACAGGGTCGGCTTTGGGTAAATTTCGTAACACTGCCCCCCTTTAATTCTGATCGTCCCGATCAGAAACATCCCCTCCATGGTAAGGAGCAAGTCGATCTAAATGGACCACCTTCATCTTAGCCTTGGGGTTTCGACGGATACGGTAGACGAAGTCATTAAGCCTCTTGACCACCTCGTTTGGTCCATCCCAGGCGGGTGTAAGCTTTAGGGATTTACCCTTGCTCCGTTGGGGGTTGTACAGCCAGACTTTGTCTCTCTCCTGAAACCCTACTAAATTGGCCTTGAGGTCGTATCGCGTCTTCATCCGGTCACTGGTGGCTAATTCGTGTATTGTCTTGGGTTGGTCTGTGTTCTACCTTGAAGTCGTATTGCTGTAATTTCTCCATCCATATGGCCAGCTGTCCTTCGGGTGTCTTCATGTCCAGCAGCCATTTGAGTGCGGCATGATCTGTTCGGATTAAGAAATGACAACCATAGAGGTATTTGTGGAAATGGTCTACAGCCCTTATTATTGCAAGAAGTTCTTTTCTGGTGACGCAATAATTTCTTTCCGGTTTCGAGAATCCACGGCTGTAATACTCGATCACCCTCTCTTCACCATCTTGCGCCTGGGATAGGACGGTCCCCAAACCTGTGTTGCTGGCGTCGGTGTCAAAGATGAACTTGCCGGACTGTGTAGGAAAGGCTAGGATTGTGCCGGAACATAGTACTGCCTTCAGTCGCCTGAATGATGTTTCGCAATCCTGATTCCAATGGAAGGTCTCTTTCTCAGTGGTCTGCCGATGTAGAGGGGCGGCGATGGTGGCAAATCCCTCAACAAAACGCCGGTAGTATGAACACAGGCCCAAGAAGCTTCAGAGTTCATGTTTGTCTCTTGGAACTGGCCAATCACGGATGGCTTCTATCTTGTCTTCGTTGGGGCGGATTCGACTCGGACACTACGTGGCCCAAAAGCTCTACTTCTTTTTGGAACAAGGAACACTTCTTCGAATTGAGTCTCAGGTTGGCGTTATTAATTCTGGAGAATACTTCGCCCAGGTTTTTCAGGTGGCCCATGACTAGAATGTCGTCGAGGTATACTAAGCACGTCCTCCATGTTAATCCGCTCAGTACATACTCCATTAGCCTCTCAAATGTAGCGGGTGCATTACATAACCCAAAGGGCATGACCGTGAACTGAAACAGCCCTTTACTGGTGGAGAACGCTGTCTTCTCTCTGTCGTTTGCGTGTAGATCAACCTGCCAATATCCACTTTTTAGGTCTAGTGTGGAGAACCAACGGGAGCCTGCTAGTGTGGTCAAAGTGTCATCGATTCGGGGTAGTGGATAGCTGTCTTTCTTCGTGACGTGACTGGTTGCAGTTTCCCTGGTTGGTAAGGTCGGTTTGTTGGCTACCCCTGGTTGGTGATCGTTCCGGTAGCCTTACTCGGCAGTCACGTTGGAAGTGTCCTGTCCGTCCGCGGCGGTAACATGCCCCCTGGTGCCAGTTCTAATGACCGTTCTAATATTTTGTTCAGACCAGCCAGCAGCGCTTGAAATGGTGACTCTGATTCTTCCTGGTTAAAGGAAACTGCTCGGACCCTCGGCTTGGACATGTTTATGACAGCCTCTACTTCCAAAGCCCGAAGTAGAGCTACTTCCACATCTCTGATGCCGTTTATGAAACTCTATGTGGCCAACTGGTCTTTCGTTTCCTCGGGCAGGTCTGGGTAGGACAAGTGAACTAACCGTCTAATCTTTGCTTCGAATTCTTGAAGGCTTTCACCGGATTTTTGCGTTTTCCCACTGAGTTGGACTTCCTATACCTGGCTCAAGGATTGATTGTCGTATCTCTTGTCCAGAATGGCGATGATCTTGTCGAAATTGCCTTGTTCATCGACTGGAATGCTTTGGAGGAGTTCTAGGGCCGGACCTCTTAACGAAATTACCAGAGAGGTAGATTTTTCTTGATTATTCCATCCATTAGCTGTAGCCACGGCCTCAAATTGTCGTTTATACATGGGCCATGATGAACTGCCATCAAATGTGGGTGGTTTGCTAAATGTGGGTGGTTTGCTAACGTAACGTTTGGTACTCACGGTGTGCTGGTATTTCCCTCTCTGCAAATCTTGTTGCAATTTTTTAATTGCTGTTTCCACTTTATCTTGTACTTCACTGTGCACTGCTTCTTTAATTGAACTGATTTCAACTTTTACCTGGCTTTGGATAGCACTTATTTCAAATTTCACCTGGTTCTGAATGGAATCGATGTCATCTACTTTGGTTTCAAGAGTATCCACAGTATTTTTTAGGACCTTTATGTCATCGTTTATTTCTCTTATGTCTGATTCCACTATTTGCATTCCTTCATTAACTGTGTCATTAACTTGCGATACTATGTACATTAATTGTTCAAATTGCAGTTGTCTTTTCTCTTCAGTTACTTTAAAATCATTTTGTCGTTTTTCTTCCATCGTGGAAACAAGATTTTGTTGTTTTTTTTTTCATCCTGGTGACAAGATTTTCTAATTCTATTTTACGTTTTTCATCAAAAGATTTTACTAACCTTTGTTGGATTTCTTCTTGATGTTGTTTCTTCTTCTTGTCACGTTTTTCTAGAATCTGGGCTATTTTTTTCGTCTAGTCCCTCGGTAACCTGCTTGTCTATTTTTTTTTTTTGGTAGTTTCGTCCATACACGGTTTCCATAAATCAATTAGGATTTTTAACTGCACCTAATCCTTTACTTCTGATCACCAAATTGTTGTAAAGTCCGTGGTTCAATTTTAACTATAAAAATATATTCACTTTCACTTTTCTAGAAACTTTATTTACATCGAATGTACACAGCTGATTCAAATATCACAATAACAATGTTATATATAAGCTCTTCGTCCATCAACTGGTTCGCGAATCGTGGCCTCCTTCCTTTATAAAACCAGCATAGAAAATTCTCGTAAAAATCATCATCACTCCTACAGTGCCGAGTCTTTTCGAGAACCATTTTTTATCTCAAGCGTTGTTGTCGTACTGAAATGAAAGGGTCGGCTTTGGGTGAATTTCGTAACAATACCTTGCTTCCAGTTTACTTCAATAAAAAAACAGGCTGTTTAGTTATCAATGTACAGGAGTGTGGTCAACCAATGGCAATACAAACTGCTAAGGATGATGTAAATTATAAACACAAAAATTAGTCCATAATTTCGGTTCTAGTTTGAATATTTTTCAGGCATTCCCCTGAAAACGTCAAAATTTAATCGTTGAAAAACATACCAATAATAAAAATAATCTTATTTAATTGGATTCAATTCCACCATTCTGGTGGTACTTTGAATATTTAGAAGCTGTTTGAAAACAGCAGTTGTATTATTCAATAGTTCTGCAAAATAATTAGATTTACCATGAAAATTACATTGCCAGAATGTACCGTGTGAAAGTGTGGAAAACTCTTTACCATCAAAATGATGCTAATGACTGTTTTCTCAACGAGAATCTGTCATAGCTGACCGAGCATGTTAAAGAAATGGAATGGCGTATTGCAGTCAGCAGCAACTGTTACTGGATTGTTAGAATAATCTGACTAGAGACGGAATGTTCGGAAAGTTGCTAGATGCTGGGAATGGCTGGTATCAACAGAAAACTTACAACAGATTGCATAGGGGTGGAGTCTTAAGGAGTATATGCAACTACAGAAATTCCCTCAATCTTCTAAAAATGCATAGTGTGCAGATATGGAAAATAATGCGTTTTTTTTTTGTAAGAAAATATTCCATTCTTTCAGTGAACATGCTGTTAGGTACATCTCAAAATATTTTTATGCGAAACAAATTTAGTTATTATACATATTTGTAATACATTGATGAGTATTTTAATGAGATTTGTTTAACATTTAGTTGAAGAAATAGTTAATGCAGAGATTATTTGCTGCTAAGCTTTAAGATATTATGTTTTATAATGTAAGGTATGACTCAACAACCAGGTGTTTTAGATAATAAATATTTACGCAGACCAATTTTCCACTACAATACATTTTATAATCCCAGGGGCTGCATACTGGCATCGTTGAGATTCCCACATTAATATTATATTACCGGAATATATAAAAATATTAACAGGCCTACTATTCGTTAAAAGAATCAGTACACAAATAAATGCACAATCCATAATTAATACAGGGCGTCTTATTCAATGATTTTGTTAGTTCAGAATTGTATAGGTAACATACAATCAAAGTTAAGCATATTGATTCAAACCAATATCGTAATTTGTGACATTCATTGATCTTGAATCTTCTGTCTTCACCTACTGACCATTTCAGATCGTTGTGAAATAAGTCTCACTTCTTGGGACTAGAATGCCACCACTTAGACTCTCTTTTTGACAACAGTCCTATGGCATTTTCGCAGGTTGTGATACATGTGTGTAGTTACCGACTAATTTTTTTTAAAGCCAAAAAGTACAGATGAGATCTGACAATATTTTCCTTTAAGAGACTTTGGCTGGTATCGTTATTCTGTTTTTGTAATTGTTACTACATTTGTGTTCGCCATTCCACGTATTTTTGTTTACTAACGATTGAAATGGGTTTTTCTTCACTCAAAACCATCCGCTTAATGGCATCAACGTTTATTATTTCGAAGCAGCACAATTCAGAGTAATTCCTTAATCTTAAAACGGTTTATATACCCTTGTGCTTTCATCGGCCAAACCATAGATGCATAGTTTTTTGGGACCACCTGATACAAATTGCACGATATAGCTCTCGGGTCCTATGTTTCTAGCATCATGATTCCCCTGTAAATGCACCGATAGGGACATCGAACTGTCCAGAACGTGAAACATAAATACAACTGTCAGAATCGTAATACAGTGTGCTCTATAACCGAGTTTCTCCAAGTAACTATAAAGTTTGAGGCGGGCCCGGCTGTTACATAGGATGCGATGACAACATTAACGGTAGAAAGAGAATCGGAAGCCTCTTCTTAGTACTCCCACTTTACAATGAGGGTATTCTAGTTAACAGGTAGAACGGTATTGACATATATGGCAGGATTTGACATCATATTAAAAAACTCATCCGGTTGATTCACAATAGAAGTTTTGGGCTGGTTTTCACGCTGTCCAAACTTCCCCCAAAATGAATTCAAAATCAGTTTCGCCAAGGATCTTAGACCAGGGTTATCTTCCCTCTGCAAAAACTCTTTGATGCAGCGGTTCTTTTTCCTCTTCAGATTTGCAATGAAATGGCCAATTAGACGATTCCTATTAAATTTTGATAAACATGTTCATCATTTCGGTGAATAGACCAGCTACATTTTTTGAAATTGAATTGTTTCATATCACCACACCTCATTCATGTTTAGAATTTTGTAGTCCATTTCCAGAGCTTTCGAAACCTCTTCAATCACCCAAGTGCCAGATAGGGCTAGTTCCTCAGCTGAATGATAACAATGATTGGTGTTGAATTGCTCCCCACAAGTGCGATAGGGAAGAAATATTAGTTTGTTGTTCATTTTTTTGTGGGAGAACAGCATGTCCAACATACACCTTTGGATGCCCTATAGGAAACTTTCCATATTTACACAAATAGGGATACAGAGAACTCACATCAAAGTGCTTGATCTTTTCATCTTCTTTAGCTTTGTAGTGCTGAACAATATTATTGCCAGTCCTCTCTCGGTTTTAACGGTGTGGGAGATACGAGCGGGTGTTGTTCCGTAAACGTCTTCATCTCGCTGTTGACAGATAGCATTTTCTGGAATGCACATTCCCAAATCTCTACCACTTCGTAACCGAGAGAGTGAAGTCTAGCAAGTTTACATTGAGTGGCTTCATATTTTAGGTTAAGAGTTTGCAAGGGATCTTCATACAAAGGTTCAGCTCTTTGGTATTTATAAAAAGTTGTACACCCATGGTAAGAACATCCTTGGAATTCAAATACCAAATTCAATTCTGGAGAATAACCATCGACTCTAACCCCAGCTACTACTGCTTCAGAACCTTTCGCAGCGTGTTGGATATCTACACCCCGCTACCTTTCCTCCAACACCAACCACTGAATTGCAATTTTCCACAGATTTTCTTTCCATCTCTAACCATGCGTATGAATAATGCCGATGGTCTCTGGCTTGAGAAAGTTCCTGCGGAAGACCTTATTGCATGCTGAAGCTATGGTCGTTGCCTCGGAAAATGGACAGACATTGGTTTCGTCCAGCATGAGTTGGCGGAATTTCAGGCATGATTGTGACAAAATATCGACATCCGAAATGCAGTAGTCAGTTATCTCTTTTTGAAAGTCAAACACGTATCCCTCTTTAACACGTTCATCATACCACAACAAAAACTTTCCCTTTCATCGGGATTCATACCATCAGGATCGTAATATATAAGGACCGGCATAGAACCAACATAATTTTGATTTTCTGTACGGTTAAAAAGTTGAGGAAAGTAACCCTTCTTGAGTTCTGTTAAGTTAAAAGCTTTAGGAACTTTGGACAGTGTCATGGGAGAGTAATTGAGGCTATCGATGAATGTTACCTTTCCGTATACTATTAAATAAGTCTATAATTATGAGTTACATTAGAATGTAATTGAGTATAAACTGATGAACAAAACCACCTCCATTAAGGGCTAAAACGATGACTTTTTTAAGTTCTTTCGGATGCCTAAAATATGTCTCACTAAATCGGAAATAACTTTATCCCTTTTGGAAATCTCTTGACAATACCCACACATCTGGCAGAAATATAACCCTTTCTCATCAATACAATTATAACATTGTTTCATTACACACAGATTGGGTTCATGACTTGTACCGTTTCTTGGCGAGTTTCAAGATCATAGAAAATGAACAAAAAGTCTTTAGTGGGTGGTGTCTTTATATTAGGTTGTATATAACATAGATGATTGGAAGGTTGGTGACACTTGCAAATCTTGCAAAAAAATTCCGCAAACGTGAGTCATTTTACACTGAACGGTTTTAAAACATTTTTCACAGTGACCAATCTGCTGGCAAATACCGAATTGAAGATGTTTATGGAAATATGATGGTCCTCTGAAATATCTCTTACACTTGTCACAATTTACCTCATTTATAGAACAGGTAGGTGATTGCCTGCAACCGGAACAAGTGCCACCGCATCGATGGTTTTCCTTATGATAATAAGGCATATGGCACTCCTCAAAACAATATTTACAACAGAAAGATGATGTTAGAGAAGTTATAACATTGTAATGCCTCTCGTGATATAGCAAATTGATACTTGCCCCATTAGAATTTCCCTTAAAGATGACATCACAACCTTTTGAACCGTACGCATACACAGTGATCCATAAGAAGAAATACTGAATTGTTGCGGCTGATACTTGATGTAAATCCATAATGAGAAACACAAAAACGAAAATTATATTTCGAGATTTACACTTTATTCTATAAACGACACGAGTTTCGCATTACAATGCCTTTATCAAGTTTCACAAAATACTAAAACTATTATTCTAACTACACCATTATACATACATATTACTTAACTAAACTAATTATACAGAGCCATTAAAAAGATTTAAAAGTGGGGATGGATTAAAATTTAATTGGTTATTTAATAGTCTACCTGAATATTTATACCTGTTAATTTCTAGGGATTCTAATATATTAATTTTACTGGGGTTATTTTCCAAATGTAATATATTTACAGTATCGTTAAAGTTGTGATTATCCTCTACTAAATGACATGCATAATTAGATTTATTGTCTTGTGTGGAATAACTTCTTTTGTGCTCTCCAATACGAGTATTTCAATTTCTAATTGTCCTACGGATATATAGCTTGTCACAATTGCCGCAGTTAAGTTTGTATACTCCGGATTTACAATTACTATCTACTCTTGATTTATTATTCTTAATATATCTGGATAAATTATTTGAAGTTTTATAACTGATATTTATGTCTTGTTTTTCTAAAAATGATTTAACTTTATTACTTGTTTTCCCAGGTAAGTTAAAGTTTTGAAAAAATCATAAGGTTTTTTATCAATAGGATAAATTAAATTTAGAGCCTTATGGAACATTTTCTTTTTTACTAAGTTATCGATGAGATGGTGATCAAAACCGTTGTTTACTGATATCTGTTTAATGATGTTTAATTCTTTTTCGAAATTTAACGGCGTCAAAGGTGCATTGATTAATCTATGGATCATACTATAAAATGCAGACATTTTTTGTTGGTAAGGATGATAAGAACTACTATGAATGACTATGTCCGAATATGTAGGCTTGTCATAAATTGCAAATGTATGTTTGTTATTTATTCTGGTAATTGTCAAGTCTAAATAATTAATTTCATTATTTGTTTCTATTTCAGTCGTAAATTCAATATTTGGGTGTATATTATTAATGTATTCTAAAAAGTGCTCAATTGTCTATTAGTTCCTGTAAAACATACCAAAATGTCATCAACGTATCTATACCAATAAGTAAATTGTTTTGATAATGGGTGTTGAAAAATGTTATCCTCTATATCACTCATGAATATTTCTGCTAGTAGGGGACTTAATGGGTTTCCCATAGTTAAGCCATCATTACCTTTATATAAAATATTATTAAATTCAAAATAATTTTGGTCTAAGCAAACTTTCAAAACATTCAATATATCTTGTTTTATGATTGGATTGGTATGGCTATTTTCTAACAACTTCTCTATTAGTTTAACTCTATCGCTAGGCGGTATACTCGGAAACAATTTTTTTACGTCAAAAGGATATTTATTCGATGGAACATGTTTTTAGCTTGAGAATTTTTAATCGCATGTTTAGCTTGGAATTTAGTATATTTTCTTAAAACATCAATAAGTAAATTAGAAACTTTAACAGCTGGGGCGGTAATATATGAAACAACTGTTCTAATAGTTTTGTTTGTGTAATTTAATTAATGAATATAACTGTGGAGGACGGGGATTCTTTATATTAGCTTAATCCTGTTATCTTGGTCTATGATGGAATTTGCTTGATTCAACAATGATTTTATTTCATTCTGAAATTTATGCGTAGGGTCTTTAGTTAAAACTTCATGATTACCCGTTTTTATGAATTAATCTGTTCTAGTGATATAATCTTCTCGGTCAATGGCAATAACCGTATTACCCTTATCAGCTCTTGTGAATATTACGTTATTATGTAAAGTTATATCTTTAATTGACTTTGCAATCATAGCATCATTGTTAACCTTATAGTTCTTTAAACATTCCTTCTTAATAATTGATGAAGCCTGATATTTTAAATTTAAGTTATTATTTGAACTTTTTAATGCATTTTCTGTTTCTACTCCTAACATTTCTAAGTTTTTGGTATTAATTATTGGCCTAATGTTGTGCTTAAATCCTTTTTCTAATAAATTTACTTGTTGTTTATTAAAATTAGCTTGAGATAAATTAACGAACTTTGGGAAAAATTGTGATTTGAAAAAGATGTTATTAGCAGGTTTTTTTGGTTTGATTTTTATCAATTCTTTGAGCTTATGTTGTTGTTTCAAGAATTTTTGTTGAATGATTGTCCTAACTTTGTGTCGAATGTTGTTATCTATACTAATAAATTCTATATAATGTAATCTAAATAATAGCTCTGTATGATTACCTTAAGATACACATTGTAGGTGTCCCTCAAACGGTATTGGTTCTTCCTATCTTGTAAAATCCATTTCTTTTGTCCTACTTGGATTGTTGATGTGGCTGCAAAACTCTTGTTGTTCGTCTTTAATTTGATGTATTTAGGAGTAACACTATTCTTTAAACAGTTATTAAAGAACCAAATATTCTTGAAACAAAAAAATAAGCTCGAAGAACTGATAAAAAACAAAACAAAAAAAACCTGCTAATATTACATCTTTTTCAAATCACAATTTTTTCCCAAAGTTCGTTAATTTATCTCAAGCTAATTTTAATAAACAACAAGTAAATTTATTAGAAAAAGGATTTAAGCACAACAGTAGGCCAATAATTAATATCAAAAACTTAGAAATGTTAGGAGTAGAAACAGAAAATGCATTAAAAAGTTCAAATAATAACTTAAATTTAAAATATCAGGCTTCATCAATTATTAAGAAGGAATTTTTAAAGAACTATATGGTTAACAATGATGCTATGATTGCAAAGTCAATTAAAGATATAACTTTATATAATAACGTAATATTTACAAGAGCTGACAAGGGTAATACGGTTACTGCGATTGACCGAGAAGATTATATCACTAGAACAGAAGAATTCATAAAAACGGGTAATCATGAAGTTTTAACTAAAGACCCTACGCATAAATTTCAGAATGAAATAAAATCATTGTTGAATCAAGCAAATTCCATCATAGACCAAGATAACAGATTTAAGCTAATATTAAAAAATCCCCGTCCTCCGCAGTTATATTCATTAATTAAATTACACAAACAAAACCATCCTATTAGACCAGTTGTTTCATATATTACCGCCCCAGCTGTTAAAGTTTCTAATTTACTTATTGATGTTTTAAGAAAATATACTAAATTCCAAGCTAAACATGCGATTAAAAATTCATATAAACTTATAGACAATATTAAGAATATCGTTGTTCCATCGAATGCTAAACTCATCTCTTTTGACGTAAAAAATTTGTTTCCGAGTATACCGCCTAGGATACAGTTAAACTAATAGAGAAGTTGTTAGAAAATAGCCATACCAATCCAATCATAAAACAAGATATATTGAATGTTATGAAAGTTTGCTTAGACCAAAATTATTTTGAATTTAATAATATTTTATATAAAGGTAATGATGGCTTAACTATGGGAAACCCATTAAGTCCCCTACTAGCAGAAATATTCATGAGTGATATAGAGGATAAAATTTTTCAACACCCACCATCAAAACAATTTACTTATTGGTATAGATACGTTGATGACATTTTGGTATGTTTTACAGGAACTAATAGACAATTGAGCACCTTTTTAGAATACATTAATAATATACACCCAAATATTTAATTTACGACTGAAATAGAAACAAATAATGAAATTAATTATTTAGACTTGACAATTACCAGAATAAATAACAAACATACATTTGCAATTTATCACAAGCCTACATATTCGGACATAGTCATTCATAGTAGTTCTTATCATCCTTACCAACAAAAAATGTCTGCATTTTATAGTATGATCCATAGATTAATCAATGTACCTTTGACGCCGTTAAATTTCGAAAAAGAATTAAACATCATTAAACAGATATCAGTAAACAACGGTTTTGATCACCATCTCATCGATAACTTAGTAAAAAAGAAAATGTTCCATAAGGCTCTAAATTTAATTTATCCTATTGATAAAAAACCTTATGATTTTTTCAAAACTTTAACTTACCAGGGCGAAACAAATAATAAAGTTAAATCATTTTTAGAAAAACAAGACATAAATATCAGTTATAAAACTTCAAATAATTTATCCAGATATATTAAGAATAATAAATCAAGAGTAGATAGTAATTGTAAATCCGGGGTATACAAACTTAACTGCGGCAATTGTGACAAGCTATATATCGGTAAGACATTTAGAAATTTTAATACTCGTATTAGAGAGCACAAAAGAAGTTATTCCACACAAGACACTAAATCTAATTATGCACGTCATTTAGTAAAAGATAATCACAACTTTAACGATACTGTAAATATATTACATTTGGAAAATAACCCTAGTAAAATTAATCTATTAGAATTAGAATTAGGTAGACTATTAAATAACCAATTAGATCTTAATCCATCCCCACTTTTAAATCTTTTTAATGGCTCTGTATAATTAGTTTAGTTAAGTAATATGTATATATATATGGTGTAGTTAGAATAATAGTTTTAGTATTTTGTGAAACTTGATAAAGGCATTGTATGCCGAAACACGTGTCGTTTATAAAATACAGTGTAAATCTCGAAATATAATTTTCGTTTTTGTGTTTCTCATAAGAAGAAAGATGCCTCTGAAACGACTCAAGCTCTGAAATTCCAGCCCCCACTTCAGGAATCACCACTCCAGCACCTTTCATCAACTCTAGAGCTCTCTGCGTCTGTAGTTTCCCTGTATCCCTCAGAACTTTAGGGTAAAGCGGATCCTTATCCACAAAAGCTTTTGCGACCACTGGAGCGCGCGGTAGACAAAGATTGTCTTTGTTATTTATGACGACATTCCTCTTTGAAACTTTTGTACGAGCACCCACGGCCAAGACAGAAGGTCTCAGTGTTAAGCCTAGCTGAATTAGACTGATATATGGATGAGATCTTGTTTCATATATCATCGATTGTAATATCCGAATCGCATCCAACCCTGGTGGCGACAGAAATCTTTAAAGCAAAAGGTAAACCTCACTTTATCTGTAGGTTCTAGTCCCTCGGTTCCTTTCTGGACAATCTGAGTTATGGCGGATTTCACCCACCCCACAGGTTTGGTCCCATATGGAATTATTTTGATTTTAAATTCTAAAACACGCCCCATGACCCCATAACGTCTAATATTCTTTGTAGTATCTTTAATTATTGAATAGATTTTTATTTCGCTAGTGATGGCTTGAGACATTACATTATGTTAGTAATGCAATAAATCAAACGCCCACAATGAATAGTTTCAAATGAAAAACGATTCAAAGAAAAACGTAAAATTCAGATAAAAAGTAAGAATATTTTCAAAATTAAAATGCGTATGTACTGCTCACAACAAAGAGTGAACTGACCGGCAGCGAAAAAGTGAACTGTTTTCTTATTACAGAGCAGATGTATATGGGTGAATAGATGCCGTTGGAGAAACAACCCAAAATAATGGTCTATTCAAATGACCTTACAACCATCGTGTACTTTTTAGAATAAAATGTGAAGCTTAGTTTACAGTTTGACAGACCTCGACAAGGGTCAAGCTGATTATTACTGAAATAAAACCCCTCTAATTAAAACTTATACACCCAATAAATTAAAAAATATAGATTTGAGAAGTATGCATTCACTGGAAATAATGGTAGTCAAAGACCATAAATGTTTGAGAAAATCTCATTTAAAATATCACTAAATAATTCCTCTAATTAAGGTTTATTCAACAAATTGCAAAATCAAAATATGCATAAATATGTGAAGTATACTTTTAGTTTAAATGGAAATAAAAAATGTAATAAATGAGCAATTACTGTAAACTAAATTTTATAACTGCGACCTAATACGATTAGTCAAAACATGTTAAATAAATGTATGATTTAATTTTGAACATCTCTATTATATTATTATTGATACGAAATATCAGTATGATGATTGAAAATAGATTACCAGATATGAATATTACTCCTAACAACTTTATAAATTCCCACACTTCAACTATTCACACACTTCAGTTGTCCACTTTACATTTCACTTGTTCAGATTTGAGCAACTAAACTAAATTTCGCAAAGTTTACGTATTTATCTATAACATTCTGTACGTCATCTCCGTTCCCAACAAAATGTTAATTAATAATGCTGGTAACTCGCGAAAACCACAACTTCCTCTCCCATACCCCTTATCAACTATCGCAACTTGAATGTTTATTTTATAATTTAAACATAATTCCACAACATCCGCTCGCAAGAACGTTATGCGGTTAGCTCGTATTCTTATCTCTAACCACCACGTCATGTACATTTCGTCGTTGTGCAATTTGTAATCATTAGTAAAACCACAGAGAACTGTTATCTGCATTTGTTTAAATGTAACAAAACTTTATTTCAGTAGTTTTATTAAGTGAATATTTTTAATTCCATTATATGATTATTTACGTATCTTAAACTTTAATATTTTCTCTTATTGAAAGTGATCCATCAATCTCAATCTAATGTAACGCATAGACTCGTCTAGGTGTGCAAATATCTACATTTCTGTTAGGTAAAATATATTTAAAATGGTATGTATTCCCTAGTTTGCAATTTTCCCTGTCATTTCTGAAATACCTACAGGGTCTATGTTCAATGTGGTATGTTTAACCAAACATTTTTTATCGTATTTAGTGACGTTTTGTAACTCATCTTCAGTGATGTATTTTAATTGTTTCAGTTCTATTTTCTCAGCATATTTAGCATTGTTTTGTTCCATTATTGTACTATTTTCAGTGTTTATTTGAACTAAATTTTCGGATGTATTTTTTAAGTAATTCAATTAGCTTGTGTGCTCAACAAAAAAGTTTCAATCAAATTAAATATGTGAAACAAATGAAGCACGCACAGATAGCTTTGGTGCAATTTGACTGATGTACATCTATATCTTATGACGTCACAGAAAAAGTACGGGGAGTTATCAGACCAATATTTAATATTCAAAGGTGTGGGCTAATGAGACATGGAAGAAATTGTCTAGACGTTGTTGGGTATTTGATTTTTCGGTGATGATCGTGTTTTAACTGTAAATGTCGTGTGTTCTGTGCTGCAAAGTTCTTGTTGTGTGATTTAAGAGGTTATGAGGTAGAGTATATATGTAATAGGGCCGAGTGGTGTCCGTTTTGGTTGTCAGTTTCGTGTTCATGGTTGGCGTTATATGTTTTGTAGGGTGACAGGTTGTAACGTCGTCTGTGGTATGTTTTGTGTTCCGTGGATGACGTTTCGTGTTTTGTCAATTTCATGTCACATCCATGACGTTATGTGTTTTGCGAGTTTCGTGTCCCATGGATGACATTGTGTGTTTTGTGAGTTACGTGTTCCGTGGATGACGTTGAGTGCTTTATCAGTTTCATGTCCCGCGGATGATGTGTGTTTTGTGAGTTTCGTGTTCCATGGATGACGTTGCGTGTTTTGTCAGTATCATGTTCCATGGTTAATGTTGTGTTTTGTGGGGTGACAAGTTGTAATGTCGTTTGTCTTGTGTTTTGTCAATTCCATGGATGTCTTTGCGTGTTGTGAGTTTCATATCCCGTAGTTGACGTTGTGTGTTTTGTCACTTTCATGCTCCATGGTTGACGTTGTGTTTTGTGGGGTTTTGTGTGGGTTTCGTGAAACGATGGAGATGTTGTATGTATGCTGTGTCAGTTTTGAGTTCTGTGGACAGTGTTGTGTTGTGTGGTTCTGTTTGCTGCAAAGTCCTTGTTACGTAGGACTGTGACAGTTAACATTTGTTTTTGTGGGAAAAAGTATAGTTATCTTGTTTAATGAATATCAGTGTACAAATTTAATGAAAGTTTGGTTGGAATAATAACAAAACTTGTATATTGGTCTTTTATAAACATCATTAAATTCTATTATTCTGGTTACAGCTGTTTCAGCTGTACACATAAAAATCAGGTTATATTCTGTGATACATTAAAGCAAAATTTCTAATGATTCGATGGTGGTAAAATAATTTTGTTAACAAAATGAGTCTATCAAATCAGTTCTTGTTTGAATATTTTACAAGGATTCTGCTGAAAACGCCAAAAACTTTATCGCTGAAAAACGAAATGATTCACTTATTTTACAAAATGAGTAAATTCCAGCATTGTGGTCCTAATTTTGAATATTTTTAGAGGCATTTCTGCTGATTACAGGCATTGTGCTAAGAACGTCAAAACTTAATAGTTGAAAAACAAAGAGTCTCACTTATTTAACAGAATGAGTAAACTCTACCATTGCAGTCCTAGTTTTGAAAACTTTAGAGGTATTTCTGCTGAAAACACCGAAACAAAACCATTTAAAATGTAAAATTTACCATTAAAAATTACCCTGTCCGGATGTGTTGTTTATCATTCTTACAAAGTGTTCAAATTCTTTACCTATATCGGTGTACAAATTTAACAAAAAGACACATCTGTTATAGAATATTGTTTTTATAAAAAACATTAAATTCAGCCATTCCGAATTAGTTTTACAGATGTGTCAGTTGTAGACGTCAAATTGGTGTTATTTCTGTGATAAATAAAAACTAAAATAGGTAAATTCACCATTCTGGTCCTAGTTTTGAATATTCTAGAGGTATTTCTGTTGAAAAGACTGAATTAAGCATTCTGCTAAAAGACCAAAGAGATTATCACATTTCTCAATCATGTTTGATCTCATGCAGACATAATGTGTAGTGTTACGCAGTACTTGGTTATAAATCTACCGATCATCATATATTCAGATTTAAGAAATTTTGATGTTTGAATATGTTTGTCAACATCAATGATTACATCACTCCGCCAGAGGGAAGCTTGTGACGTCACAGAAAAAAGTGGAAGGCTGGCTACCCTACCCTTTTGTTCAATGTACAGGAGTATGCGTCAATCAATGGCAATACAAAACTTCTAAGTATGATGGTAAAATAATTTTCTCAACACAAATGAATTAAAGTCCATCATTTCGGTTCTAGTTTGAATATTTTTACAGGTATTCCCCTGCAAACGTCAAAACTTAATCGTTGAAAAACAAACAAAAAATGACTGATTTATGAGGAAAATAAGTAAATTCCATATATACATCGTGATTTGAGTGCTTCAACTTGACAACATTTTATAAGTTTTTTTTTAAACTTGAAATAGTATTTTGCTTTAATTTATTAACACAGCAAACAATGCATATATCCACATTCCATTAGCTATCATATTGATTCAAGTGATGCTCCATTGAACTACATTGCCATAAGAATCAATTCAATCGTGTGTGTTTTCCCTAGGTCTAGGGATTTTTCTCATCGCTGTTTAAAGAAATAATACGCTCTATGTGTGTTTTTCCGGGATCCAGGAAAATACAGCAAACTGGCAATCATGGCCCCTCAAACAGGACTCCTTCCCCTTTTGCGTGACGTTATAAGCAGTGCTCTCAGTCGATAACAGTGAAGTCTAGGTCAGCTCAGCTGAAACAATACGCGTGTCCTGTCACGGCACATCCCCTCACACTTCTTCTTTGTGACGTCATAAGCGTGATCAGTCAAAAAAAATAGGTCCTGTACGCAGTGCCTCCCACCCTTTTTCTGTGACGTCATCAGCTTCCAGTTCACGTCATATATTCTAGAAAGACATCGGTATTCTGATAACAAGAGGATGGTTAACCATCTATCAAAATGATCTCGCTTTCATTGGTTGGTTTAAGCTCCAGTCAACCTGCTAACCATCAGTATAAATATTTCATATGTTTATAAAGAATACATTTGTCCTGAATAAAGGTTTAAAGTTTCCTCAACAGGATTCCGTTACATACCTGGCAACAGTGTCTTTATAACATACAAAGTATATACCATTGAAGAGTAAAGTCATAATTCCCAAGATCTATTCAGCAATCTGGCAACGCTGACCCCTCAAACCAGGACTTTCCGGTACTTTTCTGTGACTTCACAAGCTTCCTGCTGTTAACAAACATTACCTAAACATATAATGATCGGTAGACTGATAACAAGTCATACAATACTGTTGTAAACTCTGTGGGTTCAATTTAAAATTATAAAACTAATATTCACTTTCACTTTTCTAGAAACTTTTATTTACATCGAATGTACAACAGCTAATTCAAATATCACAATAACAATGTTATATATAAGCTCTTCGCTCCATCAACTGATTCGCGATCGTGGCCTCCTTCCTTTATAAAACCAGCATAGAAAAATCCTCGTAAAAATCATCATCACTCCTACAGGTGCCGAGTCTTTTCGAGAACCATTTTTTATCCTAAAGCGTCTGTTGTACAGAAATGCAACAGGGTCGGCTTTGGGTAAATTTCGTAACACTGCCCCCCTTTAATTCTGATCGTCCCGATCAGAAACATCCCCTCCATGGTAAGGAGCAAGTCGATCTAAATGGACCACCTTCATCTTAGCCTTGGGTTTCGACGGATACGGTAGACGAAGTCATTAAGCCTCTTGACCACCTCGTTTGGTCCATCCCAGGCGGGTGTAAGCTTTAGGGATTTACCCTTGCTCCGTTGGGGGTTGTACAGCCAGACTTTGTCTCTCTCCTGAAACCCTACTAAATTGGCCTTGAGGTCGTATCGCGTCTTCATCCGGTCACTGGTGGCTAATTCGTGTATTGTCTTGGGTTGGTCTGTGTTCTACCTTGAAGTCGTATTGCTGTAATTTCTCCATCCATATGGCCAGCTGTCCTTCGGGTGTCTTCATGTCCAGCAGCCATTTGAGTGCGGCATGATCTGTTCGGATTAAGAAATGACAACCATAGAGGTATTTGTGGAAATGGTCTGGCCTTATTATTGCAAGAAGTTCTTTTCTGGTGACGCAATAATTTCTTTCCGGTTTCGAGAATCCACGGCTGTAATACTCGATCACCCTCTCTTCACCATCTTGCGCCTGGGATAGGACGGTCCCCAAACCTGTGTTGCTGGCGTCGGTGTCAAAGATGAACTTGCCGGACTGTGTAGGAAAGGCTAGGATTGTGCCGGAACATAGTACTGCCTTCAGTCGCCTGAATGATGTTTCGCAATCCTGATTCCAATGGAAGGTCTCTTTCTCAGTGGTCTGCCGATGTAGAGGGGCGGCGATGGTGGCAAATCCCTCAACAAAACGCCGGTAGTATGAACACAGGCCCAAGAAGCTTCAGAGTTCATGTTTGTCTCTTGGAACTGGCCAATCACGGATGGCTTCTATCTTGTCTTCGTTGGGGCGGATTCGACTCGGACACTACGTGGCCCAAAAGCTCTACTTCTTTTTGGAACAAGGAACACTTCTTCGAATTGAGTCTCAGGTTGGCGTTATTAATTCTGGAGAATACTTCGCCCAGGTTTTTCAGGTGGCCCATGACTAGAATGTCGTCGAGGTATACTAAGCACGTCCTCCATGTTAATCCGCTCAGTACATACTCCATTAGCCTCTCAAATGTAGCGGGTGCATTACATAACCCAAAGGGCATGACCGTGAACTGAAACAGCCCTTTACTGGTGGAGAACGCTGTCTTCTCTCTGTCGTTTGCGTGTAGATCAACCTGCCAATATCCACTTTTTAGGTCTAGTGTGGAGAACCAACGGGAGCCTGCTAGTGTGGTCAAAGTGTCATCGATTCGGGGTAGTGGATAGCTGTCTTTCTTCGTGACGTGACTGGTTGCAGTTTCCCTGGTTGGTAAGGTCGGTTTGTTGGCTACCCCTGGTTGGTGATCGTTCCGGTAGCCTTACTCGGCAGTCACGTTGGAAGTGTCCTGTCCGTCCGCGGCGGTAACATGCCCCCTGGTGCCAGTTCTAATGACCGTTCTAATATTTTGTTCAGACCAGCCAGCAGCGCTTGAAATGGTGACTCTGATTCTTCCTGGTTAAAGGAAACTGCTCGGACCCTCGGCTTGGACATGTTTATGACAGCCTCTACTTCCAAAGCCCGAAGTAGAGCAACATCTCTAGCTATCACATCTCTGATGCCGTTATGAAACTATGTGCCACTGTCTTTCGTTTCCTCGGGCAGGTCTGGGTAGGACAAGTGAACTAACCGTCTAATCTTTGCTTCGAATTCTTGAAGGCTTTCACCGGATTTTTGCGTCTTCCCACTGAGTTGGACTTCCTATACCTGGCTCAAGGATTGATTGTCGTATCTCTTGTCCAGAATGGCGATGATCTTGTCGAAATTGCCTTGTTCATCGACTGGAGGAGTTCTAGGGCCGGACCTCTTAACGAAATTACCAGAGAGGTAGATTTTTCTTGATTATTCCATCCATTAGCTGTAGCCACGGCCTCAAATTGTCGTTTATACATGGGCCATGATGAACTGCCATCAAATGTGGGGTGGTTTGCTAAATGTGGGTGGTTTGCTAACGTAACGTTTGGTACTCACGGTGTGCTGGTATTTCCCTCTCTGCAAATCTTGTTGCAATTTTTTAATTGCTGTTTCCACTTTATCTTGTACTTCACTGTGCACTGCTTCTTTAATTGAACTGATTTCAACTTTTACCTGGCTTTGGATAGCACTTATTTCAAATTTCACCTGGTTCTGAATGGAATCGATGTCATCTACTTTGGTTTCAAGAGTATCCACAGTATTTTTTAGGACCTTTATGTCATCGTTTATTTCTCTTATGTCTGATTCCACTATTTGCATTCCTTCATTAACTGTGTCATTAACTTGCGATACTATGTACATTAATTGTTCAAATTGCAGTTGTCTTTTCTCTCTCAGTTACTTTAAAATCATTTTGTCGTTTTTCTTCCATCGTGGAAACAAGATTTTGTTGTTTTTTTTTTCATCCTGGTGACAAGATTTTCTAATTCTATTTTACGTTTTTCATCAAAAGATTTTACTAACCTTTGTTGGATTTCTTCTTGATGTTGTTTCTTCTTCTTGTCACGTTTTTCTAGAATCTGGGCTATTTTTTCGTCTAGTCCCTCGGTAACCTGCTTGTCTATTTTTTTTTTTGGTAGTTTCGTCCATACTACGGGTTTCCATAAATCAAATTAGGATTTTAACTGCACCTAATCCTTTACTTCTGATCACCAAATTGTTGTAAAGTCCGTGGGTTCAATTTAAAACTATAAAACTAATATTCACTTTCACTTTTCTAGAAACTTTTATTTACATCGAATGTACAACAGCTGATTCAAATATCACAATAACAATGTTATATATAAGCTCTTCGCTCCATCAACTGGTTCGCGATCGTGGCCTCCTTCCTTTATAAAACCAGCATAGAAAATTCTCGTAAAAATCATCATCACTCCTACAGGTGCCGAGTCTTTTCGAGAACCATTTTTTATCTCAAAGCGTTTGTTGTCGTACTGAAATGAAACAGGGTCGGCTTTGGGTAAATTTCGTAACAATACCTTGCTTCCAGTTTACTTCAATAAAAAACAGTGTTTAGTTATCAATGCACAGGAGTGTGTGTCAACCAATAGCAATGCAAAACTGCTAAGGATGATTGTAAAATTATAAAACAAAAATGAGTCCATAATTTCGGTTCTAGTTTGAATATTTTTCAGGCATTCTGCTGAAAACGTCAAAATTTAATCAATGAAAACATACCAAATAAAAAATAATCTTATTTAATATGGATAAATTCCACCATTCTGGTGGTACTTTGAATATTTTAGAAGCTGTTGAAACAGCGGTTGTAATTCAATAGTTCTGCAATAATTAGATTTACCATGAAAATTACCTTGCCAGAATGTACCGTGTGAAAGTGTGGAAATTCTTTACCATCAAAAATGATGCTATGACTGTTTTCTCACCGAGAATCTGTCATAGCTGAACCGAGCATGTTAAAGAATGGAAGGGCGTATTGCAGTCAGCAGCAACTGTTACTGGATTGTTAGAATAATCTGACTAGAGACGGAATGTTCGGAAAGTTGCTAGAAATGCTGGGAATGGGACTGGTATCAACAGAAAACTTACAACAGATTGCATAGGGGTGGAGTCTTAAAGGAGTATATGCAACTACAGAAATTCCCTCAATCTACTAAAAATTGCATAGTGTGCAGATATGGAAAATGAATGCGATTTTTTTTGTAGAAAAGTATTTCCATTCTTTCAGTGAACATGCTGTTAGGTACATCTCAAAATATTTTTATGCGAAACAATTTAGTTATTATACATATTTGTAATACATTGATGAGTATTTAAATGAGATTTGTTAACAGTTTATGTTGAAGAAATAGTTAATGCAGAGATTAGTTGCTGCTAGCTTTAAGATATTATGTTTATAATGTAAGGTATGACTCAAGCAACCAGGTGTTTTAGATAATAAATATTTACGCAGACCATTTTCCACTACCAATACATTTTATAATCCCAGGGGCTGCATAACTGGCATCGTTGAGATTCCCCATTAATAATTAATATATACCGGAATATATAAAAAATATTAACAGGCCTACTATTCGTTAAAAGAATCAGTACACAAATCAAATGCACAATCCATAAATTAAATACAGGGCGTCTTATTCAAATGATTTTCATTAGGTTCAGAATTGTATAGGTAACATACAATCAAGTTAAGCATATTGATTCAAAACCAATATCGTAATTTGTGACATTCATTGAAATCTTGAAATCTTCTGTTCTTCACCTACTGACCATTTCAGATCGTTGTGAAATAAGTCTCACTTCTTGGGACTAGAATGCCACCACTTGAGACTCTCTTTTTGACAACAGTCCTATGGCATTTTCGCAGGTTGTGAGACATGTGTGTAGTTACCGACATAATTTTTTAAGGCCAAAAAGTACAGATGAGAAATCTGACAAATATTTTCTTTTAAGAGACTTTGGCTGGTATCGTTATTCTGTTGTAATTGTTACTACATTGTGTTCAGCCATTCCACGTATTTTGTTTACTAACGATTGAAATGGGTTTTTCTTCACTCAAAACCATCCGCTTAATGGCATCAAAGTTTATTAATTTCGAAGCAGCACAATTCAGAGTAATTCCTTTAACCTTACAAACGGTTATATACCCTTGTGCTTTCATCGGCCAAACCATATATGCATAGTTTTTGGGACCGCCTGATACAAATTCCACGATATAGCTCTCGGGTCCGTATGTTTCTAGTTCATCAGTCATTTCCCCTGTAAATGCACCGATAGGGACATCGAACTGTCCAGAACGTGAAACATAAATACAACTGTCAGAATCGTAATACAGTGTGCTCTATAACCGAGTTTCTCCAAGTAACTATAAAGTTTGAGGCGGGCCCGGGCTGTTACATAGGATGCGATGACAACATTAACGGTAGAAAGAGAATCGGAAGCCTCTTCTTAGTACTCCCACTTTACAATGAGGGTATTCTAGTTAACAGGTAGAACGGTATTGACATATATGGCAGGATTTGACATCATATTAAAAAACTCATCCGGTTGATTCACAATAGAAGTTTTGGGCTGGTTTTCACGCTGTCCAAACTTCCCCCAAAATGAATTCAAAATCAGTTTCGCCAAGGATCTTAGACCAGGGTTATCTTCCCTCTGCAAAAACTCTTTGATGCAGCGGTTCTTTTCCTCTTCAGATTTGCAATGAGATGGCCAATTAGACGATTCCTATTAAATTTTGATAAACATGTTCATCATTTCGGTGAATAGACCAGCTACATTTTTTGAAATTGAATTGTTTCATATCACCACACTCAATTCATGTTTAGAATTTTGTAGTCCATTTCCAGAGCTTTCGAAACCTCTTCAATCACCCAAGTGCCAGATAGGGCTAGTTCCTCAGCTGAATGATAACAGTGATTGGTGTTGAATTGCTCCCCACAAGTGCGATAGGGAAGAAATATTAGTTTTTGTTCATTTTTTTGTGGGAGAACAGCATGTCTAACATACACCTTTGGATGCCCTATAGGAAACTTTCCATATTTACACAAATAGGGATACAGAGAACTCACATCAAAGTGCTTGATCTTTTCATCTTCTTTAGCTTTGTAGTGCTGAACAATTATTGCCAGTCCTCTCTCGGTTTTAACGGTGTGGGAGATACGAGCGGGTGTTGTTCCGTAAACGTCTTCATCTCGCTGTTGACAGATAGCATTTTCTGGAATGCACATTCCAAATCTCTACCACTTCGTAACCGAGAGAGTGAAGTCTAGCAAGTTTACATTGAGTGGCTTCATATTTTAGGTTAAGAGTTTGCGAGGGATCTTCATACAAGGTTCAGCTCTTTGGTATTTATAAAAAGTTGTACACCCATGGTAAGAACATCCTTGGAATTCAAATACCAAATTCAATTCTGGAGAATAACCATCGACTCTACCCCAGCTACTACTGCTTCAGAACCTTTCGCAGCGTGTTGGATATCTACACCCCGCTACCTTTCCTCCAACACCAACCACTGAATTGCAATTTTCCACAGATTTTCTTTCCATCTCTAACCATGCGTATGAATAATGCCGATGGTCTCTGGCTTGAGAAAGTTCCTGCGGAAGACCTTATTGCATGCTGAAGCTATGGTCGTGCCTCGGAAAATGGACAGACATTGGTTTCGTCCAGCATGAGTTGGCGGAATTTCAGGCATGATTGTGACAAAATATCGACATCCGAAATGCAGTAGTCAGTTATCTCTTTTTGAAAGTCAAACACGTATCCCTCTTTAACACGTTCATCATACCACAACAAAAACTTTTCCCTTTCATCGGGATTCATACCATCAGGATCGTAATATATAAGGACCGGCATAGAACCAACATAATTTTGATTTCTGTACGGTTAAAAAGTTGAGGAAAGTAACCCTTCTTGAGTTCTGTTAAGTTAAAAGCTTTAGGAACTTTGGACAGTGTCATGGAGAGTAATTGAGGCTATCGATGAATGTTACCTTTCCGTATACTATTGAAATAAGTCTAGTCCCTCTCATTATAGTTACATTAGAATGTAATTGAGTATAAACTGATGAACAAAACCACCTCCATTAAGGGCTAAAACGATGACTTTTTTAAGTTCTTTCGGATGCCTAAAATATGTCTCACTAAATCGGAAATAACTTTATCCCTTTTGGAAATCTCTTGACGATACCCACACATCTGGCAGAAATATAACCCTTTCTCATCAATACAATTATAACATTGTTTCATTACACACAGATTGGGTTCATGACTTGTACCGTTTCTTGGCGAGTTTCAAGATCATAGAAATGAACAAAAAGTCTTTAGTGGGTGGTGTCTTTATATTAGGTTGTATATAAACATAGATGATTGGAAGGTTGGTGACACTTGCAAATCTTGCAAAAAAATTCCGCAAACGTGAGTCATTTTACACTGAACGGTTTTAAAACATTTTTCACAGTGACAAATCTGCTGGCAAATACCGAATTGAAGATGTTTTTGGGAAATATGATGGTCCTCTGAAATATCTCTTACACTTGTCACAATTTACCTCATTTATAGAACAGGTAGGTGATTGCCTGCAACCGAACAAGTGCCACCGCATCGATGGTTTTCCTTATGATAATAAGGCATATGGCACTCCTCAAACAATATTTACAACAGAAATATGATGTTAGAGAAGTTATAACATTGTAATGCCTCTCGTGATATAGCAAATTGATACTTGCCCCATTAGATTTCCCTTAAGATGACATCACGGACCATGATAAACCTTTTGAACCGTAACGCATACACAGTGATCCATAAGAAGAAATACTGATTGTTGCGGCTGATACTTGATGTAAAATCCATAATGAGAAACACAACAACGAAAATTATATTTCGAGATTTACACTTTATTCTATAAACGACACGAGTTTCGCATTACATGCCTTGATCAAGTTTCACAAAATACTAAACTATTATTCTACTACACCATTATACATACATATTACTTAACCTAAACTAATTATACAGAGCCATTAAAAAGATTTAAAAGTGGGGAATGGATTAAAATTTAATTGGGTTAAATTGTAATAGTTACCTGAATATTTTATACCTGTTAATTTCTAGGGATTCTAATAGATTAATTTTTACTGGGGTTATTTTCCAAATGTAATATATTTACAGTATCGTTAAAGTTGTGATTATCCTCTACTAAATGCATGCATAATTAGATTATTGTCTTGTGTGGAATAACTTCTTTGGTGCTCTCCAATACGAGTATTTCAATTTCTAATTGTCCTACGGATATATAGCTTGTTGACAATTGCCGCATTTAGTATTTGGTATACTCCGGTTTACAATTACTATCTAACTCTTGATTTATTATTCTTAATATATCTGGATTAATTATTTGAAGTTTTATAACTGATATTTTATGTCTTGTTTTTCTAAAATGATTTAAAACTTTTTATTTACTTGTTCGCCCCAGGTAAGTTAAAGGTTTGAAAAATCATAAGGTTTTTTATCAATAGGATAAATTAAATTTGGACCTTATGGAACATTTTCTTTTTTAAACTAAATTATCGATGAGAGGTCTGATCAACCGTTGTTTACTGATATCTGTTTAATGATGTTTTTAATTCTTTAATACCTGCTAATATTACATCTTTTTTCAAAATCACAATTTTTTCCCAAAGTTCGTTAATTTTATCTCAAGCTAATTTTAATAAACAACAAGTAAATTTATTAGAAAGGATTTCAGGGGGCACAACATTAGTCCATAATTAATACCAAAACTTAGAAATGTAGGAGTAGAAACAAGAAATGCATAAAAAGTTCAAATATAACTTAAATTTAAAATATCAGGACTTCATCAATTATTAAGAAGGATATTTTAAAGATCTATAAGGTTAACAATGATGCTATGATTGCAAAGTCAATTAAAGATATAACTTTTATAATAACGTAATATTTACAAGAGCTGACAAGGGTAATACGGTTACTGCGATTTACCGAGAAGATTATATCACTAGAACAGAAGAATTCATAAAAACGGGTAATCATGGAAGTTTTAACTAAAGACCCTATAGCATAAATTTCAGAATGAAATAAAATCCATGTTGAATCAAGCAAATCCATCATAGACAAGATAACAGATTTAAAGCTAATTTAAAAAAATCCCCGTCCTCCGCATTATATTCATTAATTAAATTACACAAACAAAACCTCCTATTAGACTATTGTTTCATATATTTACAGCCCCAGCTGTTAAAGTTCTAATTTACTTATTGATGTTTTAAGAAAATATACTAAATCCAAGTCTAAACATGCGATTAAAAATTCATATAAACTTATAGATAATATTAAGAATATCGTTGTTCCATCGAATGCTAAACTTATCTCTTTTGACGTAAAAATTTGTTTCCGAGTATACCGCCTAGGGATACAGTAAACTATAGAGAAGTTGTTAGAAAATAGCCATAACCATTCCAATCATAGAAACAAGATATATTGAATGTTATTGAAAGTTGTGCTTAGACCAATTATTTGATTTAATAATATTTTATATAAAGGTAATGATGCTTAACTATGGAAACCCATTAAGTCCCCTACTAGCAGAAATATTCATGAGTGATATAGAGGATAAAATTTTTCAACACCCCCATCAAAACAATTTACTTATTGGTATAGATACGTTGATGACATTTTGGTATGTTTTACAGGAACTAATAGACAATTGAGCACCTTTTTAGAATACATTAATAATATACACCCAAAATTTAATTTTGTTTACGACTGAAATAAAACAATAATGAATTAATTATTTAGACTGACAATTACCAGATAAATAACAAACTACATTTGCAATTTATCACAGCCTACATATTCGGACATAGTCATTCATAGTAAAGTTCTTATCATCCTTACCAACAAAAAATGTCTGCATTTTATAGTATGATCCATGGATTAATCAATGTACCTTTGACGCCGTTAAATTTTCGAAAAAGAATTAAACATCATTAAACAGATATCAGTAAACAACGTTTTTGATCACCATCTCATCGATAACTTAGTAAAAAGAATGTTCCATAAGGCTCTAAATTTAATTTATCCTATTGATAAAAAACTTATGATTTTTTCAAAACTTTACTTACCAGGGCGAAACAAATAATAAAGTTAAATCTTTTTAGAAAAACAAGACATAAAATATCATTTAAAAACTTCAAATAATTTATCCGATATATAAGAAATAATAAACAAGAGTAGATAGTATTGTAAATCCGGGGTATACAACTTTAACTGCGGCATTGTGAAAGCTATATATCGGTTAGGACATTTAGAAATTTTAATACTCGTATTAGAGAGCACAAAGAAGTTATTCCACACAGACAATAATCTAATTATGCTGCACTTCATTTAAGTAGAGGATAATCACAACGTTGAACGATACTGTAAATATATTCATTTGGAAAATAACCCTAGTAAAATTAATCTATTGAATTAGAAATTAGGTAGACTATTAAATACCAATTAGATCTTAATCCATGCCCCACTTTTAAATCTTTTTAATGGCTCTGTATAATTAGTTTATTAATAATATGTAATATATGGTGTAGTTAGAATACTAGTTTTTTTTAGTATTGTTGTGAAACTTGATAAAGGCATTGTAATGCCGAAACAACGTGTCGTTTATAAAATACAGTGTAAATCTCAAATATAATTTTCGTTTTTGTGTTTCTCATAGAAGAAGATCCTCTGAAACGACTCAAGCTCTGAAATTCCAGCCCCCACTTCAGGAATCACCACTCCAGCACCTTTTCATCACCTCTAGAGCTCTCTGCGTCTGTAGTTTCCCTGTATCCCTCGAATTTTATAGGTAAAGCGGATCCTTATCCACAAAGCTTTTGCGACCATAGAGCGCGCGTTAGACAAAGATTGTCTTTGGTTATTTATGACACATTCCTCTTTGAAACTTTTGTACGAGCGCACCCACGGCCAAGACATAAGTCTCAGTGTTAAGCCTAGCTGAATTAGACTGATATATGGATGATATCTTGTTTCATATATCATCGATTGTAATATCCGAATCGCATCCACCCTGGTGGGACAGAAATCTTTAAAGCAAAAGGTAAACCTCACTTATCTTTAGGTTCTAGTCCCTCGGTTCCTTTCTGGACATCTGAGTTTGGCGGATTTCACCCACCCCACAGGTTTGGTTCCCATATGGAATTATTTTGATTTAAATTCTAAAAACACGCCCATGACCCCATAACGTCTAATAATTCTTTTGTAGTATCTTTAATTATTGAATAGATTTTTATTTCGCTAGTGATGGCTTGAGACATTACATTATGTTAGTAATGCAATAAATCAAACGCCCACAATGAATAGTTTCAAATGAAAAACGATTCAAAGAAAAACGTAAATTCAGATAAAAAGTAGAATATTTTCAAATTTAAAATGCGTATGTAATGCTCACAACAAAGAGTGACTGACCGCAGCGAAAAGTGAACTGTTTTCTTATACAGAGCAATGTATATGGGTGAATAGATGCCGTTTGGGAAACACCCAAAATAATGGTCTATTACAAATGACCTTAGTTTACAGTTTAACAGACCTCGACAAGGGTCAATGATTATTACTGAAATAAAACCCCTCTAATTAAAACTTATACACCCAATAATTAAAAATATATAGATTTGATAAGTATGCATTCACTGGAAATAATGGTAGTCAAAGACCATAAATGTTTTGAGAAAATCTCATTTAAAATATCACTAAATAATTCCTTCTAATAAGGTTTATT